>VZRH01007108.1:462861-497873 GCA_013397555.1 Urocynchramus pylzowi | reverse complement strand
GGCCGGGTCGGTTCGCCCGTTCTGAGGGGAGCGCTGCGGCCGTGGCTGCCCGCCGTGAGGGCGGGAGATGGCACGGGCGGTGCGGAGTCGCAGTGAAGATTAAGGCACCTTGGGCTGTCTCGTCTGGCGAGCCTTGCCTATGTTATGGTAATGGCCGTAAAAAGTGTTATTTGCAAAACTTCTAATGTGCTGTAGTGACTCTTTTTGTTTGTTAGCCCGCGTGGAATAAAGGTGGGGGCAAAGGAATTAAATTATTTTGCTACTGCGAAAGTGATGTTGTAGTCTTGCTTTCCTGGGAGAATCTTTGTTGTTTGCTCTCTCTTTTTCTTCTTCCCCCTGATTGAAGCAGGGGAGATCTGAGTTACTGCTGCTCCAGAAATGGGCAGCTTGATCTGTGCCTGGCCGAGTTCTCTACTGCTGCCCAGTAATTCCATGAGGCAATGACCACAGCATGGACGGGTATCTCAGCAAGGGCATCCTCTTCATGGCTGTTATCCACCCTAGCAGGAAACGGCACCAAAAGCTGCATTTGGCTACAGCCTATCTGCTGGGAAGAGTCAGGGCTGTGGGATGGCAGAAGTCGGGCCTTCCTGTGTTGCCAGGCTTGTGCCGCTCCTGCCGAGCCTTATCGGGCCCTGTGGACTTTGTCTCAGGTGAGAGGAAGTGGCTGGTTGCTGCGGAAGGTGTAGCGCTGGTGTAACTTTGCTTTGCGCTGTGAATGATCTACGGAGCGGGGCAGAGCACGTGCGGTGTGCTCTGTGGGAGTGCAGCACAGCTCCCGGGACCGCAGCTCTCCTCGGCAGCGCTCGGGCCAGAGCTGCCAGAGCGGCTGAACGCAGCTGCCTCCTCTGCTGGGATCACTGGGTGACCCAGTTCAGGTCATTTAACCTCCTCATTCTTTAATGAGCTGCTTGTGTAAGGGGTGAAGGCACCTGCTGTACCTGTCATCTAGTGGTGCCCGTGGACCTGTGATTCTGGAAAAGGGCAGCACAGCCTCACTGTGTGTATCTCATTCTCCATTCCCTGGTGTGCTTGCACGTGCTGCACACTGCAAATGCACTGGAGGAAATGACAGCTCTCAAGTGAGTGAGGAGGGAGAAGCCTGTAGAGCTGGAGCAGTGCTTGAAGTAGGATGGAATCCACTGGAATCCATTCATGCATAGATTCCTGTCCTGGTCTTGCTAACCTGACAGTCCTTCAGCTTCTGCTTTAGTGTTTCATTGAGATCTTGAAGGACTTTTAAAAGCTCTAGTGGGGTTTATGCAGGTCAGTCTCTCACTGCAATTGTAGCAGTGTCTTCTGCAACAGGCTGTTTGCTCTCAGACATAAAGCTAATGATATGTTGGGGCTGCAGATCTGTGTGGATGGCACTGCAGGAGCTCAGTTGTGTGTTAGTGGGAGTGCTCTCCTTATTCAGCCTTGGTTTAGCTACCCTAGGAACCAGATTACTTCTTAAAAAACGCTGGAGATGCTTTGAGATAATACTGAAAATTATGGACTGCCTAGGAAGCCTTGGCTTTAACCTAGACACTCCACAATGCCTGAAATGAGGGAAGAGGAATTCCCTCACTGCCCAGGGTGTGAGGTGACCGGGCCTGCAGCTCAGATCCACCACGATTTGTCTGTTCCCAAAGGTGCAGATTGCCTGTGGCGTTAAAAGTGACAGGAGTTTGCTGCAGGAGTGCAGCCAAAGCTCTCAGAGCCAGCAGCAGTTTGATTTGTGATGGCTGAGATTCTCTCTTCACTTTGAAAACATTGCAGGCTGGCTGCAGGGGGATTGGAGAGCAAGTGCACTTCTGCAGGAGCAGTTATCTGAAGAGCATAATGCTTTTAAAGCAACATAGCCCACTTATCTGTGCCTCTCCTTGTTCATGTGCACTTAACTCATGTGAAAAAATGATTTAAGATATTTCTAGCGTCCAGGGAGCCTGTAATAGGATTGGGGCTGGTATCCCAGTTGCCCCTAGCAACATCTAGAGCTAATAAAAAGCATTAATTGCAGCATTAATTACTTATAATTGTTTCATGTTTCACATCTAATGATTAGCCTTTTTAAAATCCTGATTTCTAACTGCAGTGCTTCTGTGGAGCTCTTAATGCAAATGGCTGGTTAGACTTCATGAAGTGATGATTAACTTCAGGCAGCCAGGCTCAGATATTCAGAAAAAGCTATTTTATTCATCAGGTGTTTAATATTTCCTGGAAATTGAAGCTGTTGCATTTGTTTCTCATGGGGATTGCTAGAAGGGGAGATATTTGCATGTCCCAAACTGCTTTTTCAAATGTTGTCTTCAGCTGGTTCACTGTACTTTTTTTTTTTTGTCCACTATGTGGATTCTGGTCCTGCATTTTGTCAGCTGGAAGCTAACTGGATTTTTGGGTCCCGTACATTACTACTAGCAGAGATGAATATTTCATAAAAGACCATTTAAAATTATTCTTGAGCAAACAAATCACTGCTGCAGACCTGTCCTGGTCGGGGTTGCTTTTGACCTCTGCTGCCACCTGGCACTGAGGATGAGAAACTTGCCATGTGCTGTGGCTGATTTTTGACTCTGGGTATAAATAGCAGCAGTTCCTGGCAAAAGTTCATGATTTTCATGTGCCTCTGGTATCAGAGGCCTTAGCTTTGCTTGGGGATGAACCTGGGAATTGGGAGCTTTGTGGTCTCTCTGGTCAGGTTGGAGTGTGCTGTGCCACTCCTCATTGCCCTTGTTCATGCACACAAGTGTCTTCCTGCTCATTCACATGAGTGGCTCTCAGTGGAACCTTTGCTGTTCCCTCCCAGCACAGGTGAATACAGGGCATCCTCCTCACTGATGTTTGCTGTCCTCCCTCTCTTAGTGTTCTGCAGTTTCTCCTCAAGCCGAGCCTTGGCCACAAGGCTTCCAACCAGATTCCAGTGCTTTTTGCTTTTCTGCCTAAGCCTAGTCCAGGTCTTGTTTTGGGAAGCTGTTTGTCAAGGTCTCGTGGCTGTGCCCAGCAAACATCCCGTGAGTGGAGCTGCTGCTGCTCCCCAGATACCTGGGGACCTGTTTGGTCTTTGCTGCTCTTGGCTCCTGGCTCTTGCAGCCCTATCAGCGTGTTTGCTGTAAGCCTCCCTGTTCTGTCTCCTTGAAAATTCAAGCTTGTTTTTTGTCTCCTGTGCAGAGTGTATTGGAAGCCCTTGGTTAGTTTAGTCTCTGTTTTGTGGAAATTGATAAGAGATGCCAGGCATCTGACTCAGGTGGCTGCTTTTAAATCTTCATTTATAAGCTGTACATGTAGTGGCCACTACGCTGCGTTACCCATAGCAAGGGCTGCATTGGCTTCCTTATGTAGAAGTAAACACAAAAGGCTGATTATTGGATGTGTTTATTCTGAAACTCTGGAAAATACTTTGTTCTGTTCTCCAGCCTGAGTGAAAATGCAGAGAGAATGAAAGATAAAGCTTTTCCCAAATCTAGACTTGTGTAATGTGTTGATAGGTTATGAAGGTAATAACAGCTGCTTTACCTGTACTGTGGGGGTGCAGGTAAAGTGGTGTAGAAGCAGTTTTTGAAGCTTGCTGAAGTATCTGGAAGACTTTTCTGGGAAAGTGGAGAAAAAGCTCTCTTGCCTCCCTCTGCAGTAGAGGATTCACGGGGAGACACTAACTTGGGTGAGGAAACTATAAATAATGAAACAACTGGAGCAGGGAGGTAATAAGATACCAAGAGCAGTACGGAGCTCAATAACCTGATAGGGTTAATGTTATTTACAAACTGTTCATTACTGCAGAGCAGGAGCACTCAAGGCCCTGCCTGAGTCCATGAGAGCAGTGCTGAGGCTTGCTGGGGGTTGGTGTTTGTGTCCCTGTAAGGTTCCTAATTTCCAAAACATCTATTAAAAAAACCCTGTAGGTTGGCCAAGTTGATGCTTTCATTGTAAAGCTCTGAGTGTGGAAATAAATAGGAACTGTTCTGAGTCCTGCATTGGTCCAAAGGCTGCTGCAGGAGCTTGGGCCAGGGCTGGGCTGCTGAGTGGGAGAAAACACACAGAACCAACAATCAGCGTGGCAGCTCCAGCTGCGAGGGGGGACTGAGCTCTTGTAGGAACAGCACGGATGCTGATTACACTGAAAGCAGTTTTTATCTCAGAGATAAAAGACAGCCTGGTGTTAATGGTGTTTCTTGTTCCAGAGCACTAGTTTAATTCTACATCAACCAGCTTTTTCAGCCTTTCACTTAAGTCACAATTTATCCTTTTGCAAATAGGAGACTGCTGGTTGTTAAATATTCTAAGGTTGTGGAGTGGCTTCACTGGTGGTTTTCATTCAGAGAGGAGCCTGTTTCTTGGGCTCATAGCCCATGTTTACTGGGCTGTGAAAAAGGTAGTGTTGCTTAAGGGGTATCTCTTGCTGTTCTAGTCTTTCAGTGCTACTGTTTGAAGCAGAAATTGCTGCAGAGTACTTGCCTTTAATTAGTTAAGTACAGAGAGACTTCCCTGTTGGCTTCTTTTAAAATAAGTGCCACCCAGTTTGAGATCTTGCTGGCCTGGCTCCTACCTGTCTCTAGCTGTTTGTAGCTCCTGAGTCACTCTGTCTGAGCTCCTGACTCTGGGTGGTGTTGGGTTTGGTGGGGGTACTCCAGGCTGGCTGCAGAGAGGACTGTGGGAGGCTGTGAGATCTGGTGGCCAAGTGACACCCTGCTGATCCAGAGTGTGTGATGCAAGGGCTGGCAAGCTGCTGTGGCTTCACAGCTCCCTCCTGTAAGCTCAGGACCAGGGCTGCTGCTGGCCTGCATGGGAGAAAACCCCCTGTGCCCTGCAGCTGGAACAGCTGGGAGCACGTGCTGCAGCAGGACCTGGCTGGAGGTCCCTCCGTTGTGGATGTTCTGCCTCCTTCATCTTGTAAGAAGCACAAAGAAGCTGCAGTCAGATAATGCAGTGCCACATGCCAGTTCAGCTTTCGATGAAAATATGCCTCATGCCAAGGGTGGGTTATGTAAGTCCTTACGTCTGTTTCAGTGCAGCAATTTTTCTTATTTTAATCTTAACAGCAGGGCCTCCAGTTCCTTAGGTTTTTGTTAACTCCTGTTCTTATGCCTCCTATAAGGCAGAGCATGTGCTACCAGTTATTTTTAGCATGGAAAAATTTAAGAGCCCACGTGGTCCCATTTAGTTTGAACCATGCCAGCCTGTCCAGTTCTCTTTCACCCAGATAGTATTTATTCCCCAAGTGCTGCTTCACTAACTACAGGGTTTGTTAGGAGGCATCCTGGCCTTGCTGTTGAAGCTGCATTTCCAATTTGCTCTGTGATCCTTTAGGACGGGCTTTAATTCCAGCCTTGATTTCCACAGCTTTCAGGGTTTGGAAGCCTCTCAAGTGCAGGGGCAGAGGGAAGCGGAGGAGCCAGGACCGGCTGAGGGTACGTCCCTGCAGAGCATGGGGGCTCAGTCACTTGGGAGTCATCCTGGCCTCTCTCCTGGTGGAGACTCGAACCAGCTCGCCTTCAGAACAGACCTCCTTGTGTGTAGAAAACCCTGAGATTCTGAGCAAGTGCTTGCTGAACTCCTCTCGGACCTGGAGAATGAATTATCTGGCATCCCCGGGAACCTCGTGCTGCGAACATTTCTGACCTTATAAGGCTGTGAGTGCTGAGGGCTCTGTGTCCTGGCCAGGAAACAAGGTGGCTTAGAACTGCTCTGGGACCCTAATGTAAACGAATAGAGTAAATTGGCTGTCCTTGGCTTTTTTCTCAGGTAGGTAATGTGTGCATTCTTTCTTGTCTTCATCTCCTTGCTCTTTACCAGCAGTTTTCCATAAATCAAGTCAGGACACGCTTGGAGAGCTGACTGACCCCTACTCTCCCCTTGGTGCCTTGATCCCATCCTGACGTGCTGTGGGAATTATTTAGCGGGTTGGAGAAGTCTCATGCCCTAGCTGCAGCTCTCCAGCCCCATGATAGGTGTGACATTTAGGCCGGATTCCCGGCATGCCAGAGGGAAGTGGAAGTGGCTGGTGCTGGGGTGAGCGCATACAGTGCGAGCTCTGCACTATTTATGGTGCAGGACTGTTGGGGCCCTGCCTCTTGGGAATGGTGCTGGAGATCCAGCATTTTCTGGGGGCTCTGGCTCCTGCAAGCTGCTCCTTTCCTGTCCAAAGCCTCTGGAGCTGCTGCATTTCCCAGCTGGCTCCTCCTGCCCGGAGGGGGAGAGTGCAGGCCCTGCTGGGCCGGGCTCCCTCCTGCTTGGCAGTGCTTGAGGGCATGTGGTTTGACAAGTTGCCATTTTCTGTCCTGCTGCTGGCAGGAAAATCCCAGACTTTTCTTCCCCCAATGTGTTAAAATGATCCCGTTGCCGCTGCAGTCCTCAGCTGGCTGTCAGATCAGCAGCGGGGAGATGGCTGGGTTGTTCTGGGACAGGTTGGGAAGTAGCTGTGGGCTTTGGGAGCTCTCCTGGGGGAGGGGCAGTGTCACAGCTCTTGGGATGGGCAGATTTGATCCTCTGTCCTCAGGCATCACATGCAGCCAGGCTGTGACCAGCATGGCAAGATCCGCCAGAGCCTTCCTGCCAGGTCTGGGTGAGGAGATGTTTGTTGGTGTTGAGCTGTTCCCCGGCCAACCCAGCACTCCGGGACGTCTGCTGGCATCTCGTGCAGAGCCACTGCCTTTCAGCCTGCTCTAACTGATGGGAGGATGTGGAATTCCCATTTTACATGATTCTGGTAGTGATGCAGCTCTGCTTTAAATAATAAATCAAAAACATGAAATCAAATGAGCATATCAAGGAGCCGTCAGCTAATCCAGCAGTCCCCATTCATCCAGGTATCATAGAGGAGTGAAGATCTGTATCCTAAATGATGATGATGATGTTCAGAATGAGTCACAGAACTGTTTTGTCTGCCATTCTTTAGGACAGGCTTGTCCCTCTGGGGCATCCTGCGACTGTCTCCCTGTTCTGCAGAGCTGTGTGGGACTATGGTTTGGACAGTTGGTGCAACTTAGTAGGGAATCAGATAATAATAGGGCTGTCTGTTTAATTGGGAATGCTTGCTGGGAATGGACTTATGTGAGCTACTTTAATTTGGGTTTGTAGTACGCCTGAGAGACAGCTTGTAGGGTAGTTCTGCATTAATTACAACAACTTGGGCATGCAGCAGATGAGCACTCGCAGCTCACAATGTGCCATTGTTCTGGGCAGCATAAAGGGGAGCCTTTTGTCTTGGGAATATACCGGCTTCACCCTTTCCATTTGCCAGCTTCCAAACACGGAACAGCCACAGTATTGCATAGGTTTGTTGGTTTTTTAATTCTAAGATCCCAGATGTTGCCATTAACAGAGGATTCACCCTCAGCAGAGGGCCCTGCTCCCTGACTGCATACAGCCAGCTGGGAGTAACTGGGATTTAGTTACTTCTTAGTTACTTAGTTTATTTAATCAGATACAAATGTCCGATGAACGCACAAGTCTCTGTGTAGAACAACATAAATGCCTTATTTGTGGTGTACTGGGAATATTACTGAACTTAAATTGTGTCTGCTGCTGACCTTTAATTTGCAATTGAACAAGTAATTTTCTAGTCCCTGCCTTTGCCATTCTTTCATTCATTTGTGTGCCTCAGTGTCTGGGCCCTGCAGGAGGCAAGGCAGAGTCTGAGCTAGTGTGGGTGAAGTTGTGTGGATGCTCCTGTGGAATGGAGAGTGTGGCTGGAGGAGGTGAGAAATCTGGGGTGAATATGAAATTATCTGAGGCTCTGACAGTGGGTTTGAGCCTGAGGGAGGCATGGTTTTGTCCCTCAGCTAGAATGTCATCAGCTCCTTGTGAAGATTGTGGCCTGAAGGAGTGTTGCACTGGGAGCTGTGTTGTCAGGGGTGTTAGTCCTGATAACAGAAGGGATTTTTTTGGTTGAGACACTCTGGGGCCAACTGCCTTGGTTGTCCTCTCTTGTCATAGAAATATTATGCTTCTAAAGAGGAACCAGATAATGCTCTTTTCCAGTGGGTGGCTCCCGTTTCTAAGACTTTGCTATCTCCTGAAAACAATCTTTATTTTTGTTCCTTGCTGGCAAGAGTCTTGAGGGCTGTTTGGATTAAAGCCTGTCTGTGTAAGCACCCTCAGACACGTGGTGTTTTGCTTTAATTCCTGTGCAGTGAAAATATAAACTGTAAGTGCTTTGCAGCAAGGCTGTTTGGGATGTGGTAACAGTTTAGCTTTGAGTTCCAGTTGCAGACGTTGCTTAAGGAAAAGAGAAGGCATGGCAGCCCTGCCTCCTGTGACTCAGGTGAGGCTTGCTAGTGAAGGAGCATGACTGGGTGTCCAGATGGGAAAGAGGTCACAGGCCTTGCAGAGGAAAAGGGAGAGCTGTCAGCTTTTAAGTCAGGGGAGTGGCAGCTGTCAGTGTAGTGAATTTGGATGTAGAATAAACTTTGGAGCTGCATTCCTAAGGCTTTATAGAAGTGTGTGTTGTCAGAGTCCAGAGCCCTCGGGCATGGGGTGCTGCCTTTCAAGGGGAGAGCTGGGGAGCCCTGCCATGTGCCATGGAATGCTGTGTCCAGCTGGGCTGTGAGCCCAGCCTGGTGCTGGAGGAGCCTGCCATGCTGGAGGCTGTCCTGGGAGCAGGACTGACCCTCAGAGGGGTGAGGTAGAGGAATCAAGGGGAAATTAAGTGCAGAGGTGAGGAAGGGTGAAATCATTGAGTATAATGATGAGACATGTGCAGATATCCCTAGTCTTGGGTAAGGATCTTGTTCTGTGGTGTGTTGGTAGAGCAGAGATGTGGATTTCTAGAGCAGCTGGAAAACAAGCCTGACCATGCTAATAGCAATACCTCAAGGCACTTATGGGACCTCAGCCTTCCTGTCACCTTCCCTGGGACTATTTTAATGTGATTTCTGTTTCTTTTCTCCTAGGTATAACTGCTGAAGCTCTGTAAGATGGCTTTACGCTTCCGCAATTTCGTCCCGTATGCCATTCCTGGAGTGCTGGCACTTCTTGGCTGCTGGTGGATCTATTCCTGGAGAAAAAAGCACTCAGGCTATTGCAACAAACAAGCAATAGCCATTGAAAGGGAGAAGCAGGAAGAAGTATCAGAGAGTGATTCACGTCCCAAACCAGAAGCATGTGTCCCTCGAAGACTGCCTCTTTTGTCGGAAGAGGAGTGCCTGGAGAAGCCAGCCCCCGCCCCCCTGCTGCCCGCGGGGCCGACGACGCCCTCTCTCCTGCGCCCAGCTCACGAGAGGCCGGATCTCTCACGGGACCCCCCAGGCCTGTCGGCCACGACAGCTGGGCCCAGCCCCCGCGAGGACGACAGTGAGCAGCTGGAATCGGTAGGAGCCGGAGAGGGAAGCGGTGCCCCTGCTCGTGCCTCGCTCCCTCTGCTCTCTGGGAGCACAGAGTGGGAGCAGAACGCGGTGCTGAGCCACGCGCTGGGGCAAGGCTCGGGGGCAAACCAAGGCCAGCAGCCAGCCCTGACACGGGAGTCTTTGGGAGTCACAGAGGACATCAGCAACACAGAGCAGTCGGATGAGTCTTCGTTTAAGCCCCCTAAGGAAAAGCAGATGCCAGGAATTGTGCTGTCAGATACTGGCTCTGTGACAGCTTGTTGCTTGGGATTGGAGAAAGAAGCCAGTGCCCCACAAGCCTTTCTCAATGAAGCTGAAGTTGTATCAGGTCACGAGGATCCTGCAGTGAGTGTGTCACTGGGGAGTTTGGAGTCTACCTGTCCAAAGCAGTCCAGGGAAGAAGAGATGTCCGGGTCAATCACTGGTACTACACCAGTGTGTCAGAAGGACACACAGCCAAAAGGAGATGAGTTGGAAAGAGAGAAGATTGGAGAAGTGAATTTGGACAAGGAAGTTGAGAAAATTGAGCAAGTAGCAATACAGATAATTTCCAAGGTCATTTTGGCAGCAACTGAGGAAGTGCTGTCGGGTTCTGCAGGCGATGCATCCCCTTGGCTCTGCCAGGCCACTGCCAGCCGAGCTGAGGCTCCTCTGGGGATGGAGAGTGTTGCTGCCTCTGCTCAGGCACCTGTGGAGGGAGCCACAGCAGCGGATGAGAGCGTGGCTGCGGGGGGCGGTACGCAGGAGCACGGTCAGGGTGTGACAGGTTGTTCATCACATGGCTGTTGGGCCAGCCCTGTTCAGGGGAACACAGAGGACTGTCAGGTGAAGAGCTGGGTGTGCAGGGAGTCCCAAGGAGTTGGTCGGACTCATGTGGAGAACTCTCTGGAAAAGTCACCTTTGTCCATGGAGGACTCTGGGTATGGCACGCACACACCCGGAGGTGGGACGAGTGGAGAGGAGCCCCTGCAGAGCACAGTGCTGTCTGTCACATCAGACCAGCACTCGGACTCACTGAGCACATCCTCAGCCCCAGACACGTCTGCTGAGCAGAGCTTGGTACCAAGGGAGACCCCCTCCGCTCCGGGGCTGCCCGAGGGCAGCACAGTGCCCTACAGCAATGGGATCCTGAAGGAGGACGGGCCAGACCTGAGTCAGGAGTGTAGCAGTGCTCCAGGGACGGATGGAGATCACTCGGAAGGTAAGGGACTGGAAAATCCTCCTGCAAAAAATGTGGTCAACAAGCATTGCTGGGGAGCACCTTGCAGGTGTGAGACCTCATACCAGTGGTTTGTAGTGACCTCCAGGACCCCTGGGTGCTTACCCCTGTTTATGGGTTGCTGCTGACAGGAAGGTGAGGCAGGTTCTGAGGTGCTGCAGGAGGAGCCAGAGCAGAGCTCTGATGAATTGTGATAAAATCAGCTGGTTGCAGAGCAATTACCCTGAAGCCTTTTTGTTTGGAGGGGCAGGTGCATGCCAAGAAATCCCAACAGGGAGCAATATTCATGGAGTTCCCCCATCTGTCTGTGCTGCTTTTCCCTTGTAGATGCTGGATGATGTGTGCCTGGCACAGTACATGCAAAGCTGTCTGAGCAAACATTAGCCTGTGTGACCTTGGGGATGGATGTTAAAATCCTTTGTAGGACCCTGTGGTGCCAACAGCCCTTAATGACAGGGGATGTCTCTTGTAATTGCTACAAAGCAGTTGGAACACTGCTTGTTGCAAGACATGGGGGTTGGGTTTGCCAGCAATGAAGGATTGAACCCACAGAATGTTTTCACTAGTGAGAGTAACCCCAGGAGGAGAAGGTATCACCTTGTTGTGAGTGCTGGTGTGACAAGAAGGTCCAGGAGTGAGTTGTGGAGCCTGGTGGTGCTGAGACACTGAGGTGGGGAGAGGGGAATACAGCAGGTAAAGCTGACAAGGTGACCGTGTTGGACAACAGGTCATCCAGCTGACCTTGACATCCAGGCTGTGAGTCTTAAATCTTCCCTCTGCCTACAAAGCCGGTGCCAACAGCTGCACCCTTGGCCTTTCTCAGCCTCTGTGCTGTGTTACCCATTAAGATCTGGCAAATGTGAAGCAGCTCTTGGGTTCATTTTTCTCTGTGGTCTCACTGGATGGTCTGAATACTTGCAAGCAAGTGAGAATCTTCATGCTTCTGCTTGTTAATGGGGAGGAAGGACCAAGCTCGTGTGACACTGGCTGTATCTGAGATCTGGTCAGGGGGAGACTGTTGGAGTTTGTCTTTTTCCCAGGTAGAAATGTTCCTGGTATTGGCTGATGGTTTGGGAGCAAAATACGCTTCAGCTCTTGAACCTTGTTTCTTCAAGTATAGGGCACATTTGGGCAAAAGGCCCTGCCATGCCTCATAGTGGGCACACCTGGCACTGGGGTCACTCTGCAGCCTTTCACTTTGGGGTGGGAGTGTAAGTGGGTCTTGGGGGCTGTCTGAATGCTTGTGCCTGTCTTGTAGGTTCAGATGTAAATAGTGTGGATTTTGTGGACAGTGGCAGTGCCATGAGGAAAACAGTGGCTCGCCAGAACGCGAAGCTGGAAGGAGGATCCAGCAAGCCAGACTTCGTTATCTGGGAAATCGAGGTCCCAAAGGTAACCAGCTGCTGGCCTGCTCACCATCCTGCCCTGCCCTACACAGCCACCTCCTGGTCCTCCCAGTCTGCTGCTGGCTCTGTGCCATCCCAGGGAAATCAGCAGCCAGTCCAGGACGACTGGAGAGTTCTGCTCCCGTTAGGACTCACAGGAGTGAAGAGCCAGTGCACAACTGTAAACAAGCAGCACTACAGGGCTACACCCAGGGGACTGGTGCTTGTTGAACTTGTTATTCTGCATTATCTTCCATCCAGCCTGGAAGTCCAATGCTTTGAAAGCATCCAGGAGGCTTTGAGGGTACACAGGTATTAAGAGCAGGGGATTATCAAAATGAGCTGTGCTTACTGGTCTGAACTCATCCCACACCCACTGAACTCTGCACTGGTCCAGCACTGCCTTGTATTTATCCTGCCTTTGACAGAGGAACTGAGAATGTGGGTGGTGTAAGCCAGAGAGAACAGAGATGTTTGATCTGTGTTTCCCTTCCTGACTGTTGCTTTCTTGTCCCTTTCCTGAAGGAACTGGTTGGCCGCTTGATTGGCAAACAGGGGAGGTTTATGAGCTACCTGAGACAAGCGTCTGGTGCCAAAATTTATGTCTCAACACTACCTTATTTCCGTGACTCCCAAGTCTGTCACATCGAAGGTGAGTGGAATGTGTCTCCATTCATGGTCTGATGTGTACCTTGGGGGACTTAATTAGATGAGCAAGGAATTTAAATGGATTTAGTGGCTTCTGAGTCCAGTGCTTTTCAGAACTCCTCTGGGCAACCTGTTAAAACTTACACTGTTGAGGCAGCACAGGAGGATCTGGCACTTGTATTTCTTCAATGACAGGACTGGAGGTGTTCTCAGCATGCCCATGCTAGAGACTTCCCATGGGATTTTTGTCTTCCAGGGACCTCGCATCAAGTGGAGAAAGTCCTGAGCCTGATTGGCAAGAAGTTCAAAGAGCTGTGTCTCACCAACATCTACACCCTCCCTCCGCCGATGCCGCTGCCGCTTCACTCCCTGCTCGTGTCCGCCTGGGTGAGTCCCGGCTCTGGCTGTGCTGGGGCTGGAGCTTGCATTGCCAGCAACACTCATGACAGCTTTTCCTCCCCGTGGCAGCTGTTCCTCCCCGATGGAGTCACTGTGGAGGTGGTGGTGGCACACCAGGTGGACGCAGGGCACATGTTCCTGCAGCAGCACACGCACCCCACGTTCCACGTGCTGCGCAGCCTCGACCAGCAGATGTTCGCCTGCTACTCTCAGCCTGAAATTCCAACCCTGCCCACTCCGGTAGAAGGCAAGTCATGGATGCTCACACATGGTTCAGTTGAGAAAGTTCTGGGCTCCTGTGCAGGCCTGTTGTCCCTGAGTCAGGCGTGGGAAGTTCCCAGTGGATGAGGATGTGATAGCTCACATGTCATCTCATCTTTAAGCTGCTGCCAGAGTACAGATGTTGCTCTGCTCTCCCTTACCCTGCTCATCCCTGGAGTACCTCCTGAGCCACATATCTGCATGTTGAAATTCAGAGTGAGATCAAGCCTGTCTCAGCTTATTTCCAATCAACCTGGCATCTGGGGTATTTCTGCTAGCAAAGTGTGGAGCTGCTCCCACACCTTCGTAGTGTCACTGTGTCCGTGTCTGTCATCATGTCTTCACCTGGTGTGAAGGGTACATCACATGGAAAGGGGTTGTGTGTTCCTATGTGGAGACAGACCTTGCTGTTGCTGCCCAAAGGCTGGAAGGGGACTGGGTACCTGGGCAGGGCAACTTGGTTGTGGCAGACAGAGCTGAGAGTAAAACCCACCAGTCCTGTGTCTCAGCTGCAGGCCTGGTGTGCTGGGGCTCTGGGGATGTTGGAGGAAGATGGAAGCAGCCTAAGAAATGCTGTTGGTTCTCCATAGATAAATGAGCAGCATTGCTCATGCCTGAAGTGCTGATTTTCGGAAATCCACTTATGCTGAGCCTTTCTTCTCTGCACTCTGGTGTTTTGCAGTTGGTATTATCTGTGCAGCTCCAGGCCTGGATGGGGCATGGCTCCGGGCTCAAGTCATCAGCTACTTCGAGGAGACCGATGAGGTGGAGCTCAAATACGTGGACTATGGAGGATATGATAAAGTGAAGGTTGACACACTCAGGCAAATCAGGTCCGTAGATCCTCTCCCATGGCCTGAGGCCATGTCTGGCTCAAATCCTAATCAGAGTCTGTACAGTTTGAATTCTTAAAGGTTTTTCCACAGCTGAAGTGGGAAATGGTGGAAAGGTTCAGCTCAGCAATGAGTGTGGGTTCTTGGGAGCACAGGAAGATCCTGCAAGGCTTTTTTGAAGGGAGGGGAGAGGAAATGGCAGCTTCTGCCACTTCAGCATGGAAGCTGAGGAAGAGGATGCCTTCAGGAGGCCTCAAAGTGTAATTGATTGATGAGGCAGGAATAAGCTCCAGATTCTCAATGCTCCAGCTCCGCTGTCTGGGACAGCTGTGTTGGATCAGGGCTTTCTTACACAAGCCCATTAAAAATTTGATTGTGCCCCAGAGCTGGGAGACAGGCAGCACAGCCTCCCTGATGGAGGTCGGTTTTGCTTAGAGTCTGATCCAGCTTGGCATGTTAATCAGACAATTTATTGCTGCTCTTAGATTGCTGGGAGAATTGTCTGATTTTTATTTTTTTTGTTTGACTGTCATTAATTTAAAACTGAATTCCTGTAAGAGCAATTTGATTAATCAATGTCACATTGAAGAATGTAGGAGTGATTTAAAGCCCTGTTCTTACTCTGATCCTCTTCTCTTTAAGGTCTGATTTTTTAACACTACCTTTCCAAGGAGCAGAAGTTTTACTTGACAATGTGGTGCCACTTCCAGGTAAATGGAGCTCTTGATGTACTGTTGGCCCTTCACCTGCAGGTTTCCATGGATGCCAGATGTGTCCAAACCATGATTCTGTCTAAACCTTCTACCTCCTATTGCCAGTGTAGCCCCTGATGTGACAAGAGGAAGGACTGGAAAAATTGTATTGTATTCTTCTAAATGTGCTAGCATGGCATAACCTGTCAGAATCCAGGGGAAAGATGATAAATGTCCAGGCTTTTTCCTGCTTGGAGGAGACAATGAATTACTGTCCTAACCAGCAAGTTGGCAGGACTGGCAGGGTGTAGGTGCAGTAGCTGTAACTGCTCTAATTCTTCTGTCATAGAGCTGCTGTAAATGCTTAGTTTTTAATCTGCACACAAATACCTGACATTTGCCTCATGAAATGACTGATTCATAAAGTTCTGTGTTCAAAAGCCAAGCCTGCAAGCACTGGGAGAATGTCAGTTACTGCCTAGAAACACTTTGGTTTGCTTTTTTTTTGTCCTTGGCTCTGCTCAGGTGCTGGGCACCTGTGGTACAGACACTTTGGGTGCCCTCTGTACAGGGTCAGCCAAGCCCTGAGGGACCTGAGCTTAATTTATTGAGGATCAAACCAGCAATGGCAGCTCCAAGGTGCTGCAGAAATGTACTTTGCTGTCTTTAAAGCCTCCTGATTCATCAGCTACTTGTATTTACATGATTATGGCTGGTGGCTGTAGGAAGCTCTTCATCCTTTCCCTGCAGGACCAACGGCTCCAGGGATGGAATCAGCTGGCCATGAGGGATCTCTGGCCCAGTGTCTGTAGGAGGACACAAGAGAATATTAGCTCAATAGTCCTTTCTGGCCTGTGAAGTCTGTGAAAGACCTCATTTGTTTTCTCTGCTCTCCTTTTCCCACAGATGAGGATCACTTTTCCCCGGAAGCCGACGCCGCTGTCAGTGAAATGACCAGAGGTGCTGTCCTGGTGGCACAGGTACAGCCCATGTCTGGAGAAGTCTTGTTGCTGGTGGCACTGCTGGTGTCCTCTGCCCTGCACTCTGTGTTACATAAAACCCAAAACCAGAGCCTGGCTCCTGGGAAGTGCTGGGGCTGGGAACTCCCAAATTAGCACTGCTTGGGACTCGGAAGGGATGAGTATTCCCTCTTGTTTCTGATGCAGACCAAGGGAAGGGAACCTGGATGTGTTTACAGAGCACAGCAGGGCCTGGTGTCCAGAGGATCCGGGGTCCCCTGGGTCTGCACTGCTTTGCCAGTCCTCACTGGTTTTACACCATGGACATGTGGGATCTGGCTCCAGCTGGCCAGAGGCAGCACTGGGACATCTGGTGATGTCCCAGGAACTTGCAGGCAGCACCTGCTTGCAGTCAAGAAGTGCTCACCTCTTCTGAAGTGCTTCTGGTAGTGGTTGTAGCTGTCCATGTGAATGAATTGGCACCAGAATTGCTGCACACTCACATTTTTCTGTGTTTCTAGGTCACAAATTATGACAGTGTCACAGGGCTGCCACTGATACAGCTGTGGAACTTGATGGGAGATGAGGTGGGTATATTGATGTATATGCTGAAGACTCCTTAATCATAAACCTTTTATTGTTGATTAGGAATTTTCAGAATCAATGTTTGTTGCTGTGGCTTGTTCACTTATCTACTCTTTGGGTTTTTCCCCCTCCCTTTAGGTGGTGTCAATAAACAGGACTCTGGTGGAAAGAGGGTTTGCTCGGTGGCTCGACTACTAGCAATGTCCTAGATGCCTTGACTACTCTTTCTGCAGAGAAAAAACAAAAGACAAAATCTTGTTTTGCACTGTTACAATTCGGTTTGGCAACTTCCCCCGAGGAGACCCGCTCACACCTGCCTGCGGAGTTTTGTGGTCCATTGAAACACGTTTTGCTCAACTGTTACCATTTCACTAGAACAGATACCTCATCTCCTGGAAGGGGTGTTCAAAGCCATAATGACAGATACTGTAGCTTTAAAGCAAAAAGTCCTCCCTGGCCTCTGCTCAAAATTTAAATGGAAAAGATCTAAAAGCCTTGGGGGTGGCTGGAGGCAAAGGCCCCCACGCTTTGGTTCCGGCTGTGTCGTGCCCCACGAACTCGGTGTCTGCTTTTCCCCAAAGTTACATCGGTTGTCCTCTTTTTAACAGGCCCTGCCTATGAAATTAATGAATGTTATTAAGGAATTTAATGTTCAGTTATGGATTTTTCTGTATTGTGCCAGTAACCTGCACAAACAGCATCCATCTTGTGTCTTCCTTGCGCCAGGAGGTGGAGGAGTTGCGTTCCTGTGTCTCACTGCAATCATGGATTTTAGGCTTGATCTGCTCTCCCTGCAGGGGCTTGGAGTGCAGGATGTTACCACTACAATTTTTGCTCTGAAATGTCATGTATTTAAAGAAAAGAAACTGCTTGCCAAGCCCAATTGTAGTTTATATTTTTCTAGCCGTGCAAGTCTGTAAATATATATTAAAAAATCATTGTAATATTTTGTACAAGAAAAACACTGGAAACAAAGGGAACTTTTCAGAAACTTTTTCACACCAAAATGTCCTATATAGGTAGAACTGGTATGGAGTGCATTAGGGTAGCCAAATTATTTGGAGCATCTGAATGTTGGGAGTGTTTCAGCTCTGCTGTATGAGGATTAGTGTCCCCTTAGGTTGCTGTCTGGTTGAAATTGTGATCGCTGCATCCTTTGCTATGTTGCTGTACAGATCTGTTTAAAAAAAAAAAAAAGTAACAACTTGGCATTTCTCTTGCAGTGGTGTTCTCTCTCAATTTTTTTTTTTTTTTGCTCCTTTTTAGATTTCTATTACGTATTTAAAATTTTGCTCAAGTAATTTAAGCTGACTTAATGCTCTTAAAGACATGCCCTCTAATGTGGATCATTTTAGATATGGATTGAGCTGGGATTTATTGTTGGCAGAGAAGACACTTGCCAGAAATTGTTGATGTAGTCAGTCCTCAGAAGCTGCTTCAGGTGATTCAAGGATGTGCTCACATCCTGTGAGCTGACATGCCAGGGCATCACACATTTGGACAGTGGCTTACACCAGCCTTTAGCCCCATCCCCTCTGCTAGGGAATGGTTATATCCTTTCTTGGAGTTCTCTCCTAGTCGATGCTTTGATTTAATGTTCATGTTTGCAGTAACATCCAAGGAAAACTAAATTGGGTAACTCAGATCTATAAAAAATATATCCTTTTGGAATGTTTCTTTCCATTTCAATTAAAGCTCGAATTTTAAGCTGTCTTAGTGAAACTGTGATGACTTAAGATCCTTCCTTTCCTGCCTCCATTAGAGCAGCCCTGGGCTCCTTGCTCTGCACCCATGGGGTGGATGTGTGGCTGCTTATTGTTCATGGCAGTTTGACTTATCTGAATGTTGGTGTTTTCCCTTCTTTGAGAGGTGTCAGAGTCAGGAATCTACAACAGGGGTGGGGAGCTCTGCCAGCGTCAGCTCTGTGTTTTCCTCTGGCTCTGCACTGTGGAAGAACATCCTGTTCCTATTTGTGTTGAGAGCTGCCTGGTTTTTAAACTGCAGTAAAATAGAACATTGCAGGGGGAGAGGAACTGAAATAAGGAGGTGTTGGCAGGTAACAGATACGCAGCTCTTTCTTTTTTAAAATCACAACTCTCAGCCTATACGGGAACATAAATGTGGGGGGCTATTTTAGGTTTTGTTTTGTATTATGGATAAAAGTGAGTGGATTTGCTGAGCTGGGGAAGGGTGTAGTTGAATATGGACTGCTTGGAAAAGGCACAGGTCAAAAAAGGCTCAGGGAGGTTGTGGCAGTGGTGCTTTGTGCCCTGTCAGACCTTGGGGACAAGGCTGTGCTGGCTTTGGAGTGGGTCGTGCTGCTCATAAATCCATCAGTGGCCCCCGAGCAGCTCTGTAATCCTTGGCTCAGGCCTGAGGCTGAGCACAGGCCCATGGAGCTGAGCTGTCCCATGGGGTGCTTTGACTGAAGCCCTTCAAAGGGGCTTTTCCCTTTGGAAAGTGGTAATTTTATTACGGGTGAAATGAATGAGGTCTCAGGAGATGCCTCATTTATAACCTCCTGGAGAGTGTCCACGGGCTGCATGGCACACTCCAGCACTCCCTGCCAAGCAGCCCCTGCATGCCCAGATCCCCTCTCCAGGCTCTTTCCATGGATGAGAGGTGCTTCCTAGGAGGCCTCCTTCTTTGGCTGCTGGCCCTTGTCCTCCTGCCCAGGGTGGAGGATCAGGAGCCCATCCCTGGGCAAGCAGCACCTTCCTGCCAGATCCTCTGCAGTGCCAGGGCTGCTGCTTTGGCAGAGCCTGGAGCTGCTTTCCCTTTGGCACATTGGTTTCAAGGCTCCTCAGGGAGGGAGGGCAGAGTTTCTGGGAGCAGATGGGAGAGTAAGGGAGCCCCTGTCTGACATAAGGAGTAGCTCAGCTCCTCCCCTCCCACAGCCACAGGTACAGCCTGGAGCCTGGCTCAGCACATCCCTGGTGCTTCACTGGCAGAGGTTTTTTCCCTAAACAGAAAGGAAAATGAGGTGCAAGCTGTATTATCTCTTCCATTCTACTGCATCACACAGATCCATAGGGTCCCACTTTGGAGTTGTCACTGGGAAGCCAGCAGGTAGGAGGCTGCTGAGCAAGAATTAACATGTGTCTTGCCTTTAGTTCATTGCCTCAGGGGCTGTGTTTTGGCTTCAGTCACCTCTGCTTCCTCCCCCCTTCCTTCCCCACCCTGATAAAAAAAAAGAAACAGCAATGACAGAGGAAAAATTCTGGCTGCATTGGGTAACAGGGTGAGGATGGCAGCTGGGTAACAGGGTGAGGATGGCAGCTGGAGGAGAGATGTGGGGCTCTTTGCCAGAGGAAATGTCAGAGCAGTTTTGCCCTGACACCCCTGGGTCCCAGCTCCTCAGCACTGCTGAGCCTGGTGCCTCACACAGCCCGTGCTTCCCAGAGGAACTCCCCTCTGAGTTGCTGTAAGGGTGTTTGAGGCCATTTGTCCCTCTGACCTTCACAGCTCCCCGTGGCAGCACATCCCACAACTTAATTACATGTGAGTGGGAAAAGTGCTTCCTGTTTCTTTTCTAAATTGCCCAAAAGCCTCCCTGGCTCATCCATCATTCCAGTGCCCAGGAAGGTGAGTAATGGCCCTGCTGTGGCTTGGCCACACTGCCCCCGAGTTTACAGCCTCCTCTCCTGTCCTGCCTCAGGCTGAAGCTGCTGAGTTTTGCTCCGTAGGTTGGAGCAGGGGTTGCTGACTTCCCTGCAGACCCTGAGCCCTGCACCCTTTGTAGCCCTGCGGAGCCTTTGCTGAGTGAACCCGTGCTGGAAGCTTTCCTCCTTTTGCTGAATCAAGGCTGTAAAGCTGCTGCAAATGCCCAGCCGTGAGTATTGGTGTCTGAAAGCAGGTTTGGATGTTTCTTACTACATTCTCAAGCCTTGTGGAAAGCAGGAGAAGGCAATGGGAGTTGGGCTGTAGCTGTCACTACACCAAGGTTTTAACCTTCCCCTGGGAGAAGGATCAGAGGGACTCTGGTTTGTGCACTTCATGTCTCAGCTTCAAAACCCTGCGTGTTGCCTGGGGGATGTTACTCTTTTTTTGTGCCCTGACTCTGCAGTTTGAATTCAAGAGCACTGAAGAGACATTTCATCTGTTTCAAGTGAGGTGCCCTCATTTCTGGATAGCAGTACTCTCACGGTAATCCGTGGGTCTGGGTTTCTTTGCTGTGTGTTGTCTGTTGCTCTCCAAGTGCACCTGAAGCACTTCTCTGGCCCTCAAGTACCATTCTTGTTGGCAGCCATGAGTGGCAGCATGAGCATCTCCTGCTTCTGTCACATCCCCTGAGCTCTGCCTGGTGCAGGGCTGTTCCCTGGCTGCTCCACGATCTCCCAGGGCGGCTGCTGAGGCATCCAGCTGCTCCAGCCTCCTGTTCTCCCCCAGCTTTCCTGTCCCCAGGGTGGGGGGATGCTCAGGAAGGATTCCAGGGAACCCAGCCCTAAGGGAGACACTTGTTCATCACTGGAAAAGTTGTTTTGTCAGAGCAGGAAGAAATGTTAGGCTGCCTTGTCAAGCCTGTAGCTCTAGTTCAGCTATGGGACAGTGACACAGCTGCTTTGCTATGGCACAAACCAGTGTGTTACAGACAGGACAGGTGAGGGATGGCAGAGTGAACTGCTGCAGGTGCCCAGCCCTGTCTGGGGACAGAAAAACACCACACATGATGAGGAAAGAGTCGTAGTGGAGAAAAGTTGGTTTGCATTTTTTGTGTCTGCCCTGTCCCCTTCCCACCCGCACCCCCGCCGCTGACGGTTCCCCTCCTCAGGAGAAGCAGCAGGCTCGGGCTGCCGAGCAGAGGAGGAAGCAGCCCCGGTGGCGAGCACGGAGCAGCAGATGGCACCCGAGCACCGGCCCAGCCCCGCTCGCCGCTGCCGCGCAGCCGGCGGGCTCGCAGTCCTTGAAGGGAGATGGATCATCTCAGCTACACGCTGCGTCCATAGGACCTCGATTTACATGCCTGGGATGTTCCTCTCTGCTCGCAGGTCCCGATTGTATCTCTGCTTGTGCGGGTTTGTCCTTACACAGTGTCTGGATGTGAGATGATAAAGAGAGAGTGTTACTTTTCACTCACAGAGACAGACCCCTAATTTGCTTGGATGTGTTTTGTGATCGTGGCATGCCTTTTCCTCAGAGCTGCCTCAGAACACAGAAACAAGATTTTTTTTTTTTCTCAAATAAGATCATTTTTGTCCCCCCCCAGCCAAAATTAAGTGAGCATGTTGTCCTCACACTGAAAATGGACTTGCAAGTGCAGAAAGTAAAAAAGCAAAGTTCGGCGTGATTGTTACAGAGGCAACGGCCAGAGAAATGTGAATGAGCCAGGGAAAAATGTTCCTGTTGAGATGGTCGTCGTGTGTGCTGGGATGCAGAGAGGTCCCCTGGCTGAGGGGCCCTGGCTCCCCTTGGTGTCCCAGCACTGCTGCTGCTCCTGGCAGAGCTGTCACATCCTAGGGCTGGCTGTTTGCTTCCAAGCACACAAGCCCTGACCCTGGATTCAGAACCATGCTCATTCTCCTCTGGACCCTGGTACACTTGCCAGCGGCAGCTGAGATGGCACAAGCCCCCGGAGGTGCCACAGCCTGTGTCAGGCTCTGTTTGCCTGGGTTTTGCCCTGAACAGGGCAAGACACCCAGGATGGGTTTGCCCAGGAATGAGGAGGAAGCACTTGTCCCTGCATCTGCTGAGCACCCCAGCCCCAGGCTGAGTGTGCTGGGCCCCTGTTATTGAAAACGGGGGGGAAAAGCACTTGTGAGCCCCCAGCTCTCCCATGTGTGAGACCCATACAAATCCAGGGGGTTTTGTCAGCAGCTTGACCTCTCGGGCAGCGTTCTGGCTCTGCAGCGAAGAGGTGCCCTCGTTCTTCCCCTTGCCTGACTCCTCTGTAATGGAAGAGCTAAATGCTTATTACCTTTTTTGTAGCCTTTTCCACTTGCCAATCAAACGTGTCTGGTTGGGGTTTGTTTTGTTTCCGTGTTGCTGGGGCTGTGCAGGACGCTCCATCTCGCTGTAATTATGGTTCCATCATTGTCTTGGCACAGAAACATCTGCTGTCTCCCTGCGATCTCCACTTCCCTATTTCTTTGGAGAATTTCGTGGATCCCAATGACCTTCTATTTTCCATGACATCTCAGAGTACGCAGCTGTTCCTCTTGCCTTCCCCTGTCTCTCCATCTACCTCTTTTTTTCCTATCAGCATCTCCACTGCATTTGGAATTTCATCTCATCTGCTTATCAAATCAATATCTCGCCGTTGCCTCTGCGCCGCGGCCGCTGGGAACGCGGCGCTTGCCCCCCGCTGCCGGGCTGCCTTCCTCTGAGCACAGAGCATCCCCAGCTCTGCCTGGAGCCCTCGCTTTCCTCATCCCACATTTTAAAGGCCATTGTCTCAGGCTTTTTATTTTGATTGTGTTGTAACCCTTTGGCTGTCTGAGTCTGAGGCCCGTCAGTGCTGCAGCTCCTCCTGAGCAGTGACATGCCGTGGGATGGATGGATGGATGGATGGATGGATGGATGGATGGATGATGTTGCCACTCAAGGTGATGTTGCTGTTGGTTGCTAATGATAAAGTGAGCAAAGTTGGAGTGTATGAGGAGAGGAGCTGTGCTAGGGCAGTGAAGAGACTGGAGAAATACAGGCTCAGCTTCTGATTTTGTGTGACCTTGTTCAAAGAGCATGGGGTCCATGAGAGTGATGAACAGAGATACTTCAGGTTTTATGCTGTTCTGGCACCTTTTATTACTAGGACTTTACTCTTATATCTATTCTCTTAAAAAATATTAATTAAAAAATCAGTCCTATAGCTGCTGCAAAATGGCTAATAAAACTCTGGGATATGACAGCACCTTAAATCTCTGCTTTGCTCTCTGTCTGAAAAGTATGCATCCCAATTCTCCACCTTCCTCTTCTGTCTCACTGGCCTGCATGGCAGGCCCCCAGCCTGGCACAAGGCACTCCATGAGGCTGCAGCAAAATTAATCCTGAAAATATTAAAGGCACATGGATTTTTTGTTATTTTAGTCACCTTCAACCCATGGCCTGTGTACATCTGAGCTAAGAATATCCTATTCTCGAAAGGTTTTGCAGAAGTTTGGCACCTGGAAGGTGTGACAGAGGAGTGGGGAGCAGGTAGGGAGCTGGTGGAGGTAAGGAAACACACAATAACTTCATAGATGGATGGAAATAACACCATGTTTGCATCACAGCTTTTCCTCTTTCGGGGTGTGTTTATGCAGAGCTGGGTTTTATACAGATCTGCATTGCATGTGGGTGCTTGTACCTAAGTAGGGCTGTGAAATCATGGATTAAGGGTTCTAGTCATCCAAAAGGAGGGATGTGGCAGTTGGAGTGGATAATGACTCCCTGATTGGGGAGGAGAAATGCTCCCATGGAGATGGGAAGCAGCAGGTTTGGTGAGGACTCGGCTCTGTATCCTCACCCAGGCAGAGCTGGCGGCGCATCGCTGACAGCAATTCCTGTTCCCTGGGGACAAGGCCAGGGCACCTTCCCCTGGGTTTTTGCCCCTGTACAGGGAGAGGTGCACAGGAAGGCACAGCAGCAGCCTGGCTCCAACACGGGGCTCAGGTGTTGGGCCAAATGGGGATCTGGAATGGGCCAAATCAGAGAAATTGAGTGGGAATTGCATAGGGAATAAGTGTTAGAGGGAATAATCTGCATCACTTAACGCTCCAACAACTCTGGAATAATTGGCTGTTTCCTGGGCATATCCACAAGAGCTAAAGTGTTCTCCCTGTTACCTTTTGCCTGGTGATCTTCCAGAGACCTGATTGTCTGCCTCTCCCTCGCCCTTTACCTCCTGGGCCCCCCTCCCTCAAATTTCTCCCAGAGTTTGTATTTTTCCCCCTACAATGTCTCTAAAGAATCACAAATGTGTAACGTGTGTCCCAATGCCTGGATTTTAATAACGTGCAGCAACCCCCATCAGCACAGGCAATTTCACATTCAACACATTATTGCTATTTAAAGCGCCGAGGTATAAAAATGATTGGCAATCCAGCTCTGCCAGCCCGCGCCGCCGCTGCCAGGTTGTGATTTTTAATATTGGCTGCTCTGCGCAGCCCTTCCCTCACCTTTGACTTGCAGATTTCCCAACGTCAAAATAGCAAAATCATTTTGGGTTGTACCAGGCACATTGCTCGCTGCTGAAAAGAAGCAATTATCATTAAATATCCCCCTGGCTGGATGTACACAGACACACCCACACGGGCTGGGGCTGCTCCACGTTTCCAGCCGAGCCCTTCTCCAGCTTTGCAAGAATCCTTTACCTGAGCTGCTGGATTTTGGGGCCTGGGGGGCCATGGGCAGGTATTGTGTTGTGTGTCTGTTGTGGTTATGGAAGAGGGAGGACACTGGGATTCATCCCAGAGGTGCTGCTCCAGGAGGGCTGATGATTTTCGTGTTCCCAGGCTTGTGACAGAGACCTCACACAGAGCCCAGAAGTGTTGGTTGTGTCAGGGCTGTTCCCATGAACGTGTTGCTCTGGGTTAATGTACAGTGTGAGTAAAGATTGGACCTTTGAGAATTTCTGTTGGAGGCAACCTCACCCTGCTTGCCTTGAGGTGACCAGGAAACGACCCTTCTTACGTGGAAACAAGACTGTCCTTACTGAGATAATGGCCCTGGAGTGTTCTCTGTGTGCCACATAAAATCCAGTGAGCACATGACATGTGGGTAATTTCTCTTCTTCTGTTGGCTTCCTGAGGTCCCTACTCCAGGCCCTGCTGCAGGGTGGCTGGAGGAAGGCAGGAGCATCCTCATCCTCAGCTCTGCTGTGCAGGGAGCAGGGCCCACAGCGGGGTCCCTGGCGCAGGCAGTGCAGCTCTGGGGTCACACCTCGGGCTGCCACAGCTGCTCAGCCCAGTGGTGACACCGGGAAGAGCTGGGGGTGGGGGTGAGGGATGGTGTGAGCTCACCAGCACTACTGACACTAAACAGTGGCCTTTCTCCTAAAAATACCTTTTCCCTCTTGCTCCCCACAGCAGTAGAGGAGATGATGTGCCAAATACACCTGCTCCAGGCAGCTTTTGGGACAGGAAAGAGGAAATCTTTTGGGAGATCTTGGGGAAATCCTGGTGCCTCGTGCAGATGTGGAGTGAGCAAAGCCCTGGGAAAAGGTGGCCCCTGGAGCCAGGGAGCAGTGGCAGCACTTTGTCACCATATTTACACTTCCACTTGCCCAACATGAAGCGTTTGGCTCTCCTCCACTTGCGGAAGGGATTAGCTACTTCATAACATCTAGACAAGATAATCTCTCCAATTTTGCTTGGAAGAAGTCCCTGACAAAGAGCAGCAAAGCAACAATAATGCCAGATGAAAAAGTAATTGAGTTTGCCTTCTTATTACTTTCTCAGCTAAGTTTGTGTTGGTTTGAATTTTATTTTGTTGTTGTTGTTGGTACAGAACAGCAAAACACTGTCTCTGAGCTGATTCAGACCAGCAGAGTCCCATCTGTGGTGAACTGCAGCCACACAAGGAGGTGAGCAAAGAGGGGAGGGGGAATGACTGCAAAAAGTTATATGCAATGTGAGTAATGTTACACACTCCATCCTCACTGGAGCAGTGCTGCTCTGGTGGTGCATCACAGTAATACCCCATAGAGCTACAGAGCTTTAGTGCTGCATCAATCCAAAATGGGCTCAGCCAGGAAGAACACATCCAGGAGCCTCTGCCCACTCCAGCTAAGTATTTTTCTGTTTCCCCAAGGTTTTCCTTCTCTTGAAAGAGCACCCTAGAACAAAATAGCAGGAAGAATATCTGCTGGGCTCCTGAGGGCCTCCCAGATTGGTTCCCCAGTGATGCAGAGAGTTTCATTTGCAAAGGTGAAGCTGAAGTGCTCCCAAGTGCCAGCGAGGCAAATGTCAGCTCCTGGAGCGCTGCTGGACCGTGGGCTGGGCACGGCTGCTGGCTCAGCCCACACAGCCCCAGCTCAGCACCTGCTCCTGCAAAATTGGGCAAGCAATGGTGCATGCAGGAGACGTTTGCTGGCACTGTGTTATCCCACTAACATTTTAAGGATAATGTAAGAGGCTGCTGTCAATCCTGGCCTCGAAGCAAAACACATCATCCTTGTTTCCTTTCTCTGCTTGCTAAATGATAGCCATGTATATTTTTAAGGGGATTGTCCTTTGGATTCTTTTTATTTGTCACCCAGTATCAAAGCTCTAAAGGTCACATTTTTCAAGTTCTTTCCTTGGAGCTTCAAAGACTATACATTTGCTTTAAACAAAAACTAAAAACCCGGCAATTTTAGCAAACCGCTCCACACCCAGGGACTCGAGAAAGCTCTAAATATCACTGCCAAAGCCCAGGGCTCTCAGCTCAGCTTAAGAGCAGTTTGCTTTTGTTTCACTATAACCAGTCTGTAAGTGTATTTACACTTAGAAATTGCACATTTGTAATTGTGCCCGTTTGTAAGCAAGCTGTGACAAGTGTTGAGTGCCCAGTTCTTATTTCAGGCAGTTCAATGTTCGGTCCTGCTCGCCCCATCTCCAGGCTCTGCACCACTCCCTCGTCCCACGGGAACACAAAGGCCCCAGGTGGAGCAGGGATGTCACCTCAGGGCTGTGGCAGTCCCACGGAGCACACACAGGCACTGGTGCCAGTCTGACCTGGCTGGGTGCCACCTCCAGGACAACACGTGGTGCCCAATCTGGCATCGAGGCAGAGGGGAGGGAGATGATGCCTGACCCAGCTGAGAGCCTTCAGTGCAAAATTAACCCATCAACATAATTTGGGTAAGTCTGAAGTGGCAGAGTGACTTCATGACAACACAGTGCTTCATGTGGGATCCTAGCCTTTCTTCCTTCAGTGTCTGGAGCCTGGAAGCCACTTCTGCTGGGCTGTCAGCTGGGCCTCACACAGGTTTTCATACAGTTCTCAGTGTGAGCATTAAGCAGGTGGATGAGCCTGGAAGGAAAATTAAGGACCTAAAGATCTGGATCCAGCTCAGAAGGAGTGAGGGGAGCATTGTTACAGATCTCATCACCCAAAATCTCTTTTGAATCTTACTCTCCTGACAAAGCTTGTTCTAATTATTTGCATAGCTTGATCTTGACATCAATGGAAACTCCAGCTGAATTTTGGCCAAGAAAGGACGGGTATGTCAGGGCCAGTTGCTTAATTATGTTTACAACTAAATTGCTGCAGTACATCTTCACTTCCTCGAAAGTCATTTTCCTCTGCTCTTTAATTTCATAGAACAATATGAAAGACATGAATCTTCATGAAACTCCTCTCCTAATGCAGCAGAGACTCCACAGTGTTTGCAGGCTTTGCTTTTCATCACAAGAGGTCCCAGGGGAGGTTCAAGGTAGGATCCTTGCCATCCCAGCTCAGCAATCACAGAAAGCCAAATAAATAAAGCAGGAAGTTGGCAAAGCCCTGATTCAGCAAAGGCAGAAGCACAAGTTCAGCATTAACCTCTGCTTAAAATGATTTGGAGCAGAAGAGTTAATCTCATGGCTGCCCAAAAGTCAGACAAGGAATCCAGGGCCTTGACAGTCAGTATATCAGTGCCTTAAATCTAGTGGGAGAGGGTGCTTAAAGCTGAGGAATGTCTTAAATATGGGAAAAGCACTTTCCCTGGTAGGAGGTAGTAACTCAAAGAATGGTTTCCAGTCCATGGACAGACGTACTGGTTGGGTGTGATTTTGGCCAAGGCCCTGATGCCCTGAGTGCAGCTGATGTTGGGTGGGGCGGATGGGCGACTCCAGGGGAGGCAGCCCCAGCAGCTCCTCCTCACCTCCCCTGGCAGGGGGAGCCCAGAGATCCCTGGGCAGGGTGGGGAAGGCTGGGGAGCCGAGGGGGGTCAGGGCAGCAGCTCAGCCAGGGGCTGCAGTGCTCCCCCTGCTCACCAGCAGCGCCCTGGTGAAGCCTCTGGGATGCGGGAAGGACGGCGTAGGGTCGGGGTAAGGGCCCGTGTGGATCAAAATACCCTCCCAGGGGAGGGATGCGGGGTCTGCCCTTTGGGCTGCAGGGGTGGCACTGGGTCGGAGCAGAGGGAGCGAGTGCAGGAGCGGGTTTGCGGTTTAAACGTGCGAGACGGCCCCGGAGGAGGGAGCGCGATGCTCCCGCAGCCCCAAACGCGCCCGAGCCGCGGCTGCCGGCGGGACGCGGCTCCCGCAGCCGGCACAGCCCGGCTCCCTCGCTCTCCGTGCTTATCTGATCTGCACCTCCGTAATGATGTGGTTAGAATTGAATTATGGTGCTTTAATGTAGTTACAGCTACATTTCCCAGGCACATTTCTTCCTGACGTACAATGCTGGAATTTAGGATGTGGCCAGAGGCTGTGTGTGACTCCTTGTCTCCCGGGCTCGCTGCAGCCTTGCCACGTGCTGTGCCAGGCCCTGGCCGGAAAGGCAAACTGAGGAGCTCGATCCACATCTGCTGCTGGAAAATCAGTGAACGACGTGGAAAGCCAGGGAATTACATTAAAAGTAAGCCCAGGGTGACAGCCCCGTGTGCAGGGAGTGAGGCTCCTGCCTGCGCACTGCCAGGCAAGGCTGGAAACAGCCTCTGCACGGACAGTGTCCCACAGCTGGGCCTGTTTTGTCCTTGTTTTTCAGCTGCAGGAAAATACCCCTTCAATCCATGGATGAAGGGGTGATCTTTGGCCAGTATGCATGGTAGTGTGACTGTGAGGGTTTTGTGCACATGGAAGATCTGTGCTGAGATAGTCTAAAGCCTCATGGAAACTTTCTTGCTGGTGTGTCCTTTGATGTGAACTTAATGGTCATGGAATTTGCTGTATCAGCAATAAGAATCATTTGATTAACTGGAAAGGAGCAAACAAAGTAGTTAACTCTAAAGTCAGACAGGAAATGATGGGTTTGCCATTTCCATCACGCCAGAGGTGCAGGAATGCCCAAATTTCACAATGTGAGGGATCCCCACTATCTACAGAGCGGGAGCTTTGCTTATCAACCTCTCAGGGTGTTTTCATCAATTCTGATCTGCCTGTTGTTAATTTAGAGCGATGGTGTCCTCTGGGGAGTGACTTGTTTTTCCTACCCCTGATTCAGCTCCGCACTTGTGAATTTTAAATGCATGTGCATATATAAATGAGTGTCTGTATTTATCCAGATCCTGCCAGCACATGTTTTGCAATAATTCTCCTTGGATGCTCTTGCTTTCTCCCGCAGTCGATTTTTTTGAATGACATGGAACTGATAATGGATGTGGTTTCAGTGTGATCGGGCTGACTCGTCTCATTCCACCTCTCCTGCTTTTGAGCAAGAATGTGAGGACTTGCTGTGTCTATTTTAGATTCCGTCATGAAAGGAATAATTGAGATTGAGATTCGTAGTCACTCAATGCGGAAGGTCAGGGAATTAATGCTGTGTTACACCAGACCATTCATTTACTGGGCCTCCTTTTTTTTTTCCCCTTAACTGTCTGTAGAGGAAAACAAATGTGGCTCAGAGAAGGTAACGCATCTTCAACACCGCACACAGCCCCAGCCTCTGATAACACACACTGTTTGTCTTTATTTTGGGGGTGTTCCAGGGTAGTTTTATCATCATAATTGATTAGTGGCGACAGGGAGAAAAAAATCCAAGAGTAACAGGAAGAAATGATTCCAGTGAATCCATTGACTCAGTGGTAGCATTGATCTACTTCTGGGAATTATTTATAGGAGAAGATTCATAGTTAATAATATTAGTTTGGACTTTGGGAGCAGTTTATCAGAGGCTCTTAAAGGCCTTTGGTAAAAATTAATCAGGGAGAGAAATAAGGTAGACAGCCTAGTTTCAGGAGAGGGAAGGAAATGGGATTTCTGGCATAACTCTGTCCACCCCCAGGTGAGAAACAGCACAAGGGGTAACTCGGGGTGCTTGGATATGTCCAAGCACAGGAGTGAGAGGCTGGATTTCCAGCTGCTCTATCAGACAACAGAGCTGGGGAAGTCTTTGGAAAATTCCCCACTAGCCCCCTCCCTCAGGTGAAGCCAAGGTGCCCACAGGACAGTGACCCCCACCAGATGCAGCAGGGAGAGCTGCCCAGGGACAGCACAAACCCTGCTCTTCCCCTTCTTCTCCTCCCTGCTTTGTTTTTGGCTTTAACTTAATTGATCTGTATCCTGCAATCCTACCCGCAGGAGGAATGACACATCTGAAAAAAGCAGGAGGATTTGTTTAAAGTGAGCTGCTTGGGTTTTTCGCTGTGTGTATATATAGAATTGCCTGGAAGTAGTAAATAGAATTAAACACTGTGGTTCTGAAAAACAGAATTCTCAGGGCTGTCTGTTGATTTCAAAGCTGACGAAAACAAAGCAGGCTTTGAAATCTTTCCTTGCAGAGCTTCCCCCTCCTCTCTTATCATATGAAAGATGGGCCTGATAATATTTGGGTTTTATTCTTCTTTTGAAACAGTTGAAAAAACTGCTGTTTTGTCAGTTAAGATGAAAATCACAATGTTTTTAATAAGGTCAGTGTAATGTCTTCATTAGCAAATGCTGAAATAATTTGATGCAGATCTGGAACTTGATAGGGAAAAACTCCAGTGTCTACCCAAAATATAGAGCCACATTTGCACCAGGTGTGAACCAGAACTGCTTCCCTAAAATTACTGGTTCTGGGATAACCTATTCCTGTTTAGGGACTGGCTGCTGTGTTTTTAAGTCACTCCCTCCTGCGCAGCCAGACTCAGTGGTTTTTGTTTGTTTTCCTGCTTGGCCCTGGGCTGCTGAGAGCCCCAGGGCTGGGCAGTGCCCATGGGTGTTGGGTTTGGTGGTTTCCTTTCAGCTGATGGAGCAGGTGGAAACAGAGGGGCTGGCAACATGGGAGGAGGTGTAGAGCTCACCACGAGGAAACACAGGTGACGTTAATGGATGGGCAGCCTAAAATTAAATCAAAAATATCCAACGCACTAAGTCTGCACTCTGCTGAAATTTTGTCTACAAGTATCACAACCAAAGCTGCTGAGTGCTGTGCACTTAAAAGCCTGTCCTCTGTTGTGAGTCCCAGAGACACACAGGAAGTCTTTGCCCAGCTCTTTGGAGATGTGGATGGTACCTAGACAGCCCTGACCAGTCTGACACCACAGACCCCTAAGACACCTCTTCCATCCCCTGTGCTGTGTCTCCTTGGAGGCAGGGCTGGCACAGCCCCTCTCCTGATGTGGCTCTGTGGGTGCTGCAGGCACTGGGTAACGCCCGAGGCAGAGATGCACCAAGAAGACCAATTGTTTGCAATGACATATTCTGCATTTTAAATGATCTTTGACTTCCTGGCAGCTCCCCAGCATATCACCCCCTGGAATTCTATCTAAATAATGTTTGTCAGGTGAAGCCACAGCTGGGCAGCAGGCAGGGCCCTGCTCCTCACTGGGGACCTCGAAATCCACCGGCCGATCAATCTCCACAACCTGCTAAATGATAGATGGAATGTAATATAGGTCATTATTTCTTCCCTATGCGTGAAAATGAATTATTCAGTAAAGATTTAGATCCTTTTTATTATGACACTGAATTTATAGAGCATACAACACATAAATGCAGATTTCTACAGCCCCAGATAGATGAACTCATCCTCCAGGCAGCGTGAGGTGGATGCAGCCCCTCGGCATCGCTGCACGGCAAAGACGGGATGTCCAAGGAGCACGGCTGCAGCCTGGGAGATTGGGATCTGCCACCTTCTGTACCGGGAACAGCATTCCCAATCCATGCCCAGCTGGTTTAGGAGCCCAAGATCTCTTTGTTTCAGAAATCAGGCTCTCAGGGCCCATGTATCTCCAAGGAGATTTGGGGTCTCATGTCACTTTGGCCTTATAAATGTTGATCTTAACAAAACTCTGCATCTCAGTCTCTGATATGAAACGGGAGTTGTAAAAATTGAAAGGAAATTGGTGAGGCTAAAACCTGCTAATGAGAGTAGGTGCTATGTGAGTATGTGGACAGATGTGATTGTCCCAAATTCAAGTGTCCTGCAGAGCCACCACGGAGGATCTGGGCTGGTTTGAATCAATAGCAGTAACTTTCCTTGTTATTGGACTAAATGCTTCAACTTTTAATTGTGCAGCTAGGGAGAATGTTATCCCTGGCCGGCAGTTACACATGTCAGATTTGCAGTTCATTAGCTACTTCCCAAATTCCGCTGGGACTTTGGATTCTTAGCATGAACATTAGAGGTTGGAGAGGAGGACAGCAGAGGGCAAGCCTACAAACTCTCAGTGGGCTGGAGGAAAATCTGGGACTGGGGCTGGAACAGCACTTTTGGGGCTGGGTGCTGTCGACTGCTGCCAAAGGAGCAGGACAGCTGGTCCTGGTTTGTCACCTGTGGGCTTCAGGTGCCAAGTGTGTCCCCAGAGCAGCCCTGGTGCTGTGGGTTTGGCTTTTGCTGTGACAGCAGAGTGCTCAGAAAGAGCAAAACCGACTGAACAGATTGAAACCGGTCACTCCCCTGAACCCAGCCTCAGCTCTGGGGGAGGTAGAGAGAGAATGATAAAGTCTTCCCAAAGCCATTTGACCTGTAACGTTCGCTGATGGAAGGGATAGCAGTGGAGATTTCCTTTTAATATATAGCAATCAAAATTTCTTTCTGAGCCATAAGCAGCTGCACTGAAGTTCCTTCTGTCCATCAGCAAAATCTGTCTTGTGCTTGTTCATTCTGGAACCCCTTTAAAATTCTGCACCGCTGCCAGAGAGATTAAAGGGGTAATATAACCCCAGGAACTGCTCTCCTGACTAGTAATTTCCCGGTGATTATTACAAGGAATAGCTAAGATCTGAAGGAAGCTCAAAGGGGGAGAAAAAGACTGTTCTTTAATCCCCTCCCATGCATTTCCTTTGCACATTGGTGCTGCTCACCCTGCTGGGGCAGGGCCAGGTCAGCCCCTTTTCCCTGCCCGCTCTGGAGGAGCAGAGCCTGCCCCACTGCTGAGCCAGAGTTCAGCACTTCATGGCAAAACAAACCAAATAAAGGGAATTATATCCCATTTTACAGTGGTCAACGTCAGAGCACAAAGAGGGGTGTTTCTCAGTGGGCCTGACCTCCCAGCCCTGTGCATGTCCACTCATTTCCACCTTGTTCATTAGTCCCTGCTGGAAAGTACATCCACATACTGCCCCTAGCCCCAGTAAAAATATTATAATCCCTGAGGTGGAAATAGTTGGCAACCCCAAAAGAGCTCTTGCAGGCTTGGCTGCTGAGCTGGGAGGTGTTTGGTTGGGAGGCACTCGGTGCTGGACAGGTGGAGGAACTCAAAATCCATGGATGTCTCTGAAAATGTAGGGCAACGTGGCTCAGTCCCGCTGGGCGTGTGGCCCATGCTCCCACCAGCCCTCCTTAATTTAGGAGAACCTGATTGCTGTAGATAATTACACCAATACCTGGCAGCCCCATCCCGCAAAGCACCGGCCAAACACCGAGTGGGAAATGCAGGACTGAGGGGAAACGCTGGCTGGGCAGCGCCTGTGGGGCCGAGGGGTTCAGTGGTGCTGCTGGAGCTTTGGGATGTGGGGATACCAGGCCATGGGAACAGCAGGGAACAGGGACACGGGGAGGCTGGAGCCCTGGAAGGCAAGGGCACTGGGATGTGGAGGAGCCCCAGGACAGGGGGACAGAGGGACAGGGCGCTCGGAGGTGCAGGAGCTGCAGGAGCACTGGGATGTGGAGGAGCCCCAGGACAGGGGGACAGAGGGACAGGGCGCTCGGAGGTGCAGGAGCACTGGGCTCCAGCCTCTTTCTCTGAGCAGCCCCAGAAAGCTGCAATTTAAACCCGCAGGGTCCGGGCGGTGCCAGGGGCAGCGTGGGTGCGATGCCCAGGCTTGGTGACGGGATGACACCTCTCAGTAACGCCTGAATTCTTCCCAAGTCCCTAAAATTTAATTTTCCTCTCCTGGACACCCGGCAGGCACCTCCCAGCCCCCGGAATTGTCCCCTGACGCCCGGCTGGGCTGTGCGGGGTGGGGAGCAGAGCAGGGGGCCGGCAGTTTCAGCCAAAGGCCGCCGCTCGTGGGGGTCGGGGGCCCCGGGCAGGGTGTGACGGGTCTGGGAGACAGTCCCGGGTGTGGCGGGTCTGGGGGCCAGTCCCCTGCGGACAGTCCCGGGTGTGGCGGGTCTGTCTGGGGGCCAGTCCCCTGCGGACAGTCCCGGGTGTGGCGGGTCTGTCTGGGGGCCAGTCCCCTGCGGACAGTCCCGGGTGTGGCGGGTCTGTCTGGGGGCCAGTCCCCTGCGGACAGTCCCGGGTGTGGCGGGTCTGTCTGGGGGCCAGTCCCCTGCGGACAGTCCCGGGTGTGGCGGGTCTGTCTGGGGGCCAGTCCCCTGCGGACAGTCCCGGGTGTGGCGGGTCTGTCTGGGGGCCAGTCCCCTGCGGACAGTCCCGGGTGTGGCGGGTCTGTCTGGGGGCCAGTCCCCTGCGGACAGTCCCGGGTGTGGCGGGTCTGTCTGGGGGCCAGTCCCCTGCGGACAGTCCCGGGTGTGGCGGGTCTGTCTGGGGGCCAGTCCCCTGCGGACAGTCCCGGGTGTGGCGGGTCTGTCTGGGGGCCAGTCCCCTGCGGACAGTCCCGGGTGTGGCGGGTCTGTCTGGGGGCCAGTCCCCTGCGGACAGTCCCGGGTGTGGCGGGTCTGTCTGGGGGCCAGTCCCCTGCGGACAGTCCCGGGTGTGGCGGGTCTGTCTGGGGGCCAGTCCCCTGCGGACAGTCCCGGGTGTGGCGGGTCTGTCTGGGGGCCAGTCCCCTGCGGACAGTCCCGGGTGTGGCGGGTCTG
>VZRH01007108.1:382901-462112 GCA_013397555.1 Urocynchramus pylzowi | reverse complement strand
AGAGGCTTCGGGTTCGTTACGTTCGCGGATCCGGCGAGTGTAGACAAAGTCCTGGCTCAGCCGCACCACGAGCTGGACTCCAAGACGGTAGGTGTGCGTGGGGCTGCCCGCCGCCCTTCCCGGCACGGCGGGGACGCCACCCGGCCGCTCCGAGCCCCGCTCGGGCCGGTGCCGCGGGCGGTGCCAGGCTGTCATTGAACCGGGACCTTGCATGGCTCGGCTTTTCCTTTATATTTTTTCTGGACTCTGCTTTTTAACTTACCAAAAAGCTGTAACTTTCTTTTTTTTCCTTTTTTTTTCTTTTTTTTTTTTTTTTTAAATCCGAGTTCGCCCATACCGGCCGCTGGCTCCTCCCCCGGCCTTATATTTTATTGAGCGGTGACATTGAAAAAGCTGTGGAGTAAAATCCAACTTTTTTTTTGGTGTTGGGCTGCGGCATGCTTTCTGCAGGGAACTTTGTGATTCTTTTGATTGATTATTTATGTATTGTTGAGCGCGTTTCAAGGCGGGAGTGACTTACTGTCAAACCGTGAAAGCTGCTGCTCGTGTCATTTCCCAAAGTCATTTTTTGGAGAGGTCCCCTCACCTGTGATGGCAGGGCCCCGGTGAAATGCACGCGGTAATTTATGGGAAGCTGTGCAAGAGCTGGAGAGTGGATGTGGTAGAGAAGCACAAGTCCTAATGTGTTGTTGTTTCTCCAGAGCTTTTTGCTGCGCTCAGTCTCCAGTGCATAATATAAGGAAATAAATGCTTGTGAGATGCAGCTGATTTTTTTTTTTTTTTAAATAAACATTACATTTGTTTGGGGTTTTTTTAAACAAAAAATCCACCCCTGAGTTTGCCCCCTGCCCCAGTATGGTGCTTTCAATGTTGGGTCAAACAAAAGGTATCGGGCAAGTGCAGCTCTGGGCCCTGTTTTCTCCCTGTGATCAAGGCCAAGCAAAAAGATGAAGTTTTGTGCCTCCTACTTCGTTGTAGTTTTGAGCCTCGGCAAAGCTGGGAGGGGAGGGGGGAAGGACACTGGTAGAGGTCATCAGTGCTCTGGTGCTGCTGGCTCTGGAGGGGGCTGTGTTTTGGGAAGGGAGCTGTCTGCAGGGACGTTCTGCTGGGCAGATCGAGCGTGGTCCTTGCTGTCACTGGGGTTTTTAGGCTGTCTTCTGGGGCTCAAGGGTTTCATTTTAACCTGAGCGTGGTGTCAGGAGCAGTCCTGTCTCGGTGCTGCAACATCTCAGGGGTGCCTGTGTGTGCAAGATTATAGTTAAATGAAGAAAAGGAGAAGCAGGGAGCAAGCATGAGGATATGTTTTTTTTTAAAATGTAATTTATATGGAAACAAAAAGCCTAAAGCTCTTGTAGAAGCAGGTGGAATCTAGTGTTTTAATTCGACCTACAGATTGTGCTGGGCTTGCCTGAACACGAAGCCCATGCTTTCACATGCCTTAATAATTTGATTTTAGGTTTAATCAGATATGGTAAGATAACTGATTCAACCGTGCTCCTGAAATTAAACTCACCAGACTTTTCATGTACAGCTATATTCTCTATGTGTTTTTAAAGATAAATTTAGATAAGAAGAACAAAGGCAAACAGTATCTCGAACGAGAGTTAAAAAAAAAAAAATAATGGGAGGACACCCTGTCATATTTCTGACTATAATTAGGTCCTCCCCCAGCTTTTTTCTTGTATCACAGTCTAGTCCCTGCAATGTATTAATTTGCTCTTCTCTGGGGGAGGGGTGAAGAGCTTCACCGGGACAAATCTGCCTCGGTTTTGGTTGTGTGATAATGATTGAATCAATCCAAATACAAAACTGACCTTAGAATCAGTAAGGCAGCTTAAAAGTGAAGCCGAGAGCCAGGCAGGTCCTTTCAGGGGTGTATTTGTAGAGTATTGTAGTAACTGTTGTGCAGTATAACAAGGCATTTGACTCTGTTTCAACGTTCAGCACAGGAGGCAGATCGGTTGGGTATTGGCATGGAAACGTCGCTCTTGTTTACAGTTACGTTAAAAGCTTTGTTTAGGTAATGGCCATTCATATCAGAAATAGTATTATAGTCATTTCCTAGAGGACTTGTAGATACAGTAAGTAGAATTGTACCTAACTAACTAATTTTTTTTTTTGGTAGAACTTTGGTTTTTTGTTTTTGTTTTATTTTTTCTTTTTGGTTGTTGTTTAAATAGTTGACAGGGTTATGCAAAAGGTATGGATTTGCCACATTCATTGCTAGTGTTTGTTTTCAAAAGCGGATGGTGTTGATGCAAAAGGTTTTGGGAAAGAAAATTCAGTTCTTTTAGAAAATCTGTCGCTGTGGTGCAAGGGACTCCATGCTCTTTGAACTGACCTTCAAAAATGAATGTGTTGCTTTGGAGTTTAATGGCTCTCCCAGCTTTTTACCAGCAGGACTTTGCAGTGATGTCCCTCTGGTGGGCCTGGTGTTCTTTGGTGGGAATACTTGTAGTTTTGGAGCAAACATAGAAAATTGCATATTTTTCCACCTTTGGGTATCGCTGTGGAAAATCCGTACCTGTTGTATTTCCCCAGTAGACAAATGCCTAGTCAGTGCTGAATGTATTTGTAGATAATGTTAATCTCTATGAAAAGGTTAGCTCTCTAGATAAATAATTTTACTTTTTATGCTTTTTGAACAATAAAATGGCATGTAATCACTCATTTCTCAGGTGTGTCCTAAAAAAGATACAATATTTGTATCTGATAGAGGCAAATCAGTTTATCAGTTGCACATCAACTGTCTGCGGTATTTCCCATTTTGACAAATTAATTGAGTAAAACTGCATTTTAGGAGAGGCCCGTGGTTATTTAGCAGTGACAGGAATATTTATCACCACAGGAATAACAATACCAAATGGAAACATCTCCTCTTCTTCATCAGGGTTTGCTTGAAGGGGGGGAAACACATCAGAAGCCAGACCCAAACTCTAAAAAAGCCTGTCCTTCTGAATATGCATAACACTGTCAGCATCAGTTGGTTGTACAGGCAAGGGCAGCACTGAAAGCAGTTGCAGGTTGCACAGTTCAGGTAGCATCTAGTACTTCAAAGCATCCTTTTCCAGACCCTTTCCATAGAAGATGTCTGCGTGCAGGTGCTGCTGAGAGCCAGCAGTGAAGCTGGCAGCACACAGGCGTTTTACTGCGATTTAGGGGAGCCCTTGTTGAAAGGTCTGATGGTTCTGTTTACATCCAGCCTTCTGCCTGTGTGCTCCCTCCAAACACCACTGGGTGCCATTTCTTTGTGTCTGCGGTGGTGCCTTTTTGGTTTCATGTAATTTTTGAATGGGAGAGAGGAGTCCCTTTTTAGAGATGACCCCTGTGGAAGTTGTGTGAGGTTGCAGAATGAGCATTTTGGAATGCAGAGGGGACGTGCTAAATCATGCAGTGCAAGGGGAGCTAACGCTGCATCTTAAAACAGGGCGGGGGGGTAAAGCAAGGATTGGCTTTCCCCCTTGCTTTTTGTCTGTGGTGACATGCTTCATACGTGGATAGTTCAAGTAACTCCTTAATGGAAAACCTTTTTTAGGAAGTTGTTTACTTTTGAGTTCAGTGCGTGTATGTTTCACACACATGAAACTTGTTTGTAACTTACTCTCCTCCCTTCCTGCCCCATCCCAGAAATGCTCCTTTGGAGTTTTCCATTGCTCACATATTCTCTTTGAGAGTAAGTAAATCAGATCAATTGGGCACATTATTATGGAGGGGACTCTAGTTCTTCAAATGTTTCAGTTTTAGTAATTGAAATGTGAATAATTTGACTTTGGTTTTGACTTTATTTTTTTGTATAGATTTGCTTGTCAGTTAGCAAAACAAAGGAGAAAAAAAAGAAGTAACCCCAAACCCAAGTGCAGGAAGGGGCTGGTATCAAAGCCACCAAGTTAAGATGTTGGTCAGGAATGCTGGTCCTCTTTTTGTGCAACCTCTAGGGCCCGTGGATAATCCTCCACATGCAGTTTTGGTGATAGAGACAGCACCCAGAGACTGATCCAGAGCTCCCTGAGCACCCACGGGGATTGCTGCCCAGAAGATGATGGAGGAGGAGTGCAGAAGAGATGTTTTCTTCCTGTCTTCCCATCTCCCCACCCCTGCCAAACTCCCCAGACAAACCCAGACTGTGACCTATCATTTCCAGAGTAGCTCTGGATGACCCGGTGTGCTGAATTACAAGCCTGAGAAATGAGGGATTAATAATTCAGTGATTTAAAATCAAAATAATGTAAAATGACAACCAAAGCTACCCTGTTGATTTCCCCTTTCTTTTTTCTCAGATTGACCCTAAAGTTGCGTTTCCCCGACGAGCACAGCCCAAGGTAAGTAGGAGGATCGATAATAGGATTTCAGGCACACAGAGAATCATTGTTGCCAGGCAGTTCGGGTTTCAGCCGGGGAATTGGCAATGAAAGCTTTTAGAGCTGCTGCTCTGGGGGATCAGTGCGTGGCTGGGGCCCAGGAGGCTGCTCCGTGTCCCTGCAGAGCCGCTCCGGCGGGCCGGGCAGCAGGAGCGGTGCCGGCGCTGCCGCAGCCCCGCGCCCGGGCGGCTGCTCTGGGCAGTGGGTTGTGTTTATGAAGAGTGTTTGGATTAAATGCAGGCTTCAGGCTTGCTTTGAGCTGAGCTTTCAGTTCTGTGGTTGTGATGGATGGGGATCTATCTCTGCCTTCATTGTTTGCAAATTTTCTTTTGTGTAACTCAAGAGATGTGTGCGGAGTTGTGTGTAAGCCTGGGATGGCAAGTTTCTCGTGAGGCTGCGAGCTCTGGGGGCCACTGGGTGTTGTTCTGTAAGAGCAGGGAACAAGGAGGGCTGGGTGTCCAGCTGGTCAGGCTGGCCGGAGCAGTGGCCTGGCGGTGGGGTGGTCAGTCCTGGCGGTGGCACGGGGCAGGGACACGGGCGCTTCTGCCCGTGCGCTGCCTCCAGATGCCACTGGGTGCCATTTCTCCTGCAGGAGCTGCCTGTGGAGTACAAGTGGTTGTTGCTCTTTAGGTTCTGCCTAATGAAAACAAATCAGTTTCAAAGCCAGACTTGCAGCGTGTGAATTTTGAAAGCCAGAGGCTGAAAGAAAACTTTTGTAATTGACTTTTTTTTAATTTGTTTTTGAGAGTCTATTGAAAAACTTAATTTAACTGATGTATGGCACTTGTGTATACGCTTGTCGTCTTGGGTAACTTCAGTCTTCTGGTAAAAATGGGAGAAAAAGCCTGCAAAGTTGTACATGCAAGTCAATAAGGAAAAGTGGTTTCAAGTTGGTGGTGAGAAACTACCTGAGCAGCTGCCTGAACTGTTATTGCATAGAGCTCTTCATGAAAGCAAGCAGTGTAACTGGGTGTGTTGAACCATGATGTTAAGTATTGCACAAAATAGGCATCTAGGAAAAACCCTGTGTCGTTTAAAACCCCCAGGCATAGCATAGGAGAGGTGCTGGGGAGCTCCTTAAAAAAAAAAAAAAAGAACAAACCCCAACAGCCTACTCGCAGAATTTTAAACAGACTAATGTAGGCAAATGTTTAGAGGTTCTTTTCTTCCTAGGACATATCTAATTACTAATTGGTGAATAATAGTGTGCCTGGCTTGCTTCTGCACTGAGCAAAGAGTTTATAGTGTGTGGGGCTTGTGGCTTCTGGATTATGTTGTTGGATTGATGCCATCTGTAATATACAATTTAAAGTTACCAGAATTTTGATCTTGAGCTTGATGTGCCTATCCCCCTTCCCAATACCTTTTAAAGATTAATTTACATTTTAAACTGTCTTCAGTGCCGGTTATCTGTTTCTACAGTGTTATTTGGAGAAGTCTGTAATGCATACAACAGAGCTGTTAAGGTGTCCCATGTGATTTCTTCCCTAACAATTAAAAAAAAGAGGATGTATTTTACGTCAGAAATTAGTGAGTTAAATTTTTGTATTAAAGAATGCAGAATCAGGTTGTATTGACAAAGGGGATTTTGTTTTTCTACACGTAGGGGTTTTTTTCCCTTGGTTTTTGGTAACAGACATCTTTCAAGCGTGGGGCAAATGCTGGAATGGACGTCAAATTCCACTCTTAGCAGGAGCTCGCTCTCTCTGGAGAGGTCAGCAGTGTCTGTTGCTGCTTTTTACACAGTTGTCCTTTCTAAAGTGCTGGGATTTCTACGGGGCACATGAAAAAAATCTGAAGATTGAAAACAGCCTGATGTGGAGACTGGAGAAAATCAGATGCAATAAAGAGCAGATTTTACATCAATTATGATGTATTATTCTGGCAAGCATTTCATAATCTGAATATTTTGTTTTCTGTTTTTTTAATTAGATACTGAATTAAGGTTTTGGACTTTAGTTGTTCATTTATCCCAGTTGAATAGCGAATGCTCAGCATTAAAATGTGACTGTACTTTAGTCTAATTAACTAGCTAATGCTTGGGTCTGTGGAGATTAATGGCATTTAATGAAATGTCTCTGTCTCTCTCTAGGTGCAAGGGGAGAATTTGTTTTTTGTTTTGTTTTGTTTTTTCCCCGAGTAATCTTCATTCCTGGTATGTTTAGCAAAATGGGGGTTTGTTTTGGTTTTTTTGCTTTTCCTGTGCTTTTCCTGGCAGTGATGGGGGCTGAGGTGGAGGAAGGCTGGGAGTGCATTCCCCCTTCTCCTGCCTCCATCCACCCATCCCTGTCCTACAGCTGAGCTTTGCCACTGCCTTTGCCAGCCCACTCTCACTTGTTCCTCCCCTCTGGATCCAGGGGAGTTGCCCAGCCCAGCCCAGTGAAACGCTTTCTTTCGGGCTTTTTAAGCCACATCTCCGTGGTTTGACACCTCTCTGGTGATGCAGATTGGCTCCTGAGCAGGCAGTGGCAGGTTGTAACAGCCCAGCATTCTTCCCTGGTTTCCTTAGAATGACCCTGCAGAAATCGCCCTGTTTGCCTCCACTGGATTAGTGGGATGTGTAATCCTGCTCTCCTTGGGAAGGCCAGCACGACTTGAAGCTATTGTTTTAGGAAATCTGCTGCAGGGTTTGACTCGTTGGGGTTCTGGTGAATATATGTCTCCTTCCTCAGGGCTGCTGTTCCTTGATAAAAATCTGTCTTGCTTCCAGTGCTGGAAGGCACTCTGTAACAGGAGATCATTTGTAACTCTGCTGACTTAAAAAATCCTTAAAATGCAGCAGTGAGGGGGCACCAGTAGTTTTGTACCCCCTTTTGAATATTGAGGACTACAATAATTTGACTTACTATTACACATAGCCTGCCATTTCTGATGTTACCTGCTCTCTTAGGTTGGAGAAGGCTTATCCAATTTAACATTTCCATTAGATAATTTCAAATGTGAGCAATTTCCTTCTTCATGCCTCTGCCTTAGGGGTTTATTTCAAAAACAAAACAAACCTGAAGAATGAAAGGACAGCAGCCTCGGTCAATGAAGTAGCTCCTTGGCCATGAAAGTGTCTTTGGTGTAGGAATTTGGATGCTTTGTTGTGCAGAGCCACACATGAAACAGAGGCAGGTAAAACTTCAGCCAAAGTTTCCAGTCAGTGAGGCTGCCCACAGAGGTGTGTTTTGTGCTCAGATTCCTGCAGGGTGGGATGGAGGTGCTTGTTCTGTGCTAACTCCAGGGGCATGATGCGAGTGCTTGGGGGCTGCCCCCAGTTCAGCAGGCTGGAGCTGCCTGTAGTGAGGCGTGTGGCCCTGTGGGTGTGCCCTGCTGGCTGTGCTCTGGAGCCTCCCTGGGCTGAGAGAGGCAGGGGAGGTGCGTGCTGCTGCTCCCGTGGGTCACGGGCAGGGGCTGGCACTGCGTGTCCGGTGTCCCGTCCGTGTGACACCGACTGCAGGCGGCCACTGCACAGTTCAGTTTGGGGTCTAGTCTGATGGGGGACAGGACACTGGCGGCCCTTTGGCCACAAAACAGCAGGAGGACTTGATTTGGTGAGAGATGTCTTGTCTGGTAATGGGCTGGGGATGCAGGAGTGATGTCTTTATTAGATGTGTCCCTGTCTCAGAGGTTGGTGCGGGACTGTCCTGGCCCCGTGCGCCCCAGGCGGTCCCGGATCCGCACGGTGCCTGTGGCCAGCTGGGTTTCCTGTCTGGCTGGGCACCTGGGCTCAGAGCAGTTGTGCACATCTGGTGCTTCTTCTTGGGCAAGAGTGTCAACAGCTCTCCTTTGGTGTGAGACTGTGTGAAGCTGCCTGTTCCAGAGCAGCAAATGGAGGGCATGCCCTTTCGGGATAACACCCAGCCTAACCTGGGATTTTTTTTTAANGCTTTCTTTCGGGCTTTTTAAGCCACATCTCCGTGGTTTGACACCTCTCTGGTGATGCAGATTGGCTCCTGAGCAGGCAGTGGCAGGTTGTAACAGCCCAGCATTCTTCCCTGGTTTCCTTAGAATGACCCTGCAGAAATCGCCCTGTTTGCCTCCACTGGATTAGTGGGATGTGTAATCCTGCTCTCCTTGGGAAGGCCAGCACGACTTGAAGCTATTGTTTTAGGAAATCTGCTGCAGGGTTTGACTCGTTGGGGTTCTGGTGAATATATGTCTCCTTCCTCAGGGCTGCTGTTCCTTGATAAAAATCTGTCTTGCTTCCAGTGCTGGAAGGCACTCTGTAACAGGAGATCATTTGTAACTCTGCTGACTTAAAAAATCCTTAAAATGCAGCAGTGAGGGGGCACCAGTAGTTTTGTACCCCCTTTTGAATATTGAGGACTACAATAATTTGACTTACTATTACACATAGCCTGCCATTTCTGATGTTACCTGCTCTCTTAGGTTGGAGAAGGCTTATCCAATTTAACATTTCCATTAGATAATTTCAAATGTGAGCAATTTCCTTCTTCATGCCTCTGCCTTAGGGGTTTATTTCAAAAACAAAACAAACCTGAAGAATGAAAGGACAGCAGCCTCGGTCAATGAAGTAGCTCCTTGGCCATGAAAGTGTCTTTGGTGTAGGAATTTGGATGCTTTGTTGTGCAGAGCCACACATGAAACAGAGGCAGGTAAAACTTCAGCCAAAGTTTCCAGTCAGTGAGGCTGCCCACGGAGGTGTGTTTTGTGCTCAGATTCCTGCAGGGTGGGATGGAGGTGCTTGTTCTGTGCTAACTCCAGGGGCATGATGCGAGTGCTTGGGGGCTGCCCCCAGTTCAGCAGGCTGGAGCTGCCTGTAGTGAGGCGTGTGGCCCTGTGGGTGTGCCCTGCTGGCTGTGCTCTGGAGCCTCCCTGGGCTGAGAGAGGCAGGGGAGGTGCGTGCTGCTGCTCCCGTGGGTCACGGGCAGGGGCTGGCACTGCGTGTCCGGTGTCCCGTCCATGTGACACCGACTGCTCATTTCAGTTTGGGGTCTAGTCTGATGGGGGACAGGACACTGGCGGCCCTTTGGCCACAAAACAGCAGGAGGACTTGATTTGGTGAGAGATGTCTTGTCTGGTAATGGGCTGGGGATGCAGGAGTGATGTCTTTATTAGATGTGTCCCTGTCTCAGAGGTTGGTGCGGGACTGTCCTGGCCCCGTGCGCCCCAGGCGGTCCCGGATCCGCACGGTGCCCGTGGCCAGCTGGGTTTCCTGTCTGGCTGGGCACCTGGGCTCAGAGCAGTTGTGCACATCTGGTGCTTCTTCTTGGGCAAGAGTGTCAACAGCTCTCCTTTGGTGTGAGACTGTGTGAAGCTGCCTGTTCCAGAGCAGCAAATGGAGGGCATGCCCTTTCGGGATAACACCCAGCCTAACCTGGGATTTTTTTTTAAAGCTAACCAGTGGATTTGGATGTCTGATTCCAATTAAGTTAGCTGTGGGTGGGGTGTCTGCGTCCCTTGGCTGTCTGATAAGCCTCAGCCAGAGTAGCAGGGAGGGATTTTATTCCAAAGCAAATTATGGACCTTGAAAATCAAGAGTTCTGTTTGTTTTCTCCCCTTCTTCTGCCTGTAAACTCCTCCAGGTTAGTCCTACTACTTCCCATCTTATTTTAGGTGTCAGGTAGACTTTGAAGTTTTTTGGGGTTTTTTTGGTGGTTTTTTTTTTTTTTTGTTTTTTTGGTTTTTTTTTTTTTTTTTTTTTTTTTTTTTNTGTTTGTTTTCTCCCCTTCTTCTGCCTGTAAACTCCTCCAGGTTAGTCCTACTACTTCCCATCTTATTTTAGGTGTCAGGTAGACTTTGAAGTTTTTTGGGGTTTTTTTGGTGGTTTTTTTTTTTGTTTGTTTTTTGGGTTTTTTTTTTTTTTTTTTTTTTTTCTCAAAAGAGTGTGAGCTGGACACAGTAGCAGAACTCTGGATTTTTCCTTTCCTGCCACACTTCCTTCCCCACCAGGCTTTAAAGAGCAGCAAGGTCAGACCTTTTCCCAATGATTTTTAAAAATTCTTTTTAGATTCCCCTGCATTTGCAGGTCTGGGTGGAGTAAGAGAGGAAGTATTTCCTGATCTTGGCATCAGGCATAGATGAGTAGCTTGATAATAATCATGGTACCATCTGTGTGCAGAGTGGTGTGAAGTCCTTCCCAGATGGTGTGGGGGATTTCTTTGGGTGGTCCACGGCCACTGTTTGGGTGTCTTGTTCAACCAACCTTGATGTGGATCCCTTGTCCAGGGTAAGCTGCTCCAGGAATTTGCTTCCTTCTGGCATTGCATGGTCCAGTGGAAAAGTTTCAGAGTCTGAGTCTTGGCTGATGAGCCCAGCTTCAGGCAGTGGAGGATCAGGGTTTAGGAGCCCCTTGTCTTTGGGCTGGGGTTTATGCTCTCTGTGGCAGAGGGTGACCTCTGTCCTTGGATGTCACAGCCAGAGGAAGAAGGGGCTGTGCAGGGCCTTCTGAGGAGTGCAGTAAGTTCTGTCAGAAACAGGAGCTGAGCTGGATTTTTGTAACTGTTGTATTTTGGAGATGTAAACATGTATTTCTTCTCCCCATTCACTCAGGTAGATTGTTCATGTTGTCCTGAATCCCCACAGACTGTCTTGTGCTTGTTAAAATGTCTGTATTTCCATTCTCATTGCCTAAGGATGTCTTTCATGTTAGGAATAGTCCTAATGTACTTTCCTTCCCTTTGACATACTGCTAAGTAAAAATTAAAATTGAACACTGTCTAACATGGGATTTTTTTAAAAGGAGGTTCTGAATTGTTGGATTATTTTTAATGGCATCTACCAGGTGACTTTTGTGCACTTGTATATGCCAGGAAAGGTTCTGAGGTAGGGAGGTCAGGGAAATGGAAGGAGAGCAGCATGCTAACACCCCTGTGCATCCCCCTCTGCTTCCAGATTGAGTACATCTCCTCTGCAAAGTGCTGAGCCTTTATCAGCCCGGGGGTAGGTCTACTAATGACTGATCTAAAACCATCAAATTCATTTATTTGTCACTGCCAGTGACAGGCCAGTTAATGCTAATGGATTCTTTTTTTAGCCTGTTGACTCTGGTGATAGTCTCATAAATGTTGTGAAATCAAAGCATTAAGGCAACTTGGAACTTATTTTTAGAGGAGAGCCACTTGCCCTGTGCAAGGTGGGGTGTGTGCATCCAGATGTATGTTGTGCTGAGGAGCAAAGAACAATCCTAGTTCATTAAGCTCTATCTTGAGTCTTGCTGTTCCTAATAGTTATTTGACTTTTCAGTTGTATTTAAGTGTTCTCTTCAAACACATTTTGGGTCATGCTATAAAATGAAGAGAAGCTGTAAATAGTCAATCATCTGAAGGAAAAATGGCTTGTTTCAGAAAATGGTTCATCTCAGGGGCTGAGTCTTCTCTGCCCCTATTGTGTGAAAGCACTTAAGCATATACTTAAGTTGGCATAAGCATGTGGGTAAGTGCTTTGCTGAATCAGCATGGGCTCAAAGCACATTATTAAATGCTTTGTTGAACTGTGAAGCCCATAGCAGAAAAAGATTAAAAGATTACTTTGTGTATTTGACAGTACTTTGTATATGGTCAGTTCCATCACTTCTCCTTCAGATAGGCAGTTTTATCTCCCTCATATTCCCCCCTCCACTGGAGGATCTCACTCACAAGAAAATATTATTCTGCTGTTTCCTCAAAAAACTGATTACAAGGTCAGTGTAGCATCAGACTTTAAAAAAAAAAAAAAGTCATTATTGAAGCTTAATTTAGTCTCTAGCCCTGAAATCACACGTTCTGTTTGCCTTAGTCACTGGAATAATTCTGTAAACTATGTGAGTAGTGTTCAACGTGGCCTATGATTTTTACAATATTATTGCTGTAGAAATTGTGGTTTGCTGAGTAATTTGAAAGTTACTGTGAAACTTTGTAGCCAGATCAGCATGCGGTATTAATAAGTTACTTCTAAACTTTGGTATTTTACTACTCTCCTGTTGAAAGTATTTCTTCTATTTTTTGAGCGCAGAGAAAATCTGAAGAATGTTGGGAAGTTGTTCTCCCTTGCTCAGTCATTCCCTGTGCTGGGACATCTGCAGCTGGGTGTATTGTTGTGACTGAGTAGGCTTAAATTAAGATTGTACTTCGGGAGCTCTGTATTATAAAGAAGGACCCTGCTAAAGCTTATGCAATTCTGCACGTGAGGAATAGTCCCAGAGACCTCAGTGAGCACAGTGAAATGCAGACAAGGCTCTTTAATATGTTGGTGAAGTGTACGTGGCAGGAAGGGTGAAGGAGAAGAAGCATTGACAGCAGCAAAAGCGTCGTTGCTCTGCCCTGCCCTCCCCCAGCAAAGACTTGCATTAATTTCCCATTGACTCTGATGTACAATAGGGAAGAGGTTTCAAGCTGACTGAAGGGGCAAAGGTCCAAGAAAACTACTGTAGCAAGAACTGATGCAGAGTGACAGTAATGAGGTGGCCTGGCAGGTGGGAGGGAAAAATGGTGGGGTGGGGGAAAGAAACTAATATCTGGTGAATTAAGTAGTTCCCAGGGTTGGAAGTTGTTAAGTCCCCCTGGTTTGATTTTCCTTCGTGTGTGCCACACAACTGTGAGATGGGGCTGGGCAAGGCTCCTTGGCTGAGGAGGTGGGTCCTGGTGCAGATCCTGTCCTCCTGGCTCAGAGCTGGGTCTCTGGGAGTGCTGGCATGGCCCAGAGGGTACAGGATTCCTCTCTAGTGCTCCCAAACCTGTGCTGTGCTGTTTTAATCAGTGTTTTAGTATTCCTGACTCAGACCTCATCTTTATGTTGTTCTGTGGGTCAGTTTTGAATCAAAGAGAAGGTGAGGAGCACAGGGTGAAGAAGTGTTTTGAAGTTTGGATTTATTTAAAATAGGGACTGAAGTGCCAACAAGACTTACAGCTTCTTGAATGCTGGTGTAAAGAGAGTGCCTGCTGGATAGAGAGTGTGGGGAGGCTTTAACCAGTTGCTGGATAAACACTGTTCAGGAATCTTCCCAAAGGGTAGTGTGGTGTGGTTTGAAAAGAGGTTGCAAGGAGCTGGGTATTTGTCCTAAGTCTCTGTGAATCCCACTGGACTGGGAGGTGTTGCTCAAGGCAGGGGCCTGGTTTGTGGCAAAAGCTTGCCATCCGCAAGCCCTCAGCACTGGCAGGTTTGGTGGTTGTTGCACTGCTGGAAGAAGGTGTTGCTGAAAGGGATTGTGCCAGGGATTCTTCTGCAGTGCCTGCTGATTGAGTGAGACTCCTGTTTCATTCTCCTTTTGGCTGTGTTATCAGTCATTTATGTTCTGTGTTGGTGTGATTCCCTGCTCTGAGCCCGAGCTGTGTGCAGGGCTCCATATGTACACGGAGCACTTATCCTTTTGCCAAAGGTTTGCAAAGTGCTGTGAATGAGTGTAAAGATGTTTCTTTGCTGGTGAAATGCACCTACTTCTGCTGTTGTATTTGGCAGACTACAGAGCCTATAGCAGCATGCTATGTTCAGTGAATTGTGGGAGGGAACAGAAAACATTGAAAAGAAATCCAGAGGTAATGCTGAGATGGTAAATACAATAGGAATTTTCTGAGGATGGGGGGGGGATTGCCCCATCTTTCGGTCTGGGACTGCTACCAGCCACTGTGCTGGGTGCTGTCAGGTCTTGTTCTCTGCTGTGTCCTCAGGATGCCTGAGAGATATCTCCTGTGAGTACTGAGCAAGCCCTGAGACCACTACAGCAAAAACCGGTGGCTTCTTGCAGCAGGGGTTTCCTCTCCTCAAAAAAGTCTCTGCTGTAAAGTGCTTGGGGTTGTTTTGATTGATTTGCACCAGACTTCTCATCTTCCTCCCCAGTCACTTTCTGTAGGTCAGCTCTGAGACTCTGGCCCTGGACGGGCGGCCTGCTGAATACACACCAAACATTTAACTGTACCCTCTTCAAACACTGCCTGGTGAAGAAAAAAAAACTTATAAAACCTGCTATGAAAATGTCCCAGGCCCACTGTTGGCTGGGTTTGTCCCGCTGTTGGCTGAGGAAGCAGAGTTGCTGTTGGTCAGACTCGGCTAGTCTTGGCATAACGTGTAGGAACCCAGCTAAGGCCCTGGTGGGCCTGGTACTGGTGCTGCCATTGAGGCTGGAGATGAAGGGTCAGATAAAAAAGGGCACAGGGGATTGTGCAGAGGTGTCAGTGTGGCAGAGCACGCTCAGGGTTTGGTGCCGCGGTAAACGGCTGCCTCTGTCCGAAGGGGATGTTGGCAGCATCCCTGCGCGCTGGGGAGGCAGTGTGGCAGGCAGGGCAGCACTGTACGCTGCCAGCTCTCTGTGCCACTTGTCTTTGAGGGGTTAACCTGGGGTTTTTTGTTGTTTTTAATGGCTTTTGGCTGTAAAATTGGAAAGGGAGGCCCTGACTGGAGTGGCAGTGCTCTGGGTCGCGGTGGAGGCTGTAACTGCTGAGGTTCCTGCCGTGCGCCAGCCCTTCCGAGCTCCCGAGAGGGGAAGCAAGATAAGGGTGCCAGGCCACGGCATGTGAAAGGTAGCTGGTGGTGTGAATTATGGCTCATGCTGGTCTCATGGCTGCAAACCAGCCTGGGGGCTGGGGCACAGTGCTGGGGGCAAGGGGGGAGCCTGCCAGAGGATTGTAGCGGGCTCAGAGGGCTGCTCTCAGTAACGGAGGAGAGGGGGAAGCACGCAGGTGTCCTGGGAGCCTCTGCCTCCAGATGAGCCTTGGCTGCTCTTCCCCACAGCCATGCCAGGTGCTCCTCTGGGGGCTGGCTGGCTCCTCTGGGGGCTGGCTGGCTCCGTTGTGCCCTGGCCGTGCCCGCTCCCCTCTGGGTGCCCATCAGAGCAGCTGGCAGGGATGGCTGCCGTGGTGCCCCGGTCCCGTGCACACGGGGATCCTGTCCTGACCTGTTTGCAGAGCTCTGGGGATGGGCTGCCCCAGCATCCTGAGCCTCTATCCCCCCATGCCTGCCTGGGGCATTTCCTGCCCCAGCCCACCTGGGACCCCAGGGCTGGCTGGCAGTGGGAATCTCGTGCCACAGTAGCTTTTGTGCTCTAAACTCCTGCCTCACCTAATCCCAGGAACTGGGATCGAAGCAGCAGGTTCTGTGTGACATGCCTGGCAATTTATGTATGAGGAGGGAATTGAGATCATCCTATGTGATTTTTATTTTGTCCCCTCTCTTTTTCATCTGGTCACAGCCACTATGTCATTAATCTTCCCGATCAAATACAATGATAGTTGAAAGTCTTCCACAGTTATGATTCCCCCGAAGTTTTGTGAGCATGGCTTTGATATTGTGGTAGTCATAAGAAGTCAGTTTAGATTTCTGGACCTCTTTTTGTAGGTATTTCCAGTCAATATTTTAGTAGAGGCATTTGTTTTCTCTCTCAATTAAGCATGTGCATGCAATAGGAAAAGAACAAAATAGGGAATAGAAAAAAATATTAAAACAATTCAGTTACCAGTCCAAAAACCTTAGTGCTAAAGAGCCATGAGGAAGCTTTATTGGAACTATAATTGCAGACATAAGCAGTGATTATCTGTCTTCGTGCCTTTATAGTCCCCATCACTGTCATCTGAACACGTGAAGCTGATGATAGTGTGAGCAGAACATTATTCAGCTGGTGCTGTGTAATCCTGATCTCTTGCAGTCTGTGGAAAGTAACATAAAGAGTCAATTCATTTGAAAGTGATGGGGAGAGAAGCAGGTAGGAGAGGACAAGTATTGTTGCAGAACACCTTACTCATGAATCTTATTTCATCCTGGTTGCAGCTGAAGGAATGCAGGGGCAGGGTAAACTTCTTACATGGACATGGTCAGACAAATTTTGCTGCTTCTTAATGTTCTTAGAGGTCCTGGGCAGGTGCAGCCCTTCATCGTTGAAGAGTGCCTTGGTGTGTTTCCTTGAAATGCTCTAAATTGGCTCCAGCTGAGAGAAGGGCAGCAGCCCCTGTTTGTCTCGCATTCCTGAGAACTGGAGATTGTTGGATCAGGGCAGACAAACGGATGCTGCCAAGCACTTCTTGAGGTGGAACAGAGATCAGAGAGCAAGTCCTGAATTTCTTGGCTGATTATTGGTGCTGGTTATGCAGGTGAAAATGTGCTCTGGGCTGTGAAGAGGCAGAGGTGATTTGGTGGTTGGGCAGCTGAAGCAGTGGCAGGAGCAGCGTGTGCAGAGTTGGGATTTTGCCCTGCTGGGTGAGCCCAAGACTGGGCACAGGTGATTTGGGTTGTCCTGGTCAAGGCCAGTGTGGGGGTTCTGCTGGTCGCTCCTGTCCGTTGCTCCCCTGCTGTGATGCTGATTAGGCAGGTGTGTCCTTCACCTGAAACCAATTATCAGGCCCCCAGTTTTGATTGCAGGCACCTGCTCTGGTGAAGGTAGTCAGTGGAGGTGGTGGGAGCCAGAGCTGCTGTGGTCTCCTCACGGACAGCCCACGATGGTCTGGGGCTGGTTTGAGCCATGAAAAGGTAATGCTCTGGGGGTGATTTTTGGGGTCGGGGAGGAATTTGTTTAAGGGGTGACTGGTTATGCTTTTTTTCCTTTTTTTTCCTGAAGTTTTGAGGCAAAAGAGCTATTTTAAAGGAGGACAATACATGCAGGGGAATCCAAAACTTGTAAGCCTGCTTTTTTATTTACTCTTGCACTGCATTAGGACCAGGTGAAAAACACACTTGATCATGCATGTTTTTGATGGACTTTTCTTCATTTCTTCGTGATGATTGTCTTTGTGTTGGAGTTAGCAGGAGTTATCCACTAACTTCTGTTAGAGCAGCTCAAAGCAAAGCTTCTAAATTGCTTAATATGCTCCAAGGGCATTTTAAAAACAAAACCAGAAATCTGCTAGCAAAGTGCCTAGATAGAGAGAGAATAGGGAGTGCAGTTTTTGGAGGTGTGTGCCTGCCTGTCCACTATGTGAAAATAAAGTGAGATAGTGATGGTTTGAAAGTTTCTGGTCTTGAGCTGTGTGAGCTGTGAGTAAAAAATTGATTATTGGAAAAGTTTTATTCAAAATGTTAGTTGATAGTCTGTGGTATGTACATTCCTGGAGACATCAGCATCCTACTTTCACGAAAGACTTGTGTGCTGAAATGACTTAAACTAGTTTAAATGTGGCCCTTGTTCTTACCACACAGAGATGAGGTAAGTGATTGTCATCACCCTTGTTTTATGGATGTGCAGAACAGAAGTGCTGCTCACGTGCTCTGCAGTACTTGAAACGGGAATTGCTGGTGCCTTACAGCAGGGTTATTCCAAACCTGGTGTGTGCTGGGGCTGCACCTGCTGGGCTGTGTGTTCCCAGGTGCTGGGGAGGAGGGGACACGCAGGGTTTGGGGGGCTGAGGTGTCCTGGCTGTGTCGTGGGCAGTGCTGGGTGAGGAGCTGCAGTCCCCACGAGTGGATGAGGCCATGTGTGGAAATGGCCTGGGTGTTGCATCATTGGAGATGGGAGTGAGTCAGTCACAAAACCCTGTGCAAAAGGCTTTTGTAACTAGTACTGACTTATTAGAAACAGTTGTTGAGGATAGGCCTGGCTTTACTGGGCAGTTGAAGCATCTTAAGAATGGTGCAAGTGGTGCTCTGAGTGAGCGGGGCACAAGCAGACACAGGGGAAGGCTGTGAAGTGTTTAAGATGGAGGGCTGAGAGCCCAGAAGAGCAGACTGAACATGATGCCCATGTTGTGACATCTGCCTGGAGCTTCCAAACCTGTGGTGAGCTCCCGTGGTGTGGGGTGAGAAATGGGAACACGGTGCATTTCTGAGGGAAGCTCTGTGTGTGTGAGTACAGAGCAGTGCTGCAGTGCACAGAGCTGTGCTGGGGAACTGGGGGTCTGCTATGGGCATGGGGAGGGGAGGCAGGATTTGGCTGGAGCTGTGGTTGTGAGTTCTCTGTGCCTCAACCTCTGCCTGCCCCCGTGGCTGAGAGACGCCGGATCCCAGCCCCGCATCCCTGCCCTTCCCTGTACTGAGGCTGTGCCTGGGCAGGCTGGGCAGCAGGGACAGTCCTGGTTCCAGCCCTGCAGTGCCCAGGGAGCAGGGACAGTCCTGGTTCCAGCCCTCCAGGGAGCAGGGACAGTCCTGGTTCCAGCCCTGCAGTGCCCAGGGAGCAGGGACAGTCCTGGTTCCAGCCCCACAGTGCCCATGGAGCAGGGACAGTCCTGCCAGGCTCTGGTCCCAGCCGTGCCCTGCAGCCCTCACTGTGGCTCTGCCAGGGGTGCTGGGCTTTGGGATCCTCTGGCAGCAGCGCTGCAGAAATGAGGAGTATCATTGTGTTTTATTGTGGCTTCTAAGAAACGCAGCGTGTTTGTGCTTCGGGGAGCCCCAGGGGCTTTGTTTTTCACCAGGCCTGAGCTATTCTTCAGCAGAGCCTTCCTGGAGCGTGAGCCAGTTCTGCCCATTAGGACCGAGAGACGGGCCTGACTGATTTCTGCTCCCTGCTGCATAATAAATCTGATACTAAAATTAGTGTTGGTCTCCCTAGGCCATAATTCTTGCTGAGATTATAGAGAATCGTGTGTGCAGAGAGGACCTGTGGTTGTATGTGTTTGGGTTTTTTTTATAACCTTGAGTGTCCAATTTCCAGGTTTTTTACTTAACCCCCCTATCTTTTTCCCCTTTTCCTCTCTTTTGGGAAGTGCTTAGCCTTTCTGTGTATTTTGGCTATTTAAGCCTCTGTCACTGCAGGCAGATGAGTTCCTTGGGAGCTCTTCTGAAGGTTTTGTAATTGAGTCTTTTACCACGGCGACAGGATATTATTAACCTTCAGTAAAGCAATTTATTTCATACTCCTTTGTGGGGATAAGCCTTTTTTCCCCCAGGAAAATATGTACGTGGAAAGAGTTTTGCGTACAGAGGTAGCTGGACTTGCAGCAATGATTATGATTTTAGGAAAATTAATAATTTACATGTTAAATAGGCAGTTCTGTTTGCATCAATTTGAAAAAAAAAAAAACACCTTTGGTCCTGAATGATCCCACGCCTGACCAGTGTTTTATTTTCAAGAATAGACTTTTTGCCTGTTGGTGGCTTTGAAAAGAGGTTGTATTTTGTGTTAGAGCTCTTGATGTTTAGCCTGTGTGAGCTGTAAACCATTTTGTTGTGGTCTTTGAGGTGGCCTTAAGAATGACCTGAGAGCTGGAGGGAGGAGTTCCTCACAGGGTCTCCCTCTGGGCATGGCCTTTGCCCTGAAATCAAATGCAGACTAGTCCAGAAGTCGTTAAAGATTGGGTAGCTCCTGGAATAGCAATTTCCAGCCAGCGGGGGGGAATGCTGGATAAGTGGCCAGCCTGGCTGAATCCCTTGTGCTCTCTGTTGAGCACGGTGACAAAGGCACCGCTCTGGGATTCGGGGGATCCAGGCTGGGGTGTCACTGCAGCTCCCTGCGCCCTGGTTTTTATTTTAAAAAGGAGATCAGAATATTTGTTTTCCCATGTCTAGTTAGACTTTTGGCTTCAGTATTCTGTTAACTTAAAAAAGTTAAATTAACAATGCACTTGTCCTGTCGTTCAAGATACTTGAAAACTCTGCGCTGTTACAGCGCTGCTTTCGAGGGAGCTCACCACACCTTGCAGGAGGAATATGTTATTTTGGCAATTATATGAGATGAAGTAGGGGTATTATTCCCACATTATACAACGGAGCTTGGATGAGAGGCAAAGTGCTTTGTCCAGAGCTTTACGTTTATTAACACACTTGAATCCCTTGGCGTGGTGTGGAGGCTCTAATTGCGGAGTCATCATTTCCCCACTCCAGCTGAGTGCTGCTGCCTTGGAGTGAAATGGGCATCCTGGGCAAGCCCTGTGTCTGTGGGACTTCTGGTGGCCTTGGGTAGGGCTGCACAGCCATCTACTCCTGCTCTTCCTGTGCTCAGCCACGTGCTGCTGTTCTGCATGTGCTCTGTGGTTTTGATGCAGACTCCCTGTGCCTCTTTGGTGGTTCCAGCCCTCTTCCATGAGATGGGCTTTTCCATCTGGGTCAGAAGGCTGTTCTGTGGAGCTGGGCAGCACTTACCTGCTGCACCTTGGGGTGCAGGCTGCCCGTGGCAGGGTCTGCAGCTCTGCTGGGGGGTGTGGTGGGCTCAGGAGAAAGGATGGGCTCACCTGGGCACACTGTGGTGTTTGGGGTGTCCTGCTGGGAGCAGGTCCTGCTGAGAAATGTGTTTTGTGGGGGGCACTGGAAGCCCTGGGTGCCCTCTGTCCTGTGGCTGTGGGTTCATGGAATGGACCTGCCCCTTCCTGGCAGCTCGTGGGTGTCGCTGTGTTTTGTTGGTGGCAGTGAACTGAGACTTTTGAAAACACAGATGAACAGCACGGCCGTGCTTTTGTCCTGCAGCGTCCGCGTACCCCGGGTGCTCTGCGTCCTGGCTGGGTGGTGCCTGTGCTGCAGGGGGACAGAGGGGCTTCTCCAGAATCCCCTGGGTGCCTGGCCTGTGCTCAGCCCCGTGGGAGAGGGCTCTTTGCTGGGTGGTCCTTCGGCCTCTCCTAAATTTCCAGAGACACATTACATGCAAGAAAATGTTTTTGTTAGGGAAAGGCTTCCTGGCCCCTTCACATGCTGGTTTTGTAAAACTTTGCAGCTGGTAGATTTATTCTTAAATCTTCAACCAGAGAATCTTTCTATTTTAAAAATGCTTAAAATACATTTTCCCCCCTTTTTTGCTCTGTTGTTGTAAATGAGCCCCACAATCCAAATTTTTTTTTCTTTAAATCTTCCCCACCAGAGATTTAATTAAAATATTGTGAAAGGCAGTCATTGAAAATGAGAAACCTTTTGAGTGGAAGGCACCCTGATTTCCCTCTGCAGAGCTTTTTGTCACCATAGAGATGAAAAGAGAAGCTCAAAATTGCACTTTCCCCTTGTGTGTTGCTACTGAGGGGCCGTGGCTGCAGGTAGCAGCTGCACTAAGATCAGCAGGGCTGGCTGGGGCTCAGGCTTTAACTCTTTGCAGGGCACAAGCGCTGGGTCAGGATTTCCTTCCCTGCTGGAAGCATTTTTCTTAGTCTGTTATTCTGTTTTAATTTCCTGTACTTCGGGGTTGGAATTTATCTGGGTTTGTGGAGGGAAGGAGCGCAGGGGCCCATCCTTTTGTCTCCATAAAAGCCTAACTCAGCACCTCTGAGCACAGCAGAGTGCTTTGGGTCTGCTCTGAGCAGTGCCACAGCGTCCTGAGGTGTTCGTGCACTGCTGAAGAACGTGTTGGAATCCCACTCGGCCTTTTTCATTTTCTCTTTTTACATTTTTTTTAGTGTATAAATCATAATTCCTCTTTAGGGTTCAAGCCTGTCTGATTCTCACTTAAAATAGCTAAATGTTGGGCTTTTTTGTTGGTGTTCTTTTTAAAATCAATGGGTTAATGGTATCTTTTTTTTCCTTCCAGTAACCCCTCTGGAAGTGTAGGGATTACTAAATCAAAAATACATGCTGTGAGTGGTAAAACTGCTCTGCTACACTTTCAAAGACAGTCCCACAAATTGAAGATTATTGGAGGGGACATGACACTGGGCAGTGATATGCTTTTAATCATTTTAAAAACAAATTTTTCTCCCTAATCGAGTGAAGAGCAGGCTCAAGTGGATTCTTGGCACAAACATCTCAGACAAATGAAAGTAAAATGTATATTGAAGCTGTCTGCTGTTGTATATTTTATACCATACCTGTCGTGGTGACTGATCTCAGATGGGCGCAGTGGTTTAATTTTAAGCTGTTTGAGTGAGACCTGTTGTGTTTAAACTTTCAGATAGAAAGTGAACATAACCCATGTAATGGCATTATTAATGGGGAGTATTACTAAATTGTAAGTTGCAAATTAATGGTTTAACTCTGAGACTAAATATACAGCTGTGTTCTTGTGTAATGTTACAAGACAAAATTAGATCAAGTATTTAAAACCAGAAGGGCCTCATCCAAACCCAGCGGGTGTCTTCCCAGGGACTTCACTGGGCTTTTCCACTGCAGTCAGGGTGCAGAGCTGTAACCCCAGCACAGTCACTAAACTGAGTGTGTGCCCTCCACAGTGGGCTGTTAACATCTGATTACCCGAGATACTCATGTATTTGGAGCAAAATAATAACATTGCTTGTTTCCATGGTGGTGGGGACTCGGTTGGGTTCAGCATGTACCTCATGGAAGCGATGCTGTTGTGTGTGTATATCCGAGTTCCTGCAGGATTATAGATTAATTTTTGAATGAAACAATATTTGGGAGTTAGGCTTGGCTCTGATGCAATTTGCCCTTGTGCTTTCCTTGACTTTTGCTAATAAGAAGTGCTGGCCTAAATCAGCGTCTCGAAGAATCATCGATTTGCTAATTGCAGATAATCAAGTCCCTGCTCCCTGCTCATGCTGAGACCACTTTTGTTTCCTGCCATTCTGGCAGGATTCGGGCAGCGTCTCCCAGCCTTTGACGTAACCAACAAAGTGGGTTTGGAGCACTCACGTGGTTCATTCTCAGAGGTGACAAAGTTATTGGTTTTCAGGCTTGATGAATGAGGAGCTGTGATACCACTGACCTTTCTGGCCAAAATGAGCTGTGGAGGTCAGAGCTGGGGAAGGGGATGTTCAGAGAGCTGTGGTGGCACAGCTTTGCAGTGCTCATCTTGGTTGGTGCAGTCCTGGGCAGTGCCTGTCGACATCAGCCTCCTGAAATTGTTCTGAACGTATGTGGTAGTTGCTTGTTATTTTATTTTTTATGTAAATGTGCTTCCTCCCCCTCTGTGTTCAGCTAGGAGGGGTGTGCCTGTGAGCTGTAGACTTTGCAGGGTGTTTAAAATGAAGCAGGGGCTGATGAAAATTTGCGTCCCACGGTTAGCACAGTCAGGAGAGTTGAGGGCAGCAGGCTGCTGCTCTGGTGGCTTCTCCCAGGCATCCTGGCCTGTGGGCACAGCAGGTTGTGCGTGGGGGCTCTGTCCTCTCTCCATGTCCACCTGAGCCAGCCACCCTCTGCCCCTCAGGCCTTTTTCATTCCCTGGCTGGATCAAGTCTCACTGGGGGCTGGTGAGCTTTTCTCATGACTTCATGCAGAATAGTAGTTTACCTCAGACCATGAAAAACCAGGAGGGAAGTAAGAGCCTTTCTGAGGAAGACCCCGTTAGCTGATGGGCATTGTCCTTCTGCAGGTGTTGGTCCTCTGGGGCGAGGAGAGCAGAGCAAACCCTCTGAAGCCCCTTGCTTGGCAGGAACTGGAGCATATTCCTTGGCTGAAGCGTTTTGACAAAATGAGGAGGGTTTTTCATGCAGTCCATCTGGCTGGGAGCTGCTGCTGTGTGCAGGGCAGTCTGTGCCCCAGAGCTGGAGCCACGGGTCTGCTCTGCCCAGTGCTCGCTGCAGGGATCGTGCTCACCTGGCAGAGCCCAGCTGCCCGGGGCCCTGCCCCCTGCTCTGGGTCTGCTCTGTGCTGGTGGGGCACACAGGGGTGGCAGTGCCCGTGGCAGGAGTCTCAGGGACACCCCGTGAGTGGTCCCAGCCTGGGTGGCTGCTGGAGCCGGCGCCAGCCCCACTGCCGCTTTAAAGCCACACCAGAGGAACAGATGATCACTGGACAGCTTAGGTTACATAATCTCTTTTGGGTTTAATGTCAGGCCTCCCTGAGCCCCATCCAGTGCCAGCTCCCAATCTGGCTCGTAATACTCCTGAATGTCCTTTTAATTTTTATTAATAGTTCTCTTACTGTAGTGTTCCCTCTGCCTGGCTTTGTGTGCTGTGCGCGCCTCAGAGTTCAGCGCTCTGCCCTCCGAGGCATCCTGGGCTTCCTGCTCCTCCACCTGCCTGGAGCCATTCCCACGTGTTTTCTTTGCTACTTCCAGAGGGTTTTTCCAAAAAGTGTTGTGGGGAGGGAGGCAGGTGATTTTGGATGCTGAAGTGCTGTATGTTTCAGAATTTTTTTGTACTTTTTTGCTCATCCCTAATTCCATAAGTAGGTGCCTCTGCAGGTATTCTCCACTTCTGCTAGGATTGGTGCTAATTCTGTGTGTGCCCCCTGATGGCTGGTGTTTCTCTGAAAGCCCTAACACTGATTGTTTGTTTAGTATTTAAAAGAATAACATAATTAAAACATATGGAGAGGGGAGAAGGAACTGAGATGTTATTTCAGATCTCAGTCTAGGAACAAAGTAGAAATCACAGAATAGGTGTGGCTAAAGAGGACATGGTTGAGCAGCAACATCAAGGCCTTGGATCATTTCTGCATTCCCTGGGACAGCTTCCCTTACATTAGCTCCTGCGTGACATTCCATACCAGTTAAATAGCTGAAAAATATTGCAGGGAAGATATTTAATGCATTGTGAACATCAGTGTGTTGTAGCAGCTGTTTAAAAAAATGAATAATAAAGCCCTGAAGAGCAGAGTGCAGTTCCCAGACTGCTCTGTGTGGCTGCTTTGGGAGCATGCTGGACCAAGGCAGGACTCTGAGCTCCTGGAATGTTTTACGCCTCTCCTTTGATTTAATTTTACTACTTTAAATTATTTTTTTGCTGGGAGGGAGGCAGGAGGTAGCTGAGGGGGGGAGGATGGATCTGTTTAGTTTCTTTGGAAGCCTCAGCAAACATTGCCCTGGCCACCTCACACACCAGTACCTGGTGCTTCCTAACCTCTTTCTGTGAGTAAACCATGGAGCAGAACTGATAATGCCATCATGATCTTGACTGTGAGCCAAACTGTTCAAAATCCAGTAGAGTTTCTGAATGGCTAAAAAAGCCCAAAATAAATCACAAAGTGCTGGTAATACAGTCACTGCTGCTGTTTGCCACAGGGGTGGATTGCAGTTTGTGATCCCTGGGTGAGTAAGTCTCTAAATTGTATTCAGAGATGGTGTGTGGCATAGCTGGAGTAGCTACACATCACTGCTGTGTAGCATCAAGAAGCGAGAATCCAGTACTTTTGTTTTGTTTGTTTAATTTTATTTATTTATTTTTATTTATGTGCTTTTTGGGCTGTGTCATTTTGCTAGTAGATCTGTGCAAATGAAAGTCAAGACCAAGATTTGTGGGGAACATTAATTTTATTTTATCTATAAATATATGTATGAGCACACACATAATGGGTGCCAGAATCTCTTACATATTTGTGTTTGTTCAAGTGTACAAGAAATGTGATTGACACCACTGAAAAAGGAGAGGGAAAACGAAATGAGTTATAGCTTTTTGGTCCCTAAACTGCCATTTCTTAGTGTATCCTAGAAAAGCCTTCACCCTAATGGTGCTGAGCAATAAATAACACAGGGAAGAGTAATAGCTGCCTATGGTAGCAAATTATAGTTGATTTATTGCACATAATATATACAGGTGCAGCTAATTTAATTAAACACAAGACCTTTTAAATGCTGTAAAGACATCCCTCTCTAAAGCCAATCAGCACTGTGGTGCTGTAATAAGGCTTTAAGTGAAATAAGCAGCATTACAAGCACAGTTCTATTGGTCTGATCAGCCTTGCATGTGTTTGAGGGAGGGAGTATTTTTCCATAACCATTAAAGCCACTTTAAGTCAACTTGTGCCATGACAAAGTCCCATTTAATGTACTGATGGAAGTTATCCCATTTCTGCCTCATCATGGGACAGCAGCTCCCATGAACCAGCATGTGTAGCTTGTTATTTTCTTGGCCAGCTGAGGGGTGCTGTGCAGGGGTGGAGGCTTGGATGGTGTGGGATCTGACCCTGGGGATGGGAACAAATAATAAACAGAAGTCATGGTTCCCTGGAGCCTCTCTGCTTGCTAGTGTGCTGTCTCCTATTCATCCCCCATCTGAGATGGGGAAAAGGGGACTGTGGAAACTGATGTAGGAGAGCTTGTACATCACAGAATCCTGAAAAGGCTTGGGATGGAAGGGGCATTATTAAAGATCAGCCAGTTCCAGCCCTCTGCTGTGGGCAGGGATGCCACTCACAGCGTCAGGTTGCTCATGGCCCTGAACAACCCAGCCTGGAACATTTCCAGGGATGGGGCAGCCACAGCTTCTGTGCCAGGGTGTCCCCACCTTCACAGGGAAGAATCTCTTTCCAATATCCCATCTAACCCTGCCTTCCATCAGTATGAAGCCACTGCCCCTTGTCCTGTCACTAGCTGTCCGTGTAAGAAGTCCCTCTCCATCACACAGGTGGGCACAGGCAGCACTCTGGGCTACCTTGTCCGTGCATTCACTTCTCTGGGATTTTTATCCCCTCTGCTCCTTTTTCCAAACACAAGTCACAGTGGGGGTGTGTGTGTGCATAGAAATACACCTTCAGCCTGGCTCAGAGCTGCTCCCTCTGCTCCCTGCTGCTGTAATTTCCCCGGAGCAGGGCTGGTGCCTGCCCTGCAGTGCCCTCAGCTCATCACGATGCTGAGCTGAATCCCCACCCTGGGATAATGGGGGAGATGCTCTACGATACTTTGCCACCATTACTTGATTATTTGTGAAAGCGTAAAAGGCTCAAGTAGCTGATTGATTAATTTTTCTATAAGTTTCTCTTCCCTCTGTTGCCTTCATTTGGAACATGTAATCAGGGAAGGAAGAGGCATTAAGAATAGATGGGTATGCATATGAATGCTTAATTTTTTCTAATTCAGGCATTCATGTGGGCACATGTATCCCTCTACACGCTGTGCTAAACAAACCTCTCCCAGCGCTTCTGCAGGCAGATGAGTGAGTTTGGTGTGGCTTTCTCCTTCAGTGCTGGAGTTTCTCTGCTCTGAAGCAGCTGCTGTTCCAGCGACTTGGGGAGTGTGAGCAGCGTCCCTGGGCACGACTGGGGGTGGGTGCGTGCTGGGCTTGGTACCTCGGAGCACAAATCAAACATCTACTTGACCTTTTTATCCCTCCCCACTGGGAAGAAGGCCAGCAGCTCTGCTGTAAATCTTTCCGCTCCGTTTGCTCTGGTCCAACGCTCCTGTCTGTCGCAGTTGGGGCTTCCAGTTATAGGTTTGAAAAGGTGTTTGTTGTCAGGAGCTGCTGGGGGAAGGAGCAGCGAGGCAGGAGCATCCTGGGTTGAGAAGGAAACAGGACGTGGTTCCACCTAGCCCTCAGTAGCTGCAGCCACCTGGTAGAGGGTTTGGTGTAGAGGCAGTTGCTGTGCTCAGTGCTGGTGGAGAGTGAGTTGTTTGTGAATTAAGGTGTAGTAGGAAGAAAAGCCCCAGATAGCTGCTTTGCAGTTTGGTAAAATGAGTTATAATAATTATTTTTCTAAAAGAAGTAGAATTCCTAAGCATAAGAAAACTGAAACGAAAGCAACTTCAGTGTTGGTTATGCGGTGGCTCCATCGAAAGAAATTCTAAATTCTTGGATTTCTTTTACTCCTTTTTTTAAAATTCTTTTTCTGAGTAGTCCTGTCTCTGTGGGTATTTTCTGGATGAGGATCTCCATGCCTCAGTTTCTTATCTGTTTAATGGATAGAGTAACAATTAATCTCACTTCTCAAGGATTCTGTTGTGAAGTGCTTTTGAGAAATCTGGCCTGAAATGTCACATTTGATAAGGCTGCTTGAGAGCTTCCGTAAAAACTGCTTTTAATCCAAATTATGTTTGATGATAAAATATTGCGAAGTAGATTGCTCCTTCTCTGGGTTCACTTTCTGTGTTAGGATGTAGAAGGGAGCTGAGACCTTGGAACCAAAACTGGAGCATTGTTTGAAACCTGTAGTTTATTTAATGGTTGGGGCAGAGGGGAGAAAATTGTCTGAACATAGCCCAGAGAGTGAGAATACTAACTTCATGTTTTAATTGCTCTTGGAAAAAAATAACACTGTGTTCTAAGTAGGTCCAGTATTTGCCCTTCTGTGCTGTACTAATTCTCTTCTTGTACTTGTAGTTCTGATTATGTTCCCTCAGCTGGTACTTCAGGAAACGTGTTTGTCTTTGAGCATGTCTGGTGACTCAGAGACACGTCTCCATAGCATCTGGTGAGCGTAATTGTCATTATTAATCTGCCCCATGCCAATCTGTCCTCGGAGCAGCAGTGGGAGGAAGGGAAGGTGCTGCATGACTGGGTGTGTTCTGCAGAGATGGGGCTTGGGAGAAAGGTTAGCCAGAACCTGGGCTTGGCTGAGGTTCTTGTGCTTCCTGTCACTGCCTCCAGAGCCATCAGAATTTAGAGTCAGGGCTCTGCCCAGCTGGGGCTGCCACGGGAGGGTTCCTGGTGAAGTGGCTGGAAGGGGTGTCCTGGTTCTGGCGTCGTTGGCTGATGTGCCTTGCTCTAATTATGTAATGCTGCTCTTTCCAAGTGCTGGGCGAGTGTGTTGTAAGGTAATACCTGACTGTAGAGTTCAGAGATTCACTGGAACCAGATACAACTTGGCATTATCTCCGGAGCTTTGTCCATTTTCCATTTGAAACACAGTTGAATGAAGTCTCCCGCAGTAAAGTCCCTTCTTCCCTCTCTGGCTTGTGTCAGGGCTCTGCTGCCCTGTGCCCTAACCACAAGGTGAGCCATACATTAGTTTTAGAATGATTTTTTTCCCTGGGCCCGCATGCTCTCTGTCCTTATGGGAAGGCTCTAAATGTCTTCACTACTGGACCTCTCTCTTTCCAATTCAAATAATCACAGACCTTTCCTTCATTCCTATTATTAATCAAACTTGATTGCCTGCTTAATACCTTTTTTTTCCTTTTTTTTTTTTCCTGACATGGTGATTTTGGTTGTTGCTTCCATAACAGGATTTTGTTGCCTTTGGCTTCGCAATAAATTGGGGAAATTAATAGTGTATGATTGAGAGCACATACTTTAAAATAAGTTAAATGAGAAATAGATATTTTTTATTACTATTAAAAATACCTTTTCTGACAGTCCTTTTGTTTTGAGCAAAGGGCACATTCTGCTTTATTTTATCATATGTGTGCTATTGTAATTTACATAAATGAATTTTAAATACAGTTATAAGCTGTGGGAAGATGTTATTGTCTCTGCACAATGAATGTGGAGATTTATGCTGTGCATACATCTTGTGTTAGATTAACATTTGTTCCCTCGTCTCTGTTGGATAGTATCATGATGGAGCCTTGAAATCTTTACACAGGTACTTCTCATGCTTATTTAAAACAGCATTTGAATTCTGCTTTTTCCAGCCCATTCATTTCATGTAAATATGCCTTTGGATATTTGACTCAAATCTGATGACATTGACAGAAATAATAAAACTTCTGTTGGGAGTGAGATGGGAACTGCTGTTATGCCCTCCCACCCCTTAATACCAAACAATTCCCATTTTTCCAGGGTTTGTGTGTGCGGAATTCAAGCGCTTGAGCTGTTCCGGTGGAGTTGGTCCAGCCACGTGTTCAAACTTGTCTGTGAGGAAGGTCCCAACCCATTTTCTGCAGTGTCTGTCTTTTGTCCAAGGCTGGTGACAGGAGTTGGTAGAGCTCCTGCCAGGATTATTACAGCCCTCAGCTGTAGTGCCTGTGACCTGGAAGGTGCTGGGTGTGCGCATCCCTCTTTGGAAGGAAACCTCTGGATGTGCTCTGCGCGTCCCAGGGGGAGGTGATGGCAGGGCTGGGAACGGAATTACAGCAATTTGGATTGAGGACCTGCTCTCTTCCCACCTTGCCAGTTCTTGCTTTTCCTCTGAGGGGAAAACAACCTGAAAAAAGGCACTTTGCAAATTCTGCAAATCCTTTTTCGAGGGGATGTGCTGGTGAAGTTAGGGTGGGGAAGCACACCGTGGAAAAGAGTTTTTTTTCCTCCTGGAGCTCTGGGCTTGGGCAGGAAGGCTGCATGTGCCAGGATGAGTAAGGGAACCTTTGGAACACGTCTGGAGAGCGAAGCTATTGAGCTGGAGCAGGGCTGCTTGCTGACTTGCCAAATACAAGCCTCTGGTAAATGCTCTTGTGGGGGCACTTAGCCTGCGTGTTGTGGGGGAGGAGAATAACAATTTGACTTGGGGCTGGTGATTATTCTGTGGCTGTGGTTGAATTTCTCTCAGCTGTAGTGGTGTTTTGAGTTCTGGGGACCATTACCAGCTCTTCTAGATGTCTCTTTATTTCCACAGCTTAAAAACGGCCATTTGGGGCAGATCCACCTGAATGACGTGCCTTTCTTCAGGGCTGCCTATTGAATCCTGACTGTCAAGAGTCAGATTTTACTGCTTCCCTGTCAAGTGAGGGCCTGTTGCTGGGAGCTGGGCTGGAGTGTATGCACAGACACGCAGAGGGGTGTGAGGGATCCTGAGTCCCAGTCAAACATTCCCGTCCTGGAGCCCACAATGTGGGTGTGTGGAGCTGCCAAAGCGAGTGGCAGCGGTGGCGTTCAGTCACAGCTCGGCTTTCCTGCCAGCTGGAGTCTGTTCCCATTGTGATTGAGATCATTATACTTACCATAAATGTTTCTCCTTAAAATAAAAATCACAGCAAGGCGAGCGGAGCAGCGTGGGGCTGTGCCGGAGGGCTCGCTGGCGCTGGCTGGGCTGGCAGCCGGCTCCGTGCCGGTCGCCTCCTGGGAGCCCGGGCCCGCGGCTGCTCCGGGGGCTCGGACGGCCTCGGTGGTGCTGGCCACGCTCCCGGGCTGCNNNGCAGGCCTGGCCTGCCCTGCTGGGCTCAGCCTCTGGGTGTGCCAGAGGTTCTGTTTTCCTGAGGGTCTGGGGCAGGAACGTGCAGGGAACAGTCTCTGCTCCCTGCAGCCTGAGTTCTCTCTGGAGGCACCGCTGGGAAGCACTGCCAGCCCTGCTTAGAGAGGGAGCAGTGTTCTGCAAAGCCATGGTTTGAATTTTTCCTCCTGGTTTAGAAGGGACAAGAGAGTAAAACTACAGTTGAAAAAGGGGAAAAAACTATACAAATAATCCACATATTTTTTGGTTTTGCTGTTTTTCTGTTTGAAAAGGAGTTTGTTACAGGTCTGAGTTAGTGACTGGTTATCTGTAAAGCAATAAGTTTTTTAGGAGGTTGTGGAAAATAGAAAATGTTTGGTTTCAAGGGATACATTGTTCTATTTTATAAATCTTGGCTGAATGAATTCTGCTTCTAAAAATGTATGTGCATGTTTCAATGAGGTTTGGTGCTTTTTTGTATTATCCAGTTACTACAGTGCGAGTTTTTGATGCTTTAAGCTTGCATTGTTGCTCTCTCCTCCCTGCTTTCGGTGTTGCCTCTCATGTCCAAGGAATGCTCCAGTCTTAATTTTGTGCTTTTGGGCTGTTATTAGCTTCCATGGGAAAGGTATGAATAATGCTTATTGTTAGGTAAATACAGGTGCTGTGTGGTTTTCCATAGCAACATGCTCACCTGGAGGTGGTTTCAGACCTCTGAGGACTCCCTGGAGGATTTGGTAAATTAATCCATCGGGAGATGTCCTGCTGGGCAGATATGGTCAGGCTCTTGTGGTGTCCCTGTAGCCCGGCTGAAATAGTTAATTGGTGGTGTATGAGCTGCTGTGTTTTCCTTCAGGTGTCTGCTACTCTTTTAGAGGTCGACTCTCTGTGGTGCAGGGTGTCTGTTCCAGCTTTTTCTCAGATTAAGCCCTTTGCTCACTGAGCCCCGTGGAGGAAGGCAGCTCTGACAGGAAGTCTCTAGGCCAGAGTTGCAGCCATTTACATATGCCAGTGATGATTAAGCTGCTGAAGAGTAAGTGCCAGAGACCAGAGGAATGTTGGTGCACTGACGGTCCTGCCTCGACCTCCTGGAGTCATTACAAAAGCACAAGGAAATAAACGTTTGGAGTCAGAAGCTTGATCTCAGGAGACAAGGATTGCTGAGCCTTGCCACAGAGGCACAGCACAGACAGGGAAGGCAGAGCTGGGATTATTCATGGAATAGTCCCAACCCCCTTGTACAGGAAGGTGGTTATTGCTGAGGTGGATGCTGTGAAGGCCAGAATAATTGGAGGGGGTCGGATTAGGAGATGGAGCAGCACGTGTAGTGTCTTAAAAAAATTTCCAAAGCAGTGTGCAGTCACTGAACCCTCCGCTGGGAAATATCCCTGCCTGTCCCACGGATGTAGGAAACCAAGGCAAGGAACTGGGCAGGTGGGTGACAGAGCCTGGCAGTTGATGCTGGAGCTGTACATAAAGGAGTGCCTGGTTTTGAAATCCAAGTTAGTTAAATAGACTTCATCATGATGGCTTGAGCTAATCAGAGCTGTGGTGGGCCTGCTGCAAACCATCCAGTGGTCTCTTGTTTCCTTTTCAGCTCTGTTACTGACTATGACAGCAGCACAATACTGTGAAGTTTAGGAATAGTCAAATGGAAACCAAAGAGCTGCTTTCTGCTCTGAGAGGGACCAGCTGGAAGTCACTGCTGCTAGAGCTTGAGACCAGTGCTGTGACTGAATTCAAACAAACCACCTTCTCTCCCTCCCCCTCACCTATAAATTCATGTTCCATAACATTATTCACTAAAATTCCAGCATGGATAGTTGAAGCTGAAATGTTCTAATGCACAGCAGAATAGCTTGGGCATCCCCAGATTGACCTTACTTCCCTGTCTGATAGCTGAGGGAATGGCTGAGCCTTGAAGTCGATGCAGAAATTATATTTTGCAAGCTGTTTTGTCTTTGCTGTCTTTGGAGGATCCAGCTGGTGTTTCTGGCCAGCCTCACCCATCTCTTGGGAGAAAACTCGAGGTCATTCAGCCTCCATTTGCAAGGGCACCGAGCAGGGCAGAAGGCTGGGGTTATTTTAAGCTTCTACTGACCAGTGCAGGATTTTAGACAATAAAAAATACTGGTGTCCTGCTGCCTGCTACCTTCAGCTGCCCATATTCAAGAGTTTATATCGTCTGTGTGCGAGTTGCCATGCAGGAGGAAAAAATTCAGCATGGGAGTAAGTTTGTGCAGCTCTGTATTTTTGGTAGGTGTTTTTATATCCTTGGGAAAACTTGGCTGTGACAGCTGTGTGGGGTAATGCAGTGTAGTGACAGCTTTGGGTTGTGCTGAAACGCTGCGAGCGAAGGAGCTGCGCCGTGTTCTCCCTCTCAGTCACAGTGCTGCTCTGGGCTTTGCTGTGTGTGTGTGCTTTTAGAGCTGTGTCAGGGCAAGCTCAGGCTGGAGATCAGGAATTCTTCCCCCAGAGGGTGCTGGCCCTGCCCAGGCTCCCCAGGGAATGGGCTGCCAGAGCTCCAGGAGCCTTTGGGCAGCGCTGCAGGGGTGCCCAGGTGGGGTTGGTGGCTGCTCTGCAGAGAGGACTGGCTTATCAAAGGTGGGCCTGGACACTAAAGAGCAGCAGGAGTCGGTGGTCAGCCTGCTGTGCTGGGCATCCAGGCTCTGCTCAGCTCCTCCTCCTGCGGGAGCTGGGGCTTGTCGTGTGTCCTCTCCATGACTCCAGTGCTTTCCTGTCTCTGTTTATCTTGTCTGCCCTCCCCTGAGCTTCCTGGAGCATGAGAGGAGGGACTCCTGCTCTGCCTCCACACAGTGCCTTAGCCAGGGAGGGCCCTGATCTGCTCTGGGCCTCTCTGGGTGCTGCTGTGACACGAGGAGAATAACACTGCTGATGAAAGTGTCCTTAAATGCCATTTGACACGCACACAACTCACATCCTGCGTATCCCAGAGGAAAATATTGTAGGCATTTTAATCCATAATGCAGGAAAATGGTAGGGAGTTCTAAAATATTGCAGTAAAGAGCTGCTGGTGTATGGAGATGTTGGGATTGAGAGAAGTTGTATGTACTTTGATTCACATCTTGTTTGTTTGTTTTGGAGGGTTGTTTAGGACATCTCCTGATGCTACTTCAGGTTTTAGCAGAGCCTTGTTGATCCAGGAGTGGAAGTTAAGGGTAGAGAGGAGAATGTTTGCAATTAGCTACTTCCCTGATAAACATATATATCATAGTGACTGATCTATCTATCATAATATGATTTCCATCACTTTGATGTATTTGGGTGATACTGAGGGGAGAGAGAAGCTTGCTTTCTCTGAAAAATGAATCTGAAGCGCGTGTTGATGTTGTTTTCTGTCCTTCTAGTCTCCTCCCTGACAGAGTGTAAAGTTTGTGAGGCAATGTAGCTTTAATGCCATCACTGTCATTCCTTTGCATCTTGAAACGCTGCTTGCAGCTGCCATCCTACAGATAAAAACTTGCTTCCTAACAACAGCAGGACTGCTGTTGGAAAACACAATGCAGTCCCTTTTCCAGGCACTGAGAAGTCCTCCTTCCCTGTGGCTGAGGGCCAGGGACCCTTGGGGTGGTGGTTGTGGTTCCAGGCCCCTTGTGCCTGTGTAGTGCTTTTGGCACAAGTGAGTATTCCATTGAGAGAGTCCCTCATGGGGGGAAAGTGCATTTTGGCTTCCTGGAGGAGTTCCACGGAGGAACGCTGGTGATGCAGGGTGAGTGGCTTTGCCTGGGTGCTGTCAGGGCTGGGGGTACCTTGTAGACCCTCATTTCAGAGCTGCTGAAGACTGGCAGCAGATGTAATCAAGTAGCTGAATTCTGGAGGCTCAGCCTGTGAAATTTCAGATGTGCCCTGATGTTGAGAAAGTTCAGAGACTCTGAGCTGCATCTCCCAGAGGGAGAACGTGGCTGGGCAGCGCTGTGGCAGGCAGCCCTGCAGCGTCCAAGAGCTGCTGCCTTGTGTGGGTGATGTTAAGCAAATAACTTCTTCTCTGCTCGCTGTTTTTTATGGCTTTTCCCTTGTTTAAGAATGGATGCTTGAACTACATGTTTACTGAAATCCTGTTTTGCTGGGAGATCTGAATGTTTGCCAACATCTAAACATGAGTGACCTTGGGATTTCGAGCCCTTATGCAAGGATCCAGGAAGGACAAGGTCTCTGCTGAGAGGTTGCCTGTGACTGTGCATAGCAGGGAAGCTCTGCCAGAGCCCTGTGTCACACGAGCTTTGGGATCCTGCTCAGCTGCATGAGGATGTGCCTCGATACACGAGCCTGTGCAGTCCACAGCAGGAAAGTTTGCCTCCTGGATCAGGAGGGGAATATTGTTGAACAAGTTGCAGCCTAAAGGACATCTCTTGTTAATGAAATTCGAAGGGAGGTTCTTACTGGAAGGAATCTCTTGATCTTGTTTTAATGAAATGTGAGGAGCGATTGAGTGTGTTCTTGAGCAGGGAGAGCTGGGTGGCAGGCCTCTGAGAACACACTCTGAGAACACACTCTTAGAGCAGTCTCCTCTCTGTGGTTCCTGCCCATCTTCAGCCACCTCAGCAGTGTGTGATTGTGCTGTTCTTGCTCCAGCCCAGCACCAGAGTATCACCAGCAGAGCTGGTGCTCTGCCAGAACAGGGCTTCTGCACACATTGCTAACGAGGAGGAGATCCAGCCCTACCCAGCATGAAATGGAGGAGACTGAATCAAATCTTCCTCCCTACCCCATAAAACGAATATTTTCTTTTCTGCCAGGAGAACCTGGGTGATGTTTCTCTTGTGTTGACTTCTATAAATCAGGCCTGCACAAGCAGCGGTCTCCTCCTCTGCCATAGAGAAGCCTTTGATCATTGGTTTTGCTCCTCAGCAAAGTGCCTCCATTGCTGCAGGAGGGCGGCTGGCAGCAAGGACTGATCGATACCGACTTTTTTAAAACATTTCTACTTTCAAAGATTAAATATTGTACGAGACTTTATGATTTGAGGTCATTTTAACCTCCTACCTCTGGGCTAAGACAGCTCATCTGCCTCTCATTTTTCAGGCTTTGTTACATATGTATTTGAAGCCATATGTAGAATAGTAAAAGCTCGTAGCTCTCTTCTGGTAGCAGTTAAAAAAGGGAGGGAGCAGTGCGAGAGGCACGGGCTGTGTGACAGCTAATACTCCCCCAGCTTCTGATTGGAATTCAAAGTGGGTTTGCACCATTTGCCTTCTGTCTTATTTCCCTGCATTAGTGGTTAACCTCAGCAGGACACTCCCATATTATTATTATTTTCTTGCAGGAAAATTGCCCAGAGAAAATGAAGTTCAAGTCATATCAGGCAGATTTTTTTTCCAAGCCTGTAAGGGGAATTCCTTCTGAATGGGGCACTTGTGGGGAAGGAGAGAGGCAGAAGCCTTATTTAAGAGAAGTCAATCAGGAGATCTGCCTCTTCCCACAGCCTGCCAAGGCTGGGAGATGTGATGGTGGAAAGAGGTTGATGCTTGTCCTCCTTTTCCTTTTGCACATCTCCTGGTGACATTAGCCAGAGGAGATAAGTGAAGAATATTAATTGTGGTGCCACTGAAGTGTGAGCCTAAGATGTGAGGGGACCCTGGCACTGAAAACTCAGGCTGCCTCTCTTCCTCTCTTTACTTTCTCAGTAGAATAATCTGCCTCCTTGAAATTCTTCCTCTACTTCTTTTCTTTCTGGTTGTTTGGTTTCTCATTAAAGCAGTGGTTGTGTTTTGCTTTGGGGATGATTGTGTAGCTCTGATCATGCTGCATCCGATACGTTTCTTCACTTTGGAAAGCGAGTGGGATCCTTTAGGATTAAAAGCCCGCATGAATGAATGGGATTTTCTGGTTTTGTGCATGTGTGTATGCTTGTGTGTGTAATCTGGTCTATTTTTGTGCTTTGGTTTTTTAGCGTGCATACAGGACAGTTTCAGGCTTTTTTTGAGGGGCATTTTAGGGAGCGAGGCTGACGCTGGGGATGTGCTACAGGTCTGTGCCCTGGTCCTTCTCCAGGGGGTGTTTAGCATTCCAGCAGCAGGCTGTCGTGGCTGAGTGTTGCCAGCCAAGCCTGGAATGCTGCTCAGAGGTGCAGGTGGTTTGTATCGATAGGTATTTCCATTACTCTTAAGCTGGATTCTGATTTCAGCAGTCGGGTTTCCGTGTCCCGAATTGGTTTTGGTGGTGGAAATGCTTACTAGAAAAAGTGATTTGCCGTGCGCGTCTCTTCGCCCTAAAGGAACGTTGTCAAGAATTGCAGGGGAGGATTAAACACTTAGTCTTGCTCTCCTAATCTGAATTGTTCTGTGAAAGCTTAATTTAAAGAGTATGCTCCTGATCCAAATTTGCTGCTCCTCACTGGCGTTCAGCTCTGAGAGCGTATCTATAACACACAGGATGGTGAGGGGGAGGCATTTTAACCTCTGCCAAGAGGAAAACACAACAGTTGGGAGAGGCACAATGTAATGGTAAATATTTTATTGACATGTTCCAAACATATTGGATGTAAATTTAAACACTATCTGAGATTTGTGAAGTTTCCTTGTTTGAATTTTTTTACGTTCCCGTAAATCTCGGTTCATTAACTGGCTGTAAAGTCATGAACATCTGAGGCAGTGCTTTGCCTCAGATGCTTTGCTGTGGTGGGTGGTGGGAGCCCCCTGCCACGGCAGAGCCCTGGGAGCAGCCCTGCTGTGGGCTCAGTCCCACCTTGGGAGGCCCTGGCACGGGCACCCAGTGCTTGGAACCCTCTTGGCTCCGTTGCACTCCAGAAGGCAGGGGAGTTAAACCCACACTTGTGTGAGGGATGGGTCAGGAGGTGTAGAACGGGGTTTTCTGGCTGATAAAGAGAGTATTGGGGTCTCCAGAGAAATGGCAAGTCCTGCGTAGACTTCATAAAGATAATAAAAACTTTGAAACTGGTGTCTTCAGGTGTTGCCACCATCTTGGTTCCCTTACCAGTCAGCCCTGATATGGCTACTGGTCAGTAACTTGTGAGGAATGACTCTGAGTTTGGGGCTAGACTCAGTTCTGCAGTGGCTGTGAAGAAGAACAGCAGCCTGCAGGAGGAGCAGGCATGTTTCCCTCTGCCCCGCGTCCCCAGCTTGTGGAATTCTTCCCCCTGGTTTCCTAGTGCAGGACAAGAGCAGAAAACCTGGGGGCAGGAGGAGATGAGAACTCCCATGTTCCCACTTCCATGGGCTGTGGAGGGGGTGAGGGGGCCTTAGCTGGTGGAACAGTTCCTGGGAAATCTCATCTTCCACCACCACACCCTTGATAAGGACTGGCCATGGAATTGTCCCTCCGTGGCTCTAGAACCTGAGTGTTTCTCCAAAAAGCAAAGAGTAGAAAAAATGATTGGGTCTGCAGCTTGCTGTGAATGTTGCACTGAAATGGGATTTTATAGAGATGCATCCCACTGACTTTTATCAGCACCCTCATAAATTGAAGGTTCTTCATTAGATGTGCAGTAAAAGATTTTACTCTCATAACATTCTGAAAATATTTCTGTTACCTACCCTTGGATGTTGGCTTTCTAATGGGTGATCAGTAAAAAGAAAAATAAATCCAGTTTTGGATATGCAGTTTGGCTGCAAAAGGTTATACAGCATTTATTTCAGTGCAGTTCTTCTAGAATTCCTCTGCTGGAGTATTTTGAGGCTTTTTTTGATTTTTAGTCTAGCTAATTAGATTTCTGGGGCTCAGAGGACTTGGCTGGCTCTGTCTTTGATGCTGTGAGGAGTCCAGAGACAATGATGATATGTGTATTTCAGCTGTTAACTGCAGTGGTTTGCAGGAACCAGTGACTCAGAAGCTTTGGCTTTCCATCCAGAGGTGGCCTGGTTGTAGCTGTTGCTCTCCTAAGTTCATTGTAATGTTAGGGTGGGATGTGTGTTTGTTCCTTTCATAGACTTTCCAGGAGTCAAACCTTCTATTCAGAGCCAAGGTTGAGAAAGCAGCTTTTTAAAAATAAACAGAATGGGCTTATCTGCTTTAGTGGGTCTCCCTTTTTGGAGCCTTAAAATAACTGAGTTACTGAATTTTTTTGAAAGATGCATCTTCAGAAATTAGGAGCTTGGTCATGTGAATAAATTACTGGCAGTGGAGGTGCCTTAACACAGAGCAGCACATCCCTGTGGTGGTGAGCACAGAGGGCTGTGGTTGTTAAACCAACCCCTGCTGCAGCCACACCTTCCCCATACCGAATCCACAGACTTGTCTTGCTCTGGAGGTGACAGACTTGAAGGATTTAGACTTGAGCAAGGCTTCTAGGAGGATGTTTACAGGCTGGAACACCTGTTCCGGTTCAGATTTGGGTGCTGACTTGTGAAACATGAATTTTCTGATATTTATTGAATTGTCACAGGAGGCAGGCAGGAAACGTGTATGAACGTGTCTCTTACCCTTCATTTAGTAGCATCTCATGCATAGAGGTGCTTAGTGATACCCATTTGCTCAGAGTTTACTCTGGAGCTTTTTTTGAGCAAATGTTTTGGAGACTTGCCCTCCCCTCTGCTGTTGCTCTTTACCTGCCCTCCCTTGGTTAATTTTCCCCATTATCTCTCATTAGATGGGCTGCTGGATTAGATGTTAATGATTACAGGCTCCAGCTCTGCCTGCTGCAAGGAGGACTTGTGGGTAATCACAGGAGAACAAAGCTGTTAAACTTGCCAATAGCCATAGGAAACATTGCTTGAAGGAAGCAGGAAACAAGGCATCTATTTTTATTATTTTACCCACAACCTTGGTGAGAAATCTGTGTATCCTAGAGAGTCCTTCTCCTCTGTGCCCACCTGGGACCTTACAGAGTCCTGTTGAGGACATGAGTCCATGCACTAACATCTAGGAATGTGGATCACAGCCAGATCTGTGGCTCACCAAAGAAAACTACTTACAAAATTCTGTTGAGGAGGATGAAGGGAAGGATCAAAAGGAGCCAACCTTTTGTCATCTTCTAACAAGCAAAGCACTCTTGTCAAACGTTAGTTATGGAAATGTCCCTTTTACAGAGAGAAGAGTGGTCCTCCCAGCATTGTGTGTTGAATCTGTGCTTGACCTCAACACAGCAGTCTTCTTACACATGGACTTTTTTTCCACCTGCATCTGCTTTTATCTCCCCTGGCTCAAGAGGTGTGCGCAGATGTGCCAGTGCAGATGTGATAGAACTTGAAGAGAGTTGCCAGATTAGCTAAGTAATGCTTTTTTTTTTTTTTTTTCATTTTGCCATTTTAATCTTGGTTAAACCTCTTAGTCAGAGGGTGATTTTCATTTCATCTTGAGTTATGTTGGGCTTCCATGCTCATTTCAAGCTATAGCTTGCCTCCTTAAGTTTCTGATGTAACCCCTTTTACTGCATTGCCCATGGCTGCAAGGAGCCGTACCTACTCCTGGGTATATAAATATTTTCTATTTTTTGTCTTTGTTTGTCAGACATTTGGGTTTGGTATGAGCAGGAATGGAAAAGTTTATGCTTGTTTCAGGGGGAAGGCAACAAATGTTTATCTGAATGATCAAAGCAGAATTTATGAGGAAATACAATGGAAACTATTCCTGGCTGTTTAGAAACTGATGTATAGGGGTAAGCCAAGAGGAACAGAAATGAGAAGAAAAAGTGAACTGAGTACACTCAAGGCAGACTTCTCCTGGTCCTGAACTGCAGTGTGTTCTCATTAAGAAAATGCTTTTTCTTCACATGTATTTAATACTCATTATGGATTTGTGATGTGTAACAGGGAACTGGGAAGAGCAATGGCTCTGCTTGTTGTGAAGCCACAGAAAATGGTATTTTTGTTCTGAAATATTTCTGAGACACCTAGTATTATTTGAGTGCTTTCCACCTCCCTCCTTACCTGGCCTGGCCGTTGACCAGCATGTGCTGCAGGGTGAGAGCAAACCTGGCTCTCCTGGGCAGGCCAGGTCTGGTGCCATGGTTGCTCTGCTGCATTCCAGGTTAATGAGCCTAAACTTGTATTCTCAGACCTCCATCTTGTGTCTCATCCAAAGCCTGCTCTTCCTGGGATGAGGACAGCGTGCCGAGCCCGCTTGACCAAGCTGTGGTCACTGCAGCCAGGCTGCTGATCTCGTTAAGGGGACTCTAATGAGCTGTGACAGCCTGGCGAGTTCAGGCAGCGGCTGCTGGAAGGGAGCCGGGGCTGGACCAAGCAGGGGCTCCAGCATTTGTGTTACCTGGCCTTAGCAAATGGATTTCAGCACTTCAGAACATGACAGCCAGGCTAGGGGACTGATGGGAGACACACTTGACAGGAAGCTGGAGTAAGCCTCTGATAGAGCAGACCCATGACTAAACCTGGTTCTTTCAAGTGGGTGACTTGTATCCTGTGTGCTGCTCCTCTTTGGCATGCAGAGGTGGCAGGGAGCTGCACAGGTGCTTCTGTGCAGCCTCACACACAGCGGGGTGTGTCCCTTTCCCCACCAGCCACTTTGGAATGACTTTCCATCTGCAGAAGGTTTTCTGTGCAGGTCCTGGTGGCCTCATTCCTCTCCTCCAGAGGACAGGGATGCCTCTTGAGTTACTCCCGAGGAGAACCGGACAAACTGTGTGTGTGCTCATTGGTAACAAACCCTGTGACATCTCACTGCTGTTTGTTTCACTGAGAATTACAATCTGTCCCCTTGAGGCAGCTTTCTGCTGTCTTGTTGATGGTGTGCCTTTGGGGCCCAAGGTGGGACAGCCTCTGCCACTGCAGAGTGGGCTTTAGTGTGCATTTCACTACGTTGTACCTGTCTCTGCTTTCTCAAACAGTCTTCCTGCAAGTTCTTAATTTTGTTCATTAATCCTGTGAATACGGATACTCCCCTGCTTGCCCTAGGCAGGATCACTTAGGGAATAGTTTCTCTCTTATTCCTTGCAATGGCAGCTCTAGGCTGTTGCTGAACCTTCATTCTTTAGATGGAAATCAATGCAGTTAATGTCATGCCAGCTAAAGCTGTGCTGATACTAGGGGACTGTATGCTTGAAAATTGAAAGTCTTTGGAGTTCAAAGACTTCTGTTGCTTTCTTCAAATTCTGGCTTGGTTTAGGCACTTGGTGAACAAAATGGGTGGTTGTATCTGCCCATAGTGCTTGTATCTCAGAAACAGATACAGCATCTGTGATGAGGCTGCTCTGAATTGGTGACTCTGGCAGCAGTTGTCTGCTTTGTGACAGGGAGAGGATTGTCCTGGTTTGGAAGTGCTTGCAGAGACAGGAGTCCTGAGAAGGCATGGGAGATGGGAAGGTGCTGTTTCAGCTCCTCAGAGAGGTTAACTGAGCTGTGGCACTGTGGCTTGGGCAGAGCTGCCAGGGGCCGCTGTGTTTATATTAATATATATTTAGAATACCTCCCTTTAAGAGGGTTCTCCAGGCTGTCTGCTGTGGATTTATACTGCAGGTCAATGTGAACTGGGTGACTCCTCTTTGGAGTTTTTTAGTTCTTTTCGGAGTTTTATGATGCATCTTGTTAGCTAAGTGTGAAGTTCCTTCTTTTGCTAGTAACTAAGTATTAAACAACCATCTGTTGCTACAAAGGGAAGGAGCCACATCTCTGCTGTGTGCCTTCTTCGGGGCTGGACTGCGTGTGTAGCATTAAAGTTGGGCTGCACATGACACGGTGTTAAGTATTTAACAACTCTAGTTGCCACAGGTTGTATTTTAAAAGGAATCCTCTGTTGCCTGCTCACAGCAGTAATATTAATTAAAGCCTGTTCCTTCCGTTTTAAGCATGGGTTTAGGCAAGGCTGTGAAACTGATAAGGCTTTGTCTTGTCTGCTTGTCATGCCAGTGTTGAGAGCATCTCCTGGAGCCCACCTGTCCTTGTGCTCTTTGCAGCCTGAGGGCTGAGCTCCCACCAAAGGAAAACAGTGAAAGAGTAGCCACTGGGAGTAAAGAAAAGGAATAAAACTTGCCAGCTGAGTTATGTTACTGGTCTGCCCTCCACCTCCTCTGTAGGAGTTGTTTGTTAACAAAGGTACTCACAGCTTGGGGAGTGCACCATAATCCTTACAAGTCATTTAAAGCAGTGTAGGCAGTTAAAGATTAATTTTGCATGCAGTGACCTCTTTATTTTTAACTGCTTTGCCTCCTGCATCTTCAGAAATAACAAACAAATGCTCCAAACATACCAACCCCCTTGGAAGACAATGATTTCATTGTGGCTGTGAACATGACATACATTACATAAATATTGGTGCTTACATGCCTGCTGATTCTTTGTCCTTGGATGCCGAGTCTTCCAGCCCCGCTGGTCATGTTTCGTAAGAGCTGGGGAGGAAGCACAGCAGTGCAAGACACTGACGTTAGTGGTTATCCAGGCTGCTTTTCTAGCTCAGGCTGCTTTGCAAGGTGGATGTTTTTCTGTTAATGTGATGAGACTGGTTTATCTGTCACTTCTGTCGAGCAGGCCACAGCTGCTGTGGCACTCGTGTGCGTTTATCTTGAGCTTTGAGGTGTCTTTTTGCTGGTTATTGCAGGATGCAAAAGAGCTTTACGCGCGCAGCTCGAGCCCTGGGCCATCTCTGGAAGAGGAGCAGCGAGGCCTGATCCCTGTGAAGGCAGAGGAATGATGCACAGGGCACTTGTCCTTGCAGCACCCTGTGAAGTGTGTTGGCTCCTGCCCTCCTCCCACGTGGGGCTGCTCAGGGCAGCACAGTCCTCCCACAGCCGCACTGCTCTTTTAGCTCCATGATGGGGTTTTGTGCTAAGGAGCTGCAAGTCCCAGTTTTCAAACCCTGCTGGTGACTGGTGCTAGAAGTAGTTTTAATTTCCTGAGGGCTACATATAACTCCAGTGGAGCTATGAGTTGCTCTCTGCTTGTTTCTGTAGCTACGCCACACTTGCTTGCAGAGAATGAAATCTAAATCTCTACATGATCTAACAGTAGTTTCCTAAAATATGAACAAAATCAAAGAATGAAGAATATGTGTTGTTCAGAGCAGCTTGAGAAGCTGAAATACCGACTGAAGTAGCTGAGAGAAAACAAAGTAGGGGGTTTATGGGGTTTTTCTCGATTGTTTAATGCGTTAAATTAATCTTTGTAGCACAGCCTTTTAAATTAAGTCAAAGTAATTGTGTATATGTGCTCCTGTAGTTATAAGGTCACTGCCTGGATACAGGCAACAGAGAGAGGATAATTTTGGTTCAGTATCTCACTGCTTGGATCAAAGATACTTTATCAGACTGAGGTGGTTCTGTGAGAGAGAACTGGCGTGTAACCTGCGCAAGGAGCCTGGGTGGGAGCAGAGCATGGTCAGCTTGTTTAACCTTTGAGTGCCTCTTGGCTCAATGGCCCTTGGATACTGCTACTTCATGGAAAAAGTTCTAAATATAGTACTCGTTTGTTGTTGAGTAATGACTTTAGAGGGTGGATGCTGGGGTTTCCAGCTCCTTGCAGGGCCTGAGCTGTGCATGAGCGAGATACTGGAAATGAGACCATTAATGAGGACTCAGTCCAGTAATGCTGCTGAGCACTGATGCAACTTGTTGATTTATATGTAGAACATTCTGTTGATAGTCTGTTTGTCAAAAAATCTCCCTGACATTAAACCTGAGGATTGTTTTTAACCCATTTTGCTGACTTTTCATTCCCTTCTTTACCTGGTGTGGTCAGCTGCTAGGCATAGGTTCTGTTCATAGGTCAGCTTGTAAAGGGGAAAAGATTTTGAAAGTAAAAAGGATGGGCAGGAAATGTTTTGGGGGTAGAGATCAGCAAGACCATCTTTCTCTGGAAAAAGGAGAGATGAAATCCAGGGGAAGGTGAAGAAATTTGCCTGGGGACCCCCAGGAGTGATGAAGCTGGCTTCTGAAACTCTTATCAGTCCTTTAACTAAGACGTTATCCTTTACTGGAAGTCCAGAAACCCTCTTGGTTTTAACCACCAGTGAGTGAATCTGCTTCCTTTGTGGCTCTGTTTTCCCAGAGCTTTTACCTCAGAAGACCCTAACATCTTGAACAATTTCCCCGTGCAATGCTTGCTTCATTGCTGTTTCATTTCACTAACTTTCACTTGAAAATCAGATGCTTCCCTATCTTTTCTTTTTACTTCCTCGTACAGCTTTTCCCTGTTGCTGCAGCTCATTAAATCCTGCAGCTGTGTGTTATTTAACATCATAAAGTGGTTAGAGATATCATTCATATAAAAGGATACAAAATGAATGTGCATTGTAATTCTAGTCTCAAGGTAGCAAACTTCTCTCCGGAGTTGTGACTTAACTTATGGCTTTGTAAGAGCTTTTACTTGCCTTTATTTAGCTCTTTTTCTGATTCTTAGTGATTTGTGTGTAGGTAAATATATCTATAATGCAGTTATTAAGTAATCTGTATAATTATGTACATTAATCTAGGTGTGAAGGTTGCTGGAAGCATCAGTTCCTTCTCCTGCCCCGAGTTCAGCACAGGCAGGTGCTGAGCTGCCCTGCTGCCCGCTGGCACCACGCCCGTGTGCGCCCTGACCTGTGGTCACAGGGTTCCTGTTCTGCTGAAAACTCATGCAAATAAAGCCATGCACCCAGCCCTCTGGGGAGGCAGGTCTGCAAGTGCCAGGGGCCAGCCTCCCAGGCAGAGGAGAAGGTGGCAAAGCTTTGCTTTTCAATTATTTGGTAATGAGAATCTTGCTGGCGTTTGGCACAGGGATTTGTCGCAGCCGTGGCAGCTCTGATGTATTGGATTGGTGTTCATGGCTCGTGGGTGGAATGGAGCTGGCTCTCACCTCTGCTTTCTTCTTCTTCGTTTTTTCAAAGCAGTTTCCCTAGCATTTCTGTGCCTGCCTTTTTTGATTCTGGAGGTCATGTATTTCCTCTCCAGGAACATGGTGAGACTTGACCGGTGTCAATCACGCAGGAAGCCAGGGCTGATAGGATCTGCTCTGCCTGTATCTGATTTTTCTGGATGGTTTTGTGTGTGTGTGTGGTTTGTTGTTGTGTGGGCTTTTCTGTTTGTTTGTTGTTTTTAAATCCAAGTGCTCATTTTGGGGCCTAATTGCCATTGTTTCTGCGTGCATTCTGGATCTGTGTCAGGGAGTTTGGTAGCTCTGCAGAGCCTTTCTGAGCGCAGGGAGGCGCGGGGATAGCCAGGCTTGCAGCGTGCCCTGCTCCTGGGGAGCTGCAGCTTTGGTGGCTGCTGGCAGGATGGCAAACCCCGGGCTGCTCCCATGCTGCCTCCCCCGTGGGCACTGGCCGTGTGTGCAGGCTGCGTGTACGAGCCCGTGCAGCCTCGGGGCAGGGGAAGCTGGGGATGCAGGAGTGTGTCCCACGGGGCACTCTGCTCCCTGGCACTGCCCTGCAACATGTGCCTGCCTGTGTCTCCACGAGGCTGGTTTGCAGCTCCTGGCCTGACGTCCTGAGCTGTGGGGTGTGGGACGTGGCTCTCCCTCCCCAGCTCCACCTGGGCTGTGGCAGTAGGATGCCTTTAGGACTGTCCTTGTGCCTTGCAGAAATCTAGTAATGCCTTTCTGCATATTCCCTTGAATAATCATTAAAAGCATTTTCTCCTTTTTATTTTTTTTTCCTCTCTTTTTTTAATCATCCTGGCCAAAGCAAATGGGATAAGGAATTAGAGCAAGCTGAGGCTGGTATAATATACTAAACTATGACTCTAACAGCAATTAACGCAAAGGAATGAACATTTACAGTGCCCTGCAGTTATCCTTAGTGCTCAGTGATAAACTGAAATAAACCTGGTGTCTATGGGCTTGCTAGACTTACTGCCATTTTTATTACATTAAATGGATTATTGCTCATTTTTCCTTCCATTTTCAGGCTTCTCTCAGGCTACCCTCCTTCCCCTTAATAGTGACCCTGAAAGAGGAGTGCTATACTTAGTGCAGCTGATGTTTGACACAGTTGAGGGTGTGGAGTCTCCCTCACTGGAGGCATTCCAGAGCTTTCTGGCTGCAGTCCTGTGCTCTGGGATGGCCCTGGCTGGGCAGCGAGCTGGCACCAGGTGAGCCCCTGTGCTCCCTTCCAGCCTGACCCATTCTGGATTCCATGATTCTGTCCCTTTGAAAAGGGACTGCTTGAACCCTGCTGCTCCCACACCTTTGCCTTGGGCTCTTGAACTTGTAGCAAGTTTGGGGCAGAAACTGGACAAAGAAGGGCTTGCTGGGGAGGTTGTTTTGGTGGTGGGCAAACGACACAGCCACGAGCTGTTAGTGCTTCCCAGATGGAGGTTACCATGTCCTCACCATTGGTGTGAGGAGAGGGGAGAGACCCTGAGCTATAGCAACTTGCTGCACATGTATAATATTGGTGTAGGAAGAACATCTGTGTGAAATACACGCTTTGGGCAAGAAAAAGAATGTGTAATGTAAGAAAATGCTGTTACTTAATACAGTTTTTGCTTGGAGGCTACAGTCAACACATGCTGTAATACTTCTCGCTCGTGTGATACAGTAGCAGCATGACACTTCAGATTTATTACTTTTGGTTTCTCTTTAAAGAAATCCTGAATCTGGAATCAGAAGAATGCTTTTTTCCTCTTGAGCTGCAGAAGGGAAAATGTTTCAAAATGTCATAAATCAAAAATATATTAAAGGCCAACAAACCAGATGAAAACTTTTTTTGGAAGATTGTATATAATGTTTGGCAGAAGAGACTAATGCGCTGTGGTTTTTGGCTGAATTTAGAAATGTGAAATACTCTAGGGTCCATCTCCTTGAAACGAGCTATTTTTATGTATTTTATCTGTCTATATATTAAAACAAGACCAGAGGTGGTTGTGTGTGTATAATGTAAGTATTAGCATGTGTGTGATTTATGTTAAGTACATTTAATGCATTATATAAATTGAATTACACTTTGATATAGAACATTCAATTACAAAATGATTTCTGTAGTGCAAGCAGTAGATACCTCGATCATAGCCAACAAATTCTGTATCCCTGTTGACTGCAGGGCTGGCAATGTGTCATTTTTTGCGCAGACTCGTTTCCCTCAGACCCATGTATCAGCAGGTGTGTTCAGTGCGCTCTTTTCCTGGTAACTCGGAGGTGCTCCGGGGACTCGAGGGAGGCTGGGTCTGAACGAGCTGGCTTTGTGCGTGTGTGCTCTCCAGTGAGCTCCAGTGACACGTTCCTTGCCTTCTGCCGTTTCCTCGGTGAGCTCTGTGGTGTGGCGCGGGCCGTTCAAGCCGCCGCTCCCTCCTCCGCACCTTGGCCTCCTGCCGCAGATTTCGAGGATGTTCCTGGCCTTTCCAGCAAGGACAGCCACCACCCTCGAGACTGCTCCTTCCTTGGCTTTGCATCTAGGGAGGCTGTTTCTAGTCACAAATTCCTGCAGCCCTTTCTCCTGCTGGGAATCTGGCACCACCACTGCTCCGTGGCACATGTGCTGCATGGATGGGTTCCTTTTTCTCCCCACATAGAGGCTGCAGTTTTTTAGGCATGAGCTGTAGATCCTCACTCCCTGGTCACGTCAGTGACACTGTGTGGCACACTTTGCACTCCTAAACACAGCTGCACTTAGGGTTCAGGTCATCTTACAGAGACCTGCAAATTCCCAGTTTTAAAAGCACGTCTTTTGGTGTAGAATTCCTTGTAAGCCCCGTGTAGGAACCAGCAGGCTGCTCTAAGGTCTCCCTGAAAATAGCAGAGGCTTCTCTTAAACCTCTTAGGGCCAGATGGAATCAGCGAGGGTGATAGAGGCGGAGCGAGGGCTGAGCCCACACCTGACTGACAGGGACTGAGCCCTCCCCGGGGTGCTCCGAGAGGTAAAAAAAGCAAAAAAGCGACACAAACCCTTCAGCATCCTCTTCCCTCTGTGTGGTGATGCTCATAATGCTCCAGAGTTCTGCTGTTTGCAGTGGGGACGTAACAACTCAAAGCTACATGTAAACAGCTTTGTTGGCTACTTTTCCTTTCCTTGCTTATATTGTACACCTTAAATGTGCTATTTCTTGTGGCATAATGGCAAAATCACTGCTTATGGGTACCGCGGTAGATAATACAAAAAGCTCTTTGAAAAGAGCTTTATCAGAGTACAAAGTACTTGGAATTGAAAGCCCCTAGAGGGTTGCTTTATTTTCCCCCTTCATTCAAACTTGTAGTGGTGCAGGATCGAGATACATCATGCCCTATTTTCAGCTGATTTGCATGTTAGAGAGAACGGAGTAATTGGTGTTTAACCAGAACAAAAGAGGATCTGTTTGCTAAAAGAAAAAGAATTCTTGAAGTAGACCCTAATACATATACTGCCTTTGTCTCTCCTCTCATTAAGAATTGAATAGGATGGCCTAGTAATTAGAATGTGGAAGGCATTGCTTTGGTGTTGATGCTTTTTGAGCTAATTGGTTTGAAAATTATATTTGATGTAGCTCTAAGGGATGTTGGCACAACACCTTCTTGGGACAGGGACATCCTGTACTCCCATTTCGCTGCAGAAATGGGCGCTTTGAGGCAGGGTTTTGTCCTCTGGTTTGGTTTTTATAAATTTTATTTATTAAACCCATATTTGCCTTCCCAACTGAATACACAGGATGCATTGTCACATGCAAATAATTCTTCTCTTGCTGGTATGAAAACCTTGAAATGACCTTGGAAAGAGCTTAGCCCTCTTTTCCCAAATAAGTGCGTAGTTCAGCCTTTAGTAAAGTAGAGTTTTGAGCTAAACTGGGTTTGGATTTCTGCCCTTCTGCATTCTTGGAACGGTTTTGTTGTTGTTGCTTGTTTAGTTGGCTTTTTGTTTCATTTTTGTTTTGACAAAAAGATTAAAACAAATGTTGTTCTTGAGCAAACGGAAAGAAGACAGGTCTGGAATTGTGCAGGAGGCTTTCTTTGGTCAGTGTTTGTGCTTGTCTTGAGCCCCATCCCTGGTGGGGAGGACATCCTGGGGATGATTGTTGCCTCCATTGGTCCTTCCTTTGGATTCTGAAATTGAGTTGCTTTAGGGTGAAAACTTAGAGACGTTTTTTGTATCTCTTGAGCTGCAAGAGGGGGCGTTGCTTTGGACAAGCCTTTGGCGTGGTGTCCCCTGTGCAGGCAGTGGGTTTTGGGTGGGTTGGAGGTACCAGGGAATTCAGAGGGGGGAAAGTGCATTTCTTAGACTGAGAGATACATCTCACAGTAAAGATTCAGCTAAAGAGAACTTAAGGGTGTTTTATTTGCTAATGATGTTGTTCTGTGGAACAAATTGAAGTCTCAAGCCTGTTGTTGGTTCTCTGCAGAGCCCCATACAATCATCTTAATAAAGTATTGCACTGTGGAGGAGCCATTGTGTCATGAGGATGAAATGAGCTTCTCAAATTTCCCCCAAGGTTTCAGTGATAAAAAGAACAGTTTTAAAAACGACTTTAGGTTCTGGGGAGTATGTATTTAGCAGTGTATTTGTAATTTTAATGGATTCAGTCTCACAGTGAGCTACAGCTTGTTTTCTCTACTTTCCAGGGGTGTCTTTTCTCCCTTCTCGTGGTGGGTGGGCAGTGCCTGCCTTTCCTCAGTGGTTTTGTTTGGCTGCTCACCAGGGTGTGCGAATCAGTGTGGAGTTTGGTCCTGCTTTAACATCTGTGTGTTTATTGTGCTGCAGCTTCAGTGCCCTTTAGATTGCGTGGGTATCTGAATGTCTTGGGTATCTTATCTTTAGATCTCAGTAAGTGACACTAAACAGTGTAAAACCTGATGGCCACGGTGTCCCAGTGGGGCCCAGTGCTTCCCCTGCCCAGGGGTGGGACTGATCTGCTAGCATGGTTTTCCTAACCCAGACTCAAAGATGCTGGATGCTGCTGAGCCTCTGCTCCCTCCCACCTGTGCATTGATATCTTCAACAAACTTCCATTTTTCCCCTTCCCGCATTCTCCGTGTTTAAAAGTGGCCCTGAGAGGCAAAAGGTTTAAAAGGGGTTAAATAAACTGAAAAACCTGCAGTGTATTTCCGCTCAGAGTTGAAACAAGATGTGGATTGACTCAAAATGAAATTTTTCTTTTTTTTTTCCTTTCCTTTTAAGTTTTGCCAAAATGAAAACATGTTTGTTTAATCATAGGCAAATTCATCCTTCTGGTTTTTTGGTTCTGTTTTGTTTTCAGTTTAGCCAGCAAATTGAGAAATGAAACTGCTCTGCCAGCACTGCTTCCAGTTCAGATTGCTCTGAGGAGCTGGGTGAATCTCCCCCTTGCACACTTTATCTAGGAACCATCAGAATTTCACTGATTAATACCTTGGAAATTATAAATTAACCATATGGAACTACTTCAGTTTAAGTAACTTGTATGTTCTGGTGATAGCTAATCCCCTTAAAGCATGGTTTTAATGACCAGTTTGTTTTCACCTGAGGTCATTAATGCTCTAAAACCAGCTGTTAACTGCACCAAAGAGGTTTTTCCTGCCCAGGGAGGAGTGCTGCTGGGCACCCCGTTTAATGGTCTAATAATGCTTTATTTCTGCCCTACCTTCCGGACATGCTGGCTGTTTTTAATGGCTGTGCTGGAAAAAACCTGTCTCTTTTCTGTCTGCTGAGGACTGATCTTGCAGCCAGCTGGGGGGAGTGGCGTGGGGGATGCAGGGCACTGGGGCAGGACTGTGAGCGTGTGAAAAGTGGAAGGATGAGCCTGCAAAGCCATTGCTTTGGGCTCAGGGCACGTGGGGAGGGAAGGGGTGCACAGCCCACTGCCTGCTCCCGTGGCTGTGCCAGACTGGGAATCACAGTCATTAGGAATATTAAAACGTCAGACTGTGTAATTCTCCTGCTCCTTCTGCTTAATTTTTGTGCTAATTTATTGTTCCTCTCTGTTCCTACTTCTGTCACCTAAATGCAAATGCCCTGGCAGCCTGCTTTATGGATAACACTTAAAAAATAATGGTGCAATAATGAGTGGTGAATTGCAGCAGAGATCCTGCTGAAGTGCCTGCAATATTCGCATTAATTCCGAATGAATTAATTGCAGTTAATACTATTGTATTTAAAACCTGTCAGAAGCCATAACAATGATTAGGGTGTAAGAGTAAAATGCTATTTCAGAGCAGCATCAACATGTTTTAAAATAGCAGTAGATGGTGTTAAAGTGTGTCTGACCTAATGGCCATCAGCAGCAGCAGCTTTTGTGTGAAGCCAGTCAGGACAGACAATCAGAGGCATCTGAGGAACGAGGGGCCCTAAACCCATTCATTTTCCCCCTTGATTGGGAGCAAATGGGTTCTTTGCCCCAGTGCTGTAGGTAAGAGCAGAGGTAGGGTGAAGGAGGGGTTTTATCTGGCAGGGCTGTGCATCCCATTGATCTCTGCTGCTGAACCTCATCTGTCACCAGGGTTTGGCTCCAGGGGAAGGTGTGAGAGAAGCCTTTCTTTAATATTTATTTCCAGTCCTTCAGAACAAGTTGGTGCTGTGGCAAATAGATTTATTATTCAGTAGTTAATACTCGTGAAGTCAAAGCATTCCAGAGCCTTTCACTTGAGTCCTTGGTGAGGCAGGAGCTTCTTTCAGTTTAACCACTTGTATTTGTATTTTAGTTCTTAGTGTCTGGCCTTGAGGAGCTCTACACCTGCAGTTTGTCTGCTGATAGTGGAAAGCACAGAATATAATCTGGCAGATGAAGACAGCTGCATTCTGTTCATCTCAACCATGAGTTCTGCTTGATGATTTCTCGATACAGTTTCCATCTGACACAAAGGCAGGGACTAATTCTGGCATGTGTGGGACTGATAAGATTTCAGACCAGATCTTTCTTCAAAAAAAAGAAAAAAAAGTAAGAAAAACCCCTTGATGTGTTACATTGTGCAGTAATCAGTTTCCAGGTTCTTTAATTAGATCTGTACTTTAGCTGCATGTCTCAATACACAAATGATTTATAAAGGGAAGAAAAAGTATGTGTTAATCTTGACTGAGTGATACTCTCTGCACTGTTTATATTACATATCCTACAGCATTCAATCTTTTCCTTCAACATGGAATTGGAGTTAATTTCTTAAAAGAAATTACAGAGATTTACAGTTGTATTGTTAACAGCTTTTTATTGATGTAGGTTTGTACGTGTGTTTACATTTATATGTAAATGTAATTATTTAGTGAGGATTAGCAGTCAGTGAGGCCCTCTCTTTCCATTTCGTGTGTTACTAGTCATTTGCAAATTCATTTCTCTGTAGGTCAGAAATTATGGTTACTATTATATTTAATGCATGAGGTATCCTGGAATCACCATTTCCTTGGACAGCCCTTCTGCTCCAAATCTTACCTGATTGCTTTCAAGAGCAGAGAGGGTTCATCAGAGTCTCTCCTGTTCTTAATCCACCCCTCCATGGCATTTTGGGAGCCACGTGCTGCTGGTGAAATCTGGGCTGTGGAGCCTGTTTAACCCACAGCTGGGTCTGTGTTTGATGAATGAGCTGGTGGTGGGGACACTTGGAGTGACAGCAGAGTGTGAGCCCTGGGTGCTGGGCAGGCAGGGTGTGGGGCTGTGGCTGCTGTCTGGGGCTGGCTCCGTGCTCAGAGCCCAGCTGAGCCCTCGGTGTGCAGCTCACCTTCAGCCTGTGCCAGTGTCACTCCTGGCCTTGGGCCACCAGCTGCTCCAGGAGCAGAGCAGTTCTGCTTCCTGCCTTCTCCCTTCTCTGGAGTTAGAATAGAATTTGGGGCCTGAGGGTATCCTGGCTCTCTAGTAATTGCATCATTCCCACTATTAACTAAAGAGAGCAGATTCTTTTTTTAATAAAAGCTCCCTCACATGCGTTCTCGAGTGTTGTTTTAGTTTGCAGCTACTCACATTGGAATGCATCCAGACGCCAAGTCCTTATGTTTCCTCCTCGTCCCCAAACTCTCTTCTGGGTAATTTGCATTTCAGCACTGCTCAGTTGTGCTTTGCTCAGTTTGAGGGAGGGAAGGGCTGGGCGGTAGCATATGCTGATTTGCATATGCTAATTGTAACATGGATGCTTTGCTTCCTTCTGGCAACCAGACCAGGATATTTTTGTTGTAATATCCTGTTGGTTTAAGGTGAGAGGTAAATCAGAGCTTGTTCTGCTTGATTTACAGCTGGAGTTTTGATTTGAGGTTTGGTGGTAAAGGTCTGAGGTGCTTGGAGGGTGTGATCAAAAATCAGGCAGCTGAAGGGCGGGACTTAAGAGTTGTTGCAAAAACTTGGGAAACAAACTTTGTGGTTCACTAACAGGGAATAATAAAGGAATGGAAGAAGCACTACAGGGCTCTGCTGGGTAGCAGCATGTGTCATTTGATGCTTCAGCCTTCAGCAAACACTGCATCTGCAGCACTCTGCTGCATGGGGTCAGATTCCACAGGTTTGGTTTGGTGAAAAGGTGCAGCTTCCCAGCTATCAGATCGTGCTCAGTCATCCTCTGTGGTTTTTAACAAAATCAAGATGGGAGGGAGAAAGATTTTGGGAGGGGAGATGAATAAAGCCTCCCCTGAAAAAGTGTTACCTGATTAGCTTTGAATTTGGAGGTTCCTTTCTAGAGCTCCTGGGGTGTTGGGGAGACCTGGCAATTGCCACAGAATGTAGCAGAGATACACACAAAAAATGGCAGAAAAGGCTGTGCATGTCACTGATAATTGCACTGTTACTCTCAACAAACAAACTGGCTGCAGTGCTGGCTGGATTTACGTTCAGGATCCTCAGAGCAGCAAAAAGGTTTTGTGTGCTCTGACTCACGAAGCTGATTTTAAAGAAAATGGGCATTTTTAAAATCCTTTTTTCCTTCCATTTTCAACCTCCTTTGATGAAGACACTTGAAACACCTTTTTAACTCTACATTTTAAATGCTTTTTTATAGCCATGAAATACACCCTTGTGTGGTTTTCAGGTCTTTTTAATTTTTAAAAGCCCTCCTTATTGCTGCCTGCATAAGGAGAAATTTTTAGATTATGGGGAGAAGCAAATGTGACATTCTGTTCCGTATTAAAAGTTAATTTAGGGCAGAACTGCAGACCAAGAAGTGTCTTTTCTTTTCCTATACCTCCTTGTAATGTAATTGACCCCTCATACCTCTGCAAGATCTGGCACTCAGACAGAGGGAACCAACTGCCCAGGGGCACAGTGTGAACACAGCAGGAGGAATTTGCCCAGCTGGAATCAGACTTGTGATATTTGAAGGCTTTAAAGCATGTTACAGCATGTTTTTGTCTAAAGCAGAGCCCGTGGTGGCAGGTGTGGGCAGCAGTGAGGTGATGTAGGTTCCCTGGGAGGGCAGAGCAGGAAGGTGTCAGGTACAGAGGGGTGAGCTCAGCTCCAGCCCAGATCAGATTCCAAGTCTGGCCCTGGGGAGTCTCGATGAAGGGCAGAGCTCAATGCCCAGAGTGAGCCCTGGGTTGATTTGGGTACAGGAATACCTCGATCCTGTGCTGACTTTGGGCACACCAGTATTAAAAGTGACGAGTTAGTTCAGATTGTGATCCTGGAATCAAGGTTTTCCCCAGGACAGCTCTTGTCACGGCTGTGATTGACAAATGTCTTTGATATATTCTCCTCTTGAGAGAACAGGTTTGTGTAAACATTCAGGTGGGAGAGATCCAGGTGGGTCACAGCCTTGTAGAAGACAAAACACAACTTTGTGTGAAGCAGAGCCTCACTCAACTCTTCCTCAAGCCTGAGGCAGGCACAGGCATCCTCCATCCCTCTGAGCCTGGGGATGGAGGGGCAGCACGGGCACCTCCTGGCTCTGCATCAGCTGAGTTTCCTCATCAGAGGTAGCAACTGGAGGGTTGCTGCTGAGGCTTAATTATACAACTGTAATTTTCTATAAAATGCATCATAAAACCTATTCATGCCTTATATTGGCATGGAGGAGTTACTCCACCCTCGCTGGTTGTAGAATGCCCACTTTAGGAAATTTTCTAAATCTGTGTTTTTCTTGGAGCAGTGCTAGTCAGCCCCACAGGTTGCTAATAAATATTTCATGACCTTCTATGAAGGATTATGAAAATAATTTGAATATCTAAATGAATGGCTCTTCTTGGCCTAAGTAGAGCCCAGAAGCAGGCTCTTGCTCATTTTTCTGACCTCTCTTGGTGTGCCATCAGATTGCCCAAAATTGTAGCCCCTACACAAACTGTCTTGTTCTTACTGGCTTTGAATTTCTTTTGCCATTAAATCTGAATTTTTTTTTTTTTAGCTCTAGTGGATAAAATACATTTTTGTACTTCGACACCACTTAGAGCGAAGGATTTAAAAATACTTCACACACATTAATTTAGCACAAACTACTTCATCTGGGTTGAGGAGCTGCTTTTCACTATTTCACAGTCACAGGGGTGGGAGGAGAACCCGTTTCCACCTGCCTCAATCCTCGCAGTTTTTATCTGTCCCATACAACAAAAAAGAAATTAGAAGGGGGAGAGAGAGAGAGGCTGACACAGCAATCACCGTAGCTGAGATAGTGGGCATACATAGCCCAGATTTCCTACAATTTTAAATTTATTTTTGGGAACCTTCAGCAAGCAAATCCACGCAAATGCCGTTTTAGCCCTGAGCAGTGCCTGAGCCTGCTGAGCCCCAGAGCAGTGGCAGGAGTCTGCTGTGTGTCCCTAGGCTGGAGCACAGCCCTGGGAAGGGGCACATTTGGGGTGCCCACGCCAGGGTCTCCTGGAGCTCTGGCCCAGCGTGGGTGAAGCACTCCCTGAGCTACCTGGGGGGATCTGGCAGTCTGGCTGCTCTTCACACTGAGGTTACTCACAGCAGCAACTGGGATGCTTGATGATATTTGTAGGCTTTTAGGGCTCTTCAGTCTGCTAATTTGACATTATTGAAGTTCTATTTCCCCAACTGTGCTGTGGGCTAAAGCGAGAATGACAGCTTGCTTGTTATTTGCGTGTGCAATATTTATGTATGTAAATGACTGGTGTGTTTGCCTTTATCCCTCCATATAAATACAAGAGATGTATACAAATATAATGAGGAGGTACAGGAAGCTCATTTTGTTTAAGCAAAACGTGGAGCATTAAGCCATCACACCCTGACACTTGTTCTGTGCTGGAAGACAAAAAGGGAAGCGTCTGGCTTTTGTTGGGAGACATGAAAGTTGCTGCTGCTTTCCATGTTGGGTATTACGGCTTCAGCACGCCAGAATCATTGGGGTTTTTATTACTATTATTTTTCCTTTTGCTGAAGACTGAGAAAAGACAAAGACTAAAAATAAAACCCATAATTTCTGATACAACTGTGGAAACATGGTTAGTTCTAACACAGCAGGTGGCTAAGGGACTCGATCGGCAGAAACCAGCAGTGCTTTCAGTGCAATCAAAGTTAAGTGCAGAAATTTAATTAAATGGTAGCAAGGCTGGCAGAAACTTTGTAAAGCAGCAGTGCATTGTCAAATCTAACAATTATTCCAAGGAACACAATCCACAGATGGCGTCTAATTGATAAATTAAGGTTCTGGTGCCTGATTCCGCTTACACTTAAAGGTTCTCTTTTCTTAAACAAAACCTTAAAATTTTAAGGCTGCATCACTGTTCTGAAAACATAACAAGCTGGGCTGGGTTTTTTGGCTTGAGAAATGCACACTTTTTGTTTAGGGAGAAGGCGTTTGGATTCTGTTTTCCTTGCCTGACTTTCATTCCAGGGGGGATATGGTGTGTTGCTGCTAAGGTGCTTACCTGGAATCTCAGGTATTTAGGCCTCCCGTAGCTGCTGGGGCAGGTAGTCACATAATCTTCCCCATCTTTTACAAGCCCTTCCCTTTGCCTGGCTGCCCCTTGAAGCTGTCAGTCGATTTTTGGGCATCATCATCAGCAAATGCAAGCCCTTCAGAGCTCTGTGCCCTGCCTGACAAGTCCTTCCAGGCCTGGAAGGAAGTGGCTCACATCTCACTGCTGGGATCACGTTGCACATCCTTTTGGAAGGGGTTCTGGGCTGCTTTTCTGCTTCCCCCTCGCCTGGCTGTTGGTGAGAGCTCCCAGCACTTTGTTGGTGTGAGGGGACCCTGAGTGTGTCTGCCAGGTCCTGCAGCAGCCCAAGAGCAGCTCCAGGTGACATCCTGGATGCCTGTAGAGTTTAGTAAAACAAACAAACAGGCTTTATTTCCCTCTTTCACAACTCCAGATATATCAGGGATATTTTGTCTCTGTGTGTTTTTGATTTCCATGTGTAAATACTGTTCACTTCCCAGGGTTTAGCATAGCACTTCAGAGAAGGGGCAGGAAAGATTGAATCCAGCTCTTCAAATACACTTGGCATGTTGTCCTCTAACACTGGAGAGGGTCTTTTTCCCTAAGCTAGTGGCACTTTCCCTCCCAGAGTAGTGTTTTGAACAAGGATGGGAGTTGAAAGGGCATCAGAGAACATAATAGCTGTGTGGAGTATGGAGATACACACACACCTGTGCGCACAATAAGTGTTTGTCCCTTGCTGAAAAAGGAAGAAAATTGTTTGCCTTCCAATTCAGCATTTTCTTCTTTATTTAAGCAATTTTAGAAGATGGATGCAAGAGGGAAATGATAGTTTCATTGTATTTGTTGTAAACCCAGGGCACAGATGCCCTAATTGCTCTTGTGAGTTTTTTGTGTGTGTTTTTTGGCATTGCCCATGTGGTAGTAAATTCTCCATTAGCTGGATTCTCTGTGATGGAGCTGAGGCCGTTCTGAGCGATGGAGCTGAATCAGTGCTTGTTATTTTTGGTTACTAACAGTATACTTGAATTCAGGAGCTCCCTTCCCCCTTTCTCCCCTCCTGTGCCTAAATATATCCCACCAGTCAATCAGCACTGGCAGGCATCAATGCTATGGCTGTCAGATCGAGTTAGCTGTGGAGAGCCAGAGCTACTGGCTTGGGTTTTTGGGCTTGAAAATGTATTCAAATAGTGGCATTGTCATTTGACTTGCAAATAAGTATAGTCTGGTAATGGGGCCCTTGTATGGAAAGAATGATGCAGCACTTCAGACAAATCTATGTCTTCTTCCCATGAAGCAGATTAGCAATAATACAATCCACGCTGGTGTTTATGGCTGCACGCTCAGTGAACACAGACATTTCTGAATTTTCATTAATGGTGGATTTGTAGTTTTTAATGGAACAAAGAAAAAACACTGGAAATCAAAGGAATGCTAATGCCTTCCTGAGAAACTTAGACAACATTTGGTTTAGAGGCAAATCTGCTCTGGTTGGCATTTTCCCTCTTAATTCTTCTCCCCTTATCTGGGCTTGTTGGGTGGTTGGTTGCTGGAGAGCAGCACTTAAGTGAACACATTATCTTTGTTGCTGCTCCTTCCCAAAGCAAAGGGACTGGCCTTTGGTGACGGCATAGCGATTGCCACAGCAACCAGGCAGGATGTCACAGATTCACAAGTGTGATTTTACATTCAGAGCAGCAGCAGGAGCAGATGGATATTGGAAACAAAGTCCCCACCCCCTCCCTTTGCCTCCTTGCACTCCTTCCCAAAGCAATAGCAGCCCTGCTCAGCAGGGCTCTTTGTGATCTTCCTGCCTGACTTGCCGGGGTGGCTTCGGTGGGAGCAGGGGCTGCAGCGCGGTGGTGGCAGCGCTGCCCTGGCCCTGTCACCGTGCCCGTCTGGGGCTTCGGGACTCACGGAGGGAGGACGAGCTCGCTTGGGAACTTGGGCTCAGCCTTAGCTTGGATGTTGTTTGATTAACTTTGGTAGAGGCTTTGTTCTCTTAATCCTGAACTTAGCAGGATGAGCGAGCCTCGCCTCGCCGCGGGTAGTCAGGCACATTTGGGAGCCGTGGTGCACAGAAGCTGATTGTAACACCCACCCACCGTGTGGGCAACAGCCTCGGCAACATATGCTCAGTCTGTTTTCCCAAAAAAGACAATATTGGAAACAGATGCAGGAAGGGGTTTGCACTCAGTAAAATTTGAGGTCAGGGCCTCTGGTTTGAAGCACAGGGATCCTGTTCAGCATCCCAGCTGAGGGCTCTCCAGGGAGGCTGCAGAGTCGCCGTGGGCTGGGCACACAGCAGGTACAACCCCGAACTCCCCGGTCCCTTGTCACGGCCCCTCTGGCCTTGCCCATCCTCCCCTTGTCACAGTAACCCTGTCACTCCCCTGTGAGCCTGACTGATGGCCTGGTACTGCAGTTCAAGTCCCCGGGTTCTGGCCAGTGTGCCAGAGCCGTGCAGGTGGCCAGGGTACCTCTGGATGTACCCCAGGGCTGGGCCAGCTGAACCTGGCTCTGAGCTGACTCCTGTGTTCCCTGCAAAGCCCCGAGCAGCCCCTTCTGCCAGACTCTGACTGAGCAGACACCTTGGACTCCTGTGTGTTACAGCCACTTCGGTGCTGATTCGAGACAGAAACACAACTCGGGAGCCCTGGAGCTCAGATGACTTGCCCAGACCTGGCCAGGTCTCCTCAGAGACTCCTTATTCTGCTGAAAATTGTAGGCTCCGGTCTAGTGGGCTGAGGCACTCTGAAATTATGCTCAAGTTTAAAGTTTCAAAGGAGTTAGGTATCAAATTTGCACTGACTTGGATTTCACTAAGAGCAGAGTATCTATTTTTGTCTTGCAGCAGTAGGGTTGCAGACCAAGATCCTCTTGTATTTTTATTTTATTTGACTTTGAAAACACCAGCTGTGATCCTCTACACAGTTACTGGTATGAAGCACATGAAATTTTAATTAGCTTGGGTGAAGGGAAGGGAAGTTCTGGTAATTGATTTAATATATAAGTGCCCCTCTGCTTTCTTTAGTTTATGTGCTGGCAAGATTGTATTAGAAATTTTCCTATAACAGGGGAGATTTAAATGCATTTTTAGGACTGTCTTGAAATCAAAAAGTAAAGTACCTCTAAACTATTTAGATGAAAGGTACTATTGATATTTCACTGTTTCAGATAAAAGTAGATGATATCATTATTATTATTTCTGTTATTTTTACTATTAGTATCTTAATGGAGCCAGTCAGTGAGTGCTGAAAAGTGAACAAAGGAGCATTAGTGCTTTATATCCAGACTGGTCAGACTGTGCTGGTGTCACTGTGGTCGTGGGAGATCACAGGAATTTGCTTTCTCCCGACCTGCTGCCCACGTGCTCAGGTCTCACCTGTCTGCTCAGGTCTCACCTGTCTGCTCAGCTCCTAAGAGCCTGCAGGCAGATTCCTGCTGCTTCAGAGGGAAAACCCCAGGCAGCAGCTGGTTGTGTGTCTGCAGGTGATTTATCCCAAGGCCAGCCTCCTGTCTCAGTTCAGACCCTGCTGCTGGCAGCTGGACTTCTTTGCTCACCTGTTCAGAGCTTTTGGCCTTTCCTTCTACCTCTGTCCCTGCACATAATTTCTGGTTTTCTTCTCTGCATTCTTTTGTGCTTCTTAATGAACCAATGAAAGAGAAAATCCCTCCGAACTCTCCAGGTAGCTCCATAAGAAATACAGTGGCACTGGTATTAATACCTGCTCGACCTGGGAGAGGCTCTTGGTGCTGGGAATGATCTCGGTGCTCCCCCAGTATTTTACAGACACGCACTGAAAAGCGTCTTTATTCAGTTTGACTGTTGCTATTATGTGGCGAGGCATTCAATAAAAGTTGTGATTTATGAGATGTGTGTGGCCGTTGTTGTTTTTTGCTCTGTCATCTATCAGGGAGAGAAAAGCCAGGCCTGATAATTCTTGGCACTTGGTTTTTTCAGTTAAGAATGTCAGCTGTCAGGCTGTCAAGAGAAGTTATTTCTCTGGGTTGTTTTTTTTTTAATAGGCAGAGATCCTGCTTCATACTGTGCTGGGTTGATAAGGGAGTGCTTTCTGTGCTGCTGAAAAGTGTGTCCCATGGTAAGGCCCTTGGTGTGTGCCCACTTAAACTTCAGTGCTTTGTGTTTTCAGTGTGTGACAGCACTTGATTGCTTAATATACAAATGCATTCACTTTCTTTTTTTGCAGCTTTTATGTGGTTCTTTTTCCTCCTCTCCCTTTCTCTCCTCCTGAATGGAATGGGGTTTTTTTCCCCTTCTCTGTGACTAGGTATTTAAAAAGTGCTCTTTTGCAAAATATGTGCACATTAGATAATCTGGTGTTGCATAAAAGCTCTTTCATATTTTGGGGGCTTCGTGCATGCATAAAGCAGGCCTAATTGAAGATAGAGGCTGTTTGTCACGAATGTGAATATAAGGATAGGGGACAGAGGGGAAGAATTATGTTAAATACCAGGGTGATGTGGTTTTTTTCTCTTTTCCTTATTAGTTATTTGCAAAAATGTATCAAAAAGTCATTTTGATGCAGTGCACAATAGTATCACAAACTTGTGCTTTGCATCCTAAGTGCCTGGTTAGAGCACAGTTAGAAGCTGAAATCATTCCTCGATTAGTCCCTGGAGTCCTGTATAAGTCTTTAACTCTCAGCATGTGGTCTGTGATTTAACAGTGGATGAAGGATTGCTGAGCTGCAGCTGTGTGGAGAACCTCAAATTTTCCTATCTGCAGCCTCTCCCCTTCCTCCTGCCGAGGACCCATCAAAACCTTGCCAGAGCTGGCAGCATGTTTGCCTTCGGGGCAGAACTTTGGAGCTGGCAAGAGTGGCAGACTCTGGTGGGTAGCAAATCACTGTCAGAAGGAGGCAGGGAAGGTCTCTGGTGGCCCTACAGCTCTTGGGTGCTGAGATGTGGGCCTGGCTTGCAGCTGTCATCATGTGGCTGCAGGTACAGCTTGTGGAGATGTTGTTTTGGTGAGTCAGTCTCCATGGAAAAGGAAAACATTTCCTATGTGTAATTCAGTCTGGACAGCTCACTTACATGCTGTATATCACATTGAAGGTACCAGGCTGAAGAGGTGGGATGAAAGGTTTGATTGTTAACCTCTATGAGCTGTTTTGATGTACAGCACTGTGTGTGTGGCTTATAGATGGTTCATAGGTCCTTACAAATATGTTAGTCCTGTGTCTGTCTGTTCAAGTCAAGGCACAGGGCTTCTGGACTTAAATTAAAATTCCCACTGTAGGTACAGGGCTTGCATCTCTTGAGAGAAACAAAATCTCCAGATGGGCAGTGGTGGTGTGCAGTGGGGGTGCAGCTGTGGGGTCAGGCTGCAGCAGGTCAGCTGCAGTGCCACAGCAGCCCTGGCTCTGGAAGGGGCCCTGCTGGCAGAGGTGCTGCTGCCTGCAGCCCTGCTGCCTGCAGCCCTGCTGGCAGAGGTGCTGCTGCCTGCAGCCCTGCTGGCAGAGGTGCTGCTGCCTGCAGCCCTGCTGGCAGAGGTGCTGCTGCCTGCAGCCCTGCTGGCAGAGGTGCTGCTGCCTGCAGCCCTGCTGGCAGAGGTGCTGCTGCCTGCAGCCCTGCTGGCAGAGGTGCTGCTGCCTGCAGCCCTGCTGGCAGAGGTGCTGCTGCCTGCAGCCCTGCTGGCAGAGGTGCTGCTGCCTGCAGCCCTGCTGGCAGAGGTGCTGCTGCCTGCAGCCCTGCTGGCAGAGGTGCTGCTGCCTGCAGCCCTGCTGGCAGAGGTGCTGCTGCCTGCAGCCCTGCTGGCAGAGGTGCTGCTGCCTGCAGCCCTGCTGCCTGCAGCCCTGCTCCCGACGCAGCGCAGCCTCAGGAGCTCAGCCCCGCGCGGCGGGCAGCAGGCAGATGTTAACAGTGCTCACTCTTGGCTGGAGTCACCCTGCACAAGTGGCTGTTCATGGGAAGTTGTCCCAGCTTTTCATGTCCTGCCAGACCTGGAAATCCAGTCATCTCAGTGACTTGGCCTTTTTATGTGACATTTTTGGCAGTGTTGTAATGATCTAGGTACTTGAAAGTCTGTGAGTGTATTGAGCTGTGATAGGCTTTGATACTGGCAGAGTTCTTGTGCTGGGGAAGATGGGGAAGGAGTGCACATCCAGCCAAATGTTTATTTTCAGTAACATCATTATTATTAGAGACCTCTTGGTATTATAGATCAGGTAAGAATGAGTCCCTCCATCGTAGCTGGTGTTGCTCTGTGAGCCAGTCCAGCACCTGCACAGCACTTCTGAGCTGCTCACCTTGAACAGGGAGCTGTGTGGGGCATCCTGAGGGTCAGCTGTTGGTGTTCACAGCTTGGTTGGTAGCACAGAGCTTGGCTGTGCCTGCTGGGGCTGGGCTCCCATCGTGTGCCTCAGGCTAGCATGGGCTTAGTTCCTCTTGTCTGGGCAAGTCCCTGAGCTGCTGTGGGGAGCCCAAGCCTGTGGTGACAGTGCTGGTTGTCCTGGCACAGCTCCCTGTGGGAAGGGAACACGGGAGGTGGCCTGCTGTGCTGGGCAGGTAAACCTGAACCCCTCAAGGTGCTGCTCAGAGCTGGTTGCCTTCCCCTGGCTGCTGAGCATGTCCTGCCCCCAAACATCAGGCACAAACACATCCCTTCTCACAGAACCTCCTGCCAAGGGCTCGGGGTTGCAGTGTTAACAGCTTTAAATGAATTCTTCCTGGAGATAACTGATTTATTAGGCTCCTACCCTTCTGAAGGCAAAGCTAGTCACAATTAACAAACAAAGCAGCGTGGGGCAGTTATCATTGTGGGTAATAAATCTTTTGATGTTGGGTATGACTGGCTGATGGGCTTGGAGAGCAAAACTCCAGACAGAGTGTGACTTCAGCGTGGGCCGGTGGCAGGGACTGACGTGACACATCAGTGATTCCATTTGTGTACCCAGGTGTGTGTTGGAGGAGGACCGTGGGCTTGTGTTGGCCAAGAGGCAGCCGTGCCAGTGTCCCTGCTGGCCCCACTGCTGGTGTCACCCTGGGCAGCACCTTGGCTTCACACAGCGGTTTCACAGTGTGTCTGCACTCCTTGTTCTCAGCAGGACATCCAGGGGCAGAAGCCAGGGATGGGTCAGCTTTAGGTGGCAGGAGAAGGGCCCCTGGGTGGTGACCCAGCTCCTCCTCCAGCCTGCCATCCCTCTGTGGCTCTCAGTTTTGATGGTACGTGGCTGAGAAATGAGCCCTCCTAGCTCTGGTCGGTAGATGCTGTTGTTCCCTGGTGGCATCTCTGTTTGAATAAACAATTGGTCCCAGACCTGGTGGCGTGGTTTCCAGCGCTGGGGAGATATTTCTTGCTGGGTTTGTAAAAATGATCTAAATGGATCCGACATTGTGGCCATAAAACATCTGTAACGTTACACATTTAGTTATGTTACTGGAGACTTGAGTTCATTTTGATGGGCAGTATTTTATCTGCTACTTTTCCCCTTCTGAAAGCAAAGCTTTCTGTAGAGGAGGATTTATAGAAATATATTTCTAGTACAAAAAAAAGTCATGCACATTAAGATGTTGGAGTAAAGGAGAAATAATGTCTTTTTTTGGAGACCTTGGCTGATTTATCTCTTGCTTGGTAGTTTGATATGGCCTTCCTAGCTAGGAACAATATTTTTTTATTCTTCCTTTAATAACAATAATGTCAGTAACAATGTCTTGCGCTATTCCAGCATCTTCAAATCAGACTTTCAGCGGGTTAGGCATTTAATGAGTGAAACCTCACAGGCTCCATTGAGCTGTGGGGATATATTTCTGTTCTTTTTGTGGAAATCAAGGCACACAGCACTCGATTGTGCAACGCACTCAACCTAATGAGGCTTCCCCAAATGCTGCGAGTTCAAATGCGTGCTTAGATGCTGAGCCCTGCAGTCTCCAGCTGAGCTTCTCCCAAGACTCTTTGATACGTCAGTGCTGTGGAGTCTGAAATGACTTGCCCTGTGGTCACTGAGTGAGTAAACATCACACAGGGGAGACAAGCTCTTGTAGCTGTGAGATGCTGCCTTCCTTTGGAAAAAGTATGGATGTTTTCTCTTGCCTTGCTTCCACTCTTCGTTTGTGGTGCAGCTCCTCAAGGGCCCTTTTATTCCCAGTCAAGGGTTATTTGATCTGCTTTGGAGTGACAACGATGTTGGTTTAATAAAGGCTGGTGGGTTCCCTCCATGGCAAGGGAAGCATCTCCCCTTTGTGAGCTGGAGGTGGGAGTGCTGCAATTCCTGCAATTCACCAGCCCATTTGTGTGTGGGGGGGAAAGGATGAAAGCAAACACAGCATTTCATAAAGCTCTGACAGTATTTCAACAGCAGTAATAGGCAAATCTGGGCATTTTGCAAGATTTTAGTGGTCTCGCATCAGAGGGAAAGCTCATCCTTGTGCAGAGCCTTGCAGCTCCATGGGCTTGACTCAGCAGATGAAGTCAAACCTGCTCATCAGTAACTGATTGCCATGTGCAGCTAGAGTATGTAGATGAAATTAATCAAGGCTAAGGGTTAAAGTTTCCATTTGTTCTTTTCAGAGAAATCATCTACAGTGTGTTGGGAAGGAGGTAAATTGCTTCACACATTTCTTATTCCTTCCTGTGAATTTTTCTTGTTTTAGCAGATTATCTAGAATCTTAACAGAGGTCTCCCATCACTGATTTTACAGGGTTATCATGAAAAATTAGTTGATACTAACTTAGAAGCATTTAAATTATGTCATGCTCTCTGCACTGTAGAGGCAATAAATTTCTTTGGACTGGCTTCAGTGGTTGGAGCTGGAAGAATTTACAAACTCTGTCAGAATCCTTTTCCTCTCCAGGCTGTGTTGTTGGGTTTTGTTGAACACTGAGTTGAAGGACTTTGCCTGAGCTTCCAGGAGCCTTTTATCACTCACCCTGGGGCAGGCTGGAGATGTCAGCAGGTCTGTCCTGGCCCAGCTTCCTGCTCCTCTGCACAGGAATGTGCCTCTCACTGCTGTCCTGCACACCCCTCCTGGCTTTGGGAGAGCAGGGACAGCCAGGGGCCTTCTCCTTGTATTGATCCAGGTTAAAAAATGAGGGCTTGGGCTGTGTTTTGGGAAGCTGATGAGTTGGTTCCCCACTTCAGTCCATCCTGCTTCACCTTTAGAGATGTGCTACAGACTGACCTTGAACATGCCCTTGGAAACATTGGCTGTCACAATTTTATGTCCTGCTGGAGGACAAAGGTTTTCTGGCTGTATTTTGGACATGGCACGAGATGTTTCCTTTGGGAAGGTGGTATAACACAGGTGAGGAATTGATGCAGTGTAATGGGCAGTTAATCTGTGTGCCCATTGAGTACTGCTGGCATGGCCTCCAAAGGGAGGTCCCTGGGCAGAATGCCATCTCCCCCTTTCTTCCCCTCCCTCTTCTCCCTCCCTCTCTCTCTCTGCCTGCACAAGGTGAAGTTTTGCCAGTAGCCTGTAGATTGAGGACGAGAGGCTTAATTGCTTCCCACTGGAGCCTTTGTCCCTCATTACTTGGGCATTGCAAAAATCCCCCCTCCCAGTCACATTGGGCAGTGCTCTCCATTTGTGGCCCTGAGATGTATTAATTTAAAAATAATTATCTTCATTTAAAGTTATTAATGCGGTTTTTAAGCACTGCTGAACAGTAATCAGGCAGGCAGGTTGGATAAGTTGTCTGCACTCAGTGAATATTTAGAGTTACCTACCTATCATACCATGCACGAGGAGCTGAAGCAACCAGGGGGATTTAAATAGGTTTGCTCTGCTCCCCTGCTCTTGCCTGTGCTTCTGTAACCTGTGAAAGAGTTAACTGGAGCACAGGAGGTGGGAGCAGCCCTCAGGGATGTGATATAACTGGTTATAGCGAGGCTGTGGGGCCGGGAGCTATTCCTGGGCTCTGGAGGGGGGAGCACTGGCTCTGGTGAATTTTACTGTATCTTTTGATATGAAGCTTGAAGCCAGATTTTGCTCAAAAGACCTGCTGAGCTCTCACAGCTGGGGCTAATTTTCAGGCTTGGATCTCCCATGCAGGGAACTCTGTGTGGTGGGGCAAGTAAAGGTGTTGCTGTGCCTGGAGAGCTGAGGGTGGCTCAGGGGGGTGTATGGGATGCTCCTGCCTGGGCAGCAACCCCTTCTTTTGGGAGCAGCCCCTTCCTGGGGGTGGCTGTGGCTCATGGAAGTGAGGGGCTGGTCCTTCCAAGGGGGGCAAATCAGGGAGTTAAACCCAGTAGCAGTTGGGAAGATGGACCAGGAAGGGCTTTGCTTGGCCCCTGGCCAGGTTTGGTTGTGAAACTCCAAGGATGGCTTTGGCAATTGCTGCCAGTTCAGTCTGTCTTGGAGAAATCAGTTTGTGTGTTCTGCCTCCTGCTGATGCCACAGCCATCGAGGGAGGGAAGCACAGCACCCCCAAAACCCTCCCAGCAGTAACAGCAGAACCCAAGGCAGCCAAAATCCAGGAATTCAGCAGGGACCAGGTTTCATTTCTGAATGGGTTGGGAGAATATAACCCGTGTGTGTTTTCCCAGAAGTCAGGGGAGCTGATTTACCCCGCTGGGAATGTGTGCTGGTTGTTTGGATTAAAGGGCTCTTTCATTCCCACGTACCTTCCATGGCTGGAGCAGCTCTCACAGGATGACATGAGCTTACACAGGGGTCAGGCACAAGGTATTTGCACCGTTTAAGTCTTGCTGAAATCCTATTTTGAATACTTAGGCGTGCTGTAGAGGCACGTAGAGCTCTGCGGGAACTGCGCTCCCGTGCTCCGGTGCGGCTCGGGGTGGGAAGGAGCACAGTGCCCAGCTCAGCACCTCACCACCTGTACAGAAACACCTGGAGACAGGATGCTTCTGGGGTGCTCTCTGTGAACTCAGAGAGGTTGGCAGCTTTCACTAAATACTGCCTTTTTCCTCGTGTCTTTGCATCACATTTCAGTTGAGATTTTAATAGCTTTTTGGAACTTCCTAGGAGGATCCCAGAGGCAAAAAACTAAAAAAACCTGGAGAAATCTTATGGTGTGTGCTCTGCCAAAGAAGCCTGGCAGTTCTGTTAACAAGATCACTTCCCCTGTTACATGAATTATTGTTGTTTTTAATTAGAAGTAATGCTGTAGTTTGAATGTACAGCACAATGGGGTATAAAATGCAGTTCAGCACAGATACCAAAGCTGTTTTTTCCAATTATAAACCTATTTAGAAGGTGGATACACTAGAAATGATGGAATGCCAAACTGCAGATGAGGTGAGGAGGCTGGGATACATGTGCACCCCTGCACACGCTGTCGTACAAGAGAGAGGAGAGTGCTCTGGAAAACAGTTACATATGCATAATTAGTTTAATCTGAAATTAATGCTAATTTCAGCAATTTGCGATGCAGATTCACTATTAGTACTCTAGTCCACTTCCACTACATTGAGAAGTTGAGGATGCAAACCTTGATGAATTCCACACTGGAGTGTGCCAGAAGCAGGTTCAGGCACAGGTTCCCAGGGTGTTCCTTGAGCCCCATGTGCTGGGTGTGTGTCTCTGTCTCCTGCTTTGGGATTTCACATGGATTTTACTTCCCAGCATGGCCTGCCAGTGGCACGCTCGGGCTCCTCTCTGTGCCAGCTGGGTGTCAGCACTCCTCCTGTCCAACCTCACCATCCTGAGCCAGGAGCTCTGCACTAAAACTGGAGGCAGGGGGGCAGCTAAAAGGCTGTGTAAAGAATGGTTGGGAAATGATACTAAAAGCCATTACCCTGAAGTTAAATATGTAACTTCTTTGTTGAATGTAGACAGGGCCTTGACTCATCTAGAAGGAATGGTGGATACTTACTGCTTGAGATTTTGAAATTCTGGGAATCCTGCAAAATATTTCATGAGCTTAAAATCTTCTTTTTTCATTTTTACTAGTCAGGATAATAAGACAGTTTTGGTGGGAAGGAAGAACCACAAGAAGATGATGAGCAGTGTTACTGTGTGAGTGTGAGGGATGTTCAGGGGCTCAGAGCTGGAGTCCCCAGCTCTGCAAAACCTCCTTCCTTCATTTCATCTGGGTAGGCTGGGTTTAGCTCACATTTGTATTGACATGTTCGAGTGGGACAAGACTTTTGTTCCCAGAGACTGCATTTTCAGCCTGTTGTTTAGAGGAGATTTACCTGATATGCCCCAAAGTGATCTAATTACACCCATAACCTTGCACAAAATGGCATAAACTCAGCAGACTTGCCTGGCTAAAGCAGGGAAGGTTTTCTTCCTGCTCCTGCACCTCCTGAAGTGTTTGCTCAGTTTCAGAGCACAAAGGCAATTATATTTTTCAAAAGCCGAGCCAGTAAAGAGAATGTAACCTTGAATGCCTCCTCGCAGGAGTAGTCACATGTGTTTTGATTAACTCAGCACCAGCACGGTATACAAACAGAGCAGCTCTGTGATGCTCACAATTAAAGGGCCTCACAGCAGCCTCGGATCTGCCTCTCCTGCGAGTCCTTGTGCAGCGAGAGAGAGACACCTTCAGCACACAAACCCTCCAAAGCCATCTGGTAGCCAGAGTTTCAGAGCCCTGCAGTAGCCAGGGGTGGGTATATATTACACAGCCAATGAAATCCAAAGACGTGGAGCTGCAAGTATTGTGGTTTCAGAGTGACCCAGACCTCCTGGAGTCGTTAATGAAACATGGGCTTGTGACTGATTCCCACAAATGGCTTCCTATTGCCCAAAGCCCACTGTTCCACCCAGGAGAGGGCAGGTGGGGCTGCTGGCAGAGGGTCCAAACCCACCTGTGCTTCTGTGACACCCTTGCTCTTGGGGTGTCCCCGTTGTGAGCAACCTCCAGAAAGCAGATTCTGAATTTGCTCACAGGAGAAGGCAGAGATCCTCAGTGACTTTCACTGGAGGAATTCAGACTGGCAGGGTGTGCCCAGGTGTCCAGTGCCCTGCTCTGCTCCCAGAGCCACGTGCTCTGCACTTTTCCCTGGAGAAGCCTTGCCCTGTCTCATCTGTTTGCCTGCTGAGCCCGGAGGTGCAGTTAGAGCAGGAGTCAGAGGCTGTTTCCAGCTGGTCCCACACACGGTGAGGCCACAGCAGCACAGACCAGTGCCAGGTGTGGGGAGCAGCTCACCTGGCAGAGGGGCAGGGAGGGGAAGGGGCAGTGGCAGCTCCTGTGCAGGGGCTGGCCCGGGCTGGGAGCCCCAGCTGAGCGTGGGTGGCCATCGTGGCTCTGTGCTGAGGGGAACAGGCTGGCCCTGGTCCCTGCTGGCCCTGGTCCCTGCTGGCCCTGGTCCCTGCTGGCCCTGGTCCCTGCTGCCCGTGCCAGCCCTGCCCACCTGCCCAGGATCCTTGCCTTGGGCCAGGTGAGGTGCCACAGGTGGGAGGGAGGCAGCAAATCCTGCTGTAGAGGCTCGTCAGGGTGTGCATTTTCTGTTCTGGTGCTGGGGGGACTGTGGGAGCAAAGCAATTGAACAGTCTCTTCAGGGAAATGTGGATTGTAAAAGCAGACTTAATTTTGTGCTTTGCTTTGGTACCAAAGAGCTGATTTCTGAAACCATTTCCCAGCTCACAACGCATCTCTAGGCATTAAAATGTTGTGAATTTGCTTGTCATTACCAATATTTTCTTTGACTGAAGCTATTGAAACAAAGTGGTCGGTTTTTTTTCCCTATAACCTTCAATCTTGCTTCTAAAAGCAGTAGCTCTCTTTTTCTTTCTTTCTTGGTCAAATATAAAAATGATGATAATTTCAAATACTGCTTTAGAATAATTGCTTTCCTCCCTCTTTTGTATGACAACAGAAGCTTGGCCTGATCTTAAATCAGATGCTGGCAGGCAGAGGGCTCTTGACAGCCCTGCAAAATCCTTTAGTTACAAGTCGGCTTTAGCCAATTCTTTATTTGTAAATGACAATTTTCTACAGAAAAATATATGCTTGGGCTTCAATTTTGGAGCCCTAGATTGCAGCCAGGAAAAAATAATTGAATTTTTACACATTTTTTTCTCTCCTCTCTTTTTCTTCCTAACTTTAAAAAAAAAACCCAAACAGAAAAAGTGAGGCTGTGTGAGGTGTGATTGGAGCTGATTGAGGGGAGTATCTGCCCTGGTTGATGTGCTTGGCTGTGGGGACAGGAGTGATGATTAATTTGTTCTGTGCTGGGAGGATTTGGGGCTGCTCCAGGCTCTGTGTCCCATGCCCCAGCCCCGTGGGGGCTTTGCCCCTGTGTGTGACAGGGTGACCCTCGGTGTGGGGCAGGTCTGGGCTGTCCTCATGACCTCAGTAGCCCTCACCAAAGGCATTTTCAGAGTCTTTAGTGAAAAAATAAGGAAGTGATGAAACTTGCAGGTGCCAGGCTGATCCCTGTGCCTCTGTTTCCCCCTGTTTAAGCAGGCAGGTCCTGGCTCTGGAGTTAGGGGTGTTTTCCCCATCAGACTCTGGAAGTCTCTTCACCCAGTTTGCAGAGCTCAGGGCCTGGGTTTGTTCTGAGATGTCTGCTGGTTCCCTGAGCTAGGCAGTGTTGACTCCAATGCCTGTCCTGAGCAGTTGGCTGCTGCTGAGCTGTCTGCAGCTGCAGGGCCAAGGCCTGAGCCCTGCCCAGCCCTTCAGAGAGTGCTGACACCATGGTCCTGGCTCTGCCTTCAGTCCTGGTGGCCCACGAGGAGTGTGTGTCAGCTGGTTTGGGATCAGCCCACCAAAGCTACCCTGGGTTTGTGTGCCTGGGCTGCTCCTGCCCATCCTCGGGAGCTGCAGGCTGTTGGGTTCTGCCGTGCTGAGTTCCCTGTGGGGCATCCAGCAGCATCCCTTGGCCTTGCTGGGCCAAACTCGGGCACACCTGGGCAGCAGGAGGGGCTGGTGCTCAGCTGGGGCTGGGGAGCACTGACAGGTTCCTGGAGGGGCTGATCCAGCCCTGGGGATGGTGATTCCATCAGCCTGGGCCGTGGTGGCTGGAGGATGCTGCGTTGGCAGCTCTGGCTGTCTTTCATCATTTGATTACTTTGAAAGTAACTGTGCAAGTTCCTTTTAAACTGACCCGTGGAAACTTAATAACACATCACTTCGATTTGATGTAATTGCCTTCGCCTGCCAAAGAGCATTCAGCCTGTCTGTAGGAAAAGGAGGGGCGAAGGCACCTCTGCTTTGAGACAGTAGCTATGAAGACACAATGCTTGGACTCCTTTTTCACTTTTATTTGCATTGAGAAGCACAATAAAAATCATTTATTAAAAAAAAATATCCGGGGGCTAGAGTTGTTATTGAGAGCCTTTACTCAGCCATCTCTCAAATAAAAACAAAACAAGGCAGAGAAAGAAGTATCTAATCAAATCGAATTGAAATTGCTTTTGTAAAGAAGTATTCTCATTATCTGGGTTAGGGATGGGATCTGAAGAATATTTCTTTTTTCCACATATTGTTTGAAATAATCTGGTTAAACCATATGCTTGTCTTGTAATTTCTTACAGATGGTCACAAGAACAAAGAAAATATTTGTAGGTGGATTATCGGCTAATACAGTAGTGGAAGACGTGAAGCAATACTTTGAACAGTTTGGCAAGGTAAGTTCTGCCCAAGTGAGCACTACATAGTTGTTCTTTCTTCCCTTTCTTTTTGAAGTGTGTTTTGAAAAACAAAAGTGCTTTGAGGACTGAGCTCAAAGGAGGGCCAAGTTTTTGCCTTTCCGTGTCATTTCTTGAAGCCTCTGGGATTCCTTTTCTGTTTGTTGCTTGTGTGTGTACAACATTGCCAACGCTGTTTACTTCCACTAAAGAAAAAAGCATCACTGGGAGGTGAATCTGTGTCTGTTCAGGAAGAATCTGACCCTTAGCTGAATGATTACTCAGTTGTCTTCTCCATAAAATCAGCCTTCTGTTAGCCCCGATTCCAGTGGCAAAAAGGGCAGATAGACGTACTGGAGAGCTCATTAATTTGTGAAAATGCCTGGAGGAACCATGTGAAAAGCAAGAGTAATGTGGAAGTCACTAGAATATCCACTTAATTCCTTACTAGAAAATCCTTCTGCAAGTATGTTTAGAATGCTGGCATCATTGAAAAATAAAAAACAACAACAAAAACAAACAAAACAAAAAAAAGAACCACAGCAACAAAAAACAACCAAAACAGCATAGCAAAAGAACCCCTCACCAAAACCCCAAAACATACAAGTTTATGCAGAGGAGGAGATCTGAACCTTGCCAGAATAGTCTTTGCTGTGATGTGACAGCTCAAACCCCACTGTCCAGGCTGTGGCTGGTGCTTAGTGACACTGACTCCCATGGAGCTCCCTGGCTCCCCACAGCTTCTGGACAATTGTTCAGGAGTGCCACGGGTGACGAGCTCACAGAGCTGCCTGCTCTGAGAGCAGTTTGTGGCACCACCTTCTGCCAGCCCCACTGGCCACGGGGCTCCCTGGCTTCCAGCTCCATGGATTCCAGCCTAACAGCTCCATTCCTGTCTTTTGGAGTGCAGCAATTGATGTTTTAGATGCAAGATTGTGTGAGGACACAGCAGGGTATCCCAGAGCAAAGGAGCTCCCATTCCTTGTAGTTAGTTTATGTTTCTTTTATCTGCCCTAAAAAGCCTGAGCCAGGCAGGATTTTGTTGAGGGCTGAGGAGGCGAGTTTATAAATGGTTCCTGTGCTGGATTGATAGTTGTTTTGCAAACCAGTCATTTTATTTTCAATAATAATCTTCGATTCCGGCAGGATGTTTACAGCCTGCTGAGCCTTTTATTAAAGGATTACATGAGCTTTTGGATGTTTCTTCTGTAGTTACTTCTAATTCCAGAACTCCACTAACCTGTATTTTTCAAGTTAATAATAGTTTCAATATAAGTGCTTTGCATATTGTCTGGATGTTGTCTTAATATAGTCTTTTTAATTTCACCATCTGGTAGTTTCATGCTTGCAGTTTTACAGTCCCTGAGAATGCAGCAGCCAGGCTGTGTCTCGGGAGTGACTGGGGATTCAGGACGCTTTGGTTCTGCTTTCATGCTCTGCCATTCTTGAGACAGCTTAGCAGAGGTTTGCCTTCCCAAAGGCAGTACTTTGGTAAAATCAAGTGGGTTTTTTTTCTTCAAGTGTCTTCATTTTGCAGGCTAAAAAATTTAGGGAGCTGAAAATTGCCCAAGTTGGGATCAAGGTAGGAGCCCACTGCCGTGTCAGCACAGCTGGGGTTTTCCCCCTGAGGCTGAGCTCCTGCAGGAGTCAGGCTGGCAGGGCTTGGCCCCTGTCACTCCAGGTGACCCGTGTCACAGTCCCCTGCTCAGCTTGTGAGGAGTTTGGTGAAGCTGGTGGTGTTTGGAGCAGAGGCTGCTTGGCTGTGTGACCCTGACCTGACCTTGGTGCAGGTGTTGGGGTTCTCCCCATGGCACTGCTCTTCACCAGCTGGACAGTTTGGTTTTTGGGGTGTTTAGAGGTGATTCTCCTCAAGGCTCTGGTTGTCAGGAGGTGCTCAATGACCCTTAGAAGTGGGGAGTTCTGGTTCAGCTAAGTTAGAAGACTTTTTAACATGCTGTGGACAGTGGGATGCTGCGTTCACATGCAGGACCCAGGAGTGGTGCTGCAGGACCTTGCAGGAGTCAATCCTTGTCCATCCCCCCTCCCTGCCCCTCCAGGACTCCAGGATCCAGCCCTGTGAGGCAGGGCCTGTGCTCAGCACACAGCCTGGCTCTCCATCAGGCCATTACCATGCAAACAGTCATCCACATCGATTGGCCAGCTCTGCCATTGCTCAGAGCTTTCTTAAAATAAAGCAAATTGCATTACACAATTAATGTGTGAGGAGCCACCCGTGTTTGATAAGAGCATCTCAGGTGATTTGCTCTTTGAAATGCTGAGCTTATTTATCGGCGTGGAAAAAATTGCTTACAGATCGCTGCAGTTCCTGAAATCCTGTTTGTACTTGCTGTGGAGAGGAGCTCTGCAGCCAGGGGAGGTTGTTCTGGTGACTGGAGGTAGCTCTCAGAACACAGGATGTGGGGACAGCAGCCACCAGCTTTGGGGCCAGGTGGGCTCGCCTGTGTAACTGGAGTTGGCAGGAAAGGGGTAAAGTGTTGAATTTGAAACTGCAGCTTTTTGAAAAGTCAGTGCCAGAACCTTTGACTCCAAGAAAAGGAAAAGCTTTAGTAAACCCATCAGTGAAAGTGCCTAATGATACAGCACCTAAGTATGTGATAATGATAATTCCTGAAATATAGCTTGTAGGATTTTTCATAGTGATTATTTTTTCTTTCTGCAAAAGCTCAGGAGTCACAGATTTCCTTTTGGGGAGGTGGGCATCCTTAGCTGCTGTAAGCTGTGGAGGAAAACTGGGAAAAATGACCCAAGTGAAGCTAAAAGCCATCACAAAACGAGCACAGAACTGTGTAATGAACAGACTTGTGACTGCTTAGAGCTGCTGGGGCTGGTCCTGGGCCATCTGCAGGTGTTGTAGGGCTCCCCAGAGAGGCTTGGCAGGGCCTGGGTGCTGAGGAGGGGAAGGATTCTCCTTCCAGTCATTTCAGGGAGCAGAATCCATGGAGGACGTGAGAAGGCTAAGCTGGGAGAATACCAAACTAAGCCATAATAGCATTTACAATCAGAAGAAGAAAAAAAAAGCCATTATGTTACTCCTGACAGACATTATGATCCTGACAAACTAATGCAGTTGTTTGCTGGATCCTCTCCTATTTCAGTCAAAGATGTTTCAAACATTCTCAAAAAGAAAATCAATTCCCTGTCCATGTTGACCTGTCTGGGCTCTGCAGCATTGCCCCTGTGCTGGGTGTGAAAAGCTGCTGAGACCAGGCTTTGAGGGAATTGAAATGAGAAGTGTTAGAGCTGAGGAGACCCCGGGGGAGCTCAGTGGGGCTGGCATTCCTGCCCTCTGCAGGGGCCATGGTACTGCCATGGGCAGTGCTGGGGCTGCAGATCTGCCTGCTTCTGGCTGTCTGGAGGGGTAGGAAGTGTGGAACTCTGAGACTGGGATGTGTTGGAGCATTTAAGGCATCAGGCATCATTTTAAAAAGGAAAAAAAAAAAAGCAGCAGACTCCTCAAGCCTCAGCTGGAGTCCTGTGAGCAGCAGAGGAAAGCTCTGAGTGCTCCTGGGTTCTCAGGACCTGCATGTCCTGCCCCTGGGGGCTGCAGCTCTGCCCAGGGCAGGCAGGGCTCAGGTGTGCCCAGGTGCTGCTCCCTGCACAGAGCTCCTGCAGGGCAGCCCAGCCTTCGCTTGTGCAATTGCACTTCACATGGCCAACTGTGTAATTAGTTTGGAAGACTTATGCCTAGTCATTGGTTTATCCTAATCGGCTTTGGCTTTTCCCAACAACAAAGTGAGCTTATTTTCCTAAGCTGAAACAACTCTGCTCCCTTTGTTCCTCTCTTTTATTGTCTCATTCCTTTCATTCTGTTTTGCTGCCAAAGTTTTGTTTCATTAGGCCTACAAGTCATTTCCAATCCAGTGGGCTGCTACAATAAGGCCTTTATAACTCAGCTGCCCTGGTTCCCATGTCCCTTCTGGTCCAGAGCCAGGACTTGCTGTTTGACATGGGATTTTAACCCTTTGGCTGCCCCAGCTGCTGGTTGCCCCTTGGTGGGGCTGAGCCAGGCTGAAGCCCTGATGAGCTCATGGATCCTCATGATTGTGTGGGGGTGTTAATTGATGGGGTAATGGGCTGCAGGTAACGTGTTGGGGACCAATTACAGGAGCAGAACTCGGAGTAAAAACCCTGTAATGAGTTGTGGTGGGAACAGCCCTGGGAATGAAAAGGCCACTGTGTCCTTCCAGCAGGGTGGGAGCAGTTCTGGTGAAGGTATGTTCCAGTTGTCCTGAGCTATTAGATCAGCCCATGTAGGACTGTTCTTGTAGAAAAATCATGTTTTCTTGTGTAGGAGAGAACACAAATTTAAATTTATCCTTTTTGGAACCCGAATGGTGATGTTTGAAGGAGATGTGTGAAGTAGTTTTGTGGACAAACAATACTTTTCCATATTGCTGTTTCAGACTGCTGGAGGAGCAGTCAGTGCTGGTGGTGGTGGCCCCACATGTTTTACTTTCAATCTGAGAGCACTGGCTCTTCATTTTCCCTTTCACAGTAATCCTAAAGTGACTTTCAGGGAAGGAGGCGCTGGCACTTGTTTTTTTATTTTAAATTTCCTGATGGAGTTGGACCAAACCAGCATGCATGAATTTTGTTTTCTGTCCTGGCTTGATACAAGGTCCCTCAGATCTATCATAGGCCTGTATCAGCTTCACTTGAAATACGTTGTTTCCTCAGGAATGGCTTTTAGGAGTTGGAAATTTTGAGACAAGACAGGATTTCTGAATTACCTCTGTGGATTTGAAATTTGGATTTGTCTTGTACGGTCACTTGTACGGACGCAGAACAGACCAGTGAAATAATAATAATAATAATAATAATAATAATAATAATAATAATAATAATAATAATAATAATAATAATAATACCTGAATTCTGAGATTTTCTTTTTCTGTTGAGCTTTTGAAAATGTGTAGTTTTCTCATCTCTTCCTTCTGTAGCCTGACTTAGTGTCTAGTGTCAGTTAAGAGGAGGAGGTGCCTCCTCACACCTGTCCTGGCTCCAGGCACACCTCCTTGGTGCTGCCTCACCAGGAGCTAAGGCTGGAAGCTGTGAATACCAAAACGTGAGAATGAGAATTTCCTCCTTTAGTTGTACCATGCCCTGCATTATAACGTGGACCCTGGTGCAAATAACAAGCAGTTTAACCTTTGGAAAAATAACCTTTGTAGTGGAGTGCCTCTGCTTTCTCGGTGTAAGTGTGTCAGGAGGGAAGGAGGTGGGATCCACACTGAGGATTTCAGCCTAATCGCGTGGTTTACATAAATCGCTTCCTGCGTGCTCCCCTCCCTGACAGCTGTGAAAATATAAATCAGGAGAACAGCAGAGAAAACTCCTCCTTGTTTGGCCAGGCTGTCTGGGTGTGAATGAGTTAATGCACTGCTGTCGTATTAAGCACTCCAGTGGTTTACTTTTCCCTGAGACCTCGAGTATGGCCTCTGAAGATGTTTTTACAATAAAGTTGTTAGCATGAGAAAAGGTGGTTTTCTCACCATGGGTTCATTTTGGGGGGATTTGGAAGTCTGTGTGGAGCTGGGGCTAAGGCCAGAGTCAGGAGGTACAAGGAATTCTGCTTGTATGAAAGTGAAAGCTTAGTTAATTTAGCCTTGGCAGAGAGTTTGAATTGCATTGTCACCTCAGTTGGACATTGATATGTAGATTTAACGGTCAATAGGAGACATGGATGGGCTGTCCTTAAAGCATTTGCTTTGCAGAAAAGTCATTTTTCAGTTTGGCAGATTGCTAGCCTTTCACATTTTTCAGCACTGTATTTCCCAGTTCGGTACTTGGGAATTGGTTATGTTTTATGAAATGAAGGGATAAATTTGGACTCTTATTTACATTGTAGTCTGTAATAGCCAGAGTTCCCTAAACATTTGTAATATGCAGTGAAACAGAATGTGATGGCTTTTTTTGCCTACTGCTGCCCTCGGTGTTCCCTTCCAGAGTCACTCCAAGCTCTAGGCCTGCTGTGGAACAGCTCAGAGCTCATCCTGTTCTTCTTTCTAAGTTATCTGCAGGCACCTTGGCAGAAGCTGCTTCATTTGGATCGCTTCATCTCCTTAAAACAGAGCCAGCAATAAACAAACACGTCATTGTTTGCAGCCCCTGCTAAGTTTGGGACAAGGAAAAGCAGAGTTTTTGGGGGCTGTTCTGTGACAGGAGCAGCAGCTGCCTTCTCCACACCTCTGATCTGTGCTCGTGCTTTAAAATTCCACTGCTTCCACGTTTCCTTATTTCCATGTTGTGTCCGTGATGTGCCAGAGTATAATGAATGTTCCTTTAAATTTTAGCTTTGGCATGTGATGAGGGATCTGGGATATAGGGGTCCCTCATGGCCTAAAGCACTTCTTATGATTTCTTCTCCCTCCCACACATGCTTTTCTTTTTTTTTTTTTCTTTTTTCTTTTT
>VZRH01007108.1:319835-382713 GCA_013397555.1 Urocynchramus pylzowi | reverse complement strand
CTTTTTTTTTTCTTTTTTTTTTTAAGCAAACTGAGAAACTTGATCGTTGCTTGAGAAGCTGCCACTGTTTTCATCCTGCCAGTGAGAAGCTGTACACAGGAAGTCAGTTTTGAGGTGGTCTGTAATAAGCCACATGCTTTGTGGAAGTGGTTTTGTTATAAATTAGATGTTGGTTTCTACCTGGGTTTTATGAACAGAGGAAATGTTAAGGCGGGATTTGTGGGCACGAAGGCAGTATCAGAGCCCAGCAGAAGTTTGAGGTACAGTTTTATTTCCTTTCTTCCTCTGGTTGATGAAGTGCTGGGGAGGCTTTGTGCTGTAGCACTGCAGCCTGTGGGAGATGAGTGAAATCAATCATTATTCAGGGGCTGTGTTTGGGGAGGGAAAAGTTACATGAAAATACTCAGGTTTCCTCCTCCAACATGTGTGTGAATGTTTTTTTGTGTCTTTGTCAGTTTTACAACTGAGCCAAACCCGTGGAAATTATCTATATCCTTTCTGAGACCCCAAGGAAGTCAGTTTTGTTTTTCACCCCTGCTTTTATTTCGTACAAGTGCAATAGGCTATATAAAATCCCTAACAAATTGGGTTAATCCTGTTTGGTTTTTATCCCTGGAGCATTCCTGGGTTCAGCCCCAGTGAGTGGGGCTGTAGATGTAGGACTTCCCTGGAAGGGGTGATTTGGGTTTGCTGTGGTGGCATCTCTGAGCCCTGTTTGGGCCCATGGGTCTGGCTGGAGCTCTGCCCCAGCAAGCTGGGCTGAAAGCAGGAGATGATGGTGTTAATCCCCAGCACTAGGAACCCAGTAAAATATCTGATGGACATTTTCAATATCTGCTGTGAAATTGCATCAGATTCCACTTTGGCACTTGTCTGGAAGCGCAGCCTCCCAAAGTTATTTCTGGGTGCAGGTGCTGCTCCTGCCATCCCTCCAGGGCACTGCTGCTCTCTGAGGAGCTGCACTGAGGGGCCCAGAGCTTGGCTTTGGGAAAACCCCTGGTTTAGCACTGGTTTTCTAATGAGAAAACAGCAGCAGTTATTTAAACCTGGCACGGCGTAATTGAAACCTGCGCTCTCCTTCCTGCTCGTAGATTTGGGGAGGCTCACAGCCCAGCTGAGCTGGTTAAATAAATCATAATTGGTTGGAGAGTCAGCATTTGACCAGTGCCATCATCCCCCATCATGGACACCCAGCACTGAGGGATGGGGTGGGAGATGTGTGTTTTAAATGCAGCTCCGAGTCTGGGCCACAAAGAAAAGGGCTTTTACAGATGGCCAGGAGGAACTTCGTAGAAACTTTCCAAATGTGGAGAAGAGCACACATCACTGGGAGCAGGTGTAATAATGCTTTTTTCATGTGGAAATGAATGGCCATATTGATCAGTCCTAGGGGTGAATTATCTGAGTTTTGCTCACACATGGAATATCGAGGTGAGACCAGTTTAATTAAACTTAATTCTGCAGGTGTAGAATATGAAATTCCTTTTATGTCCATCATACACATGTCTCTCTCTGTTAGGAACACTTAATATATTATTTTCTTGGGGGGAAAAAAAGTGCCTGCACATGTTTGGGTAGAAATGGAGTGGTGGCCAAGCATGAATCATGTCAGTCCTATCAATAATAACCAGTCTTGGTGATACCTGCCAGCCCAGAGAAGGGAGAGAGAAGTACAGTATATGTATTTATAAATATAACTGCAGAAACGAGGACAAGGGCAAAGTAGCTCAAATGAAGAGCCAATTAAGATAATCTAAGCAGAATGAGGATTAACTGCCTCTTAATCTGAAGGGCACCCAAAATGCATGTGGCCAGTTTAGATCAAACAAGTGTTGTCTGTGTTCGGGACATCCACGAGGGGTTTGGGGTGAGCAGGAATGAGCACGGAGTGCTCACCCCAGTGCCCAGGGCATGGTGGTGTTGAAGTGGCTCTGTGTGGCACAGAGGGAGCCTCTGTGCTGTGGTCGTGTCACCTCTGTGGAAGTCTGGAGGAGTGTTGGATATGTCATAAAGAAATGATTGCAGGTATGAGGGGAGTTAACATCTTGTAGTTTTTCTTTCCCAGAAAGAGGAAAGCACTCAGAACTATGTCAGGGAAGAAGCTGCTCTGTGTTTTCTTTTTAAAAAAACACTTAAAACCCCATTTTATTTAACCATTTAGCCCTTGTTCCATTTGCTGCTGCTCCAAGTGAGGCGCCTGCAATGTATGTGGTGGGGAAGGGGGAGGCACCTTTGCACCCGTGTTCCTGGAGACTGGGATCTTAAATTCCAGCCAGCAGGAGCATGTGCAGGATTCATTCCACTTGGAGCCTGACAGGGTGTGGTGGCTGTGTGTTACCTGAAGTGGGGGGGCTGTCAGCTCCTGCTGGGTGTTTTCTGGGGTGCCCAGAGCCCGTGCTGGGTACAGGGGGTGCCCAGAGCCCCCTGCTGTGCCCCCTTTGTTGGCAGTCGCCGTGTGAGCTCTGGGTGGCTCTGCAGGTGAAGGTGCTGTGTTGGATCTCTCACTCTGCTGAGTGGTTTAGCGAGTTCAGATCCGTGCCATGTTAATTGTCAGGACTGGGAGGGTGGGAGCAGATTTCACCGGGGGCAATGGAAGAGATCCAATGAATTTCCACTCTGTTTCACTGCTTGGCAAACCGGCACTTACTGTCACTTTGCATAAATAGGTTTATTTCAGAGGGTCAGCCGGCACCACTCCCCCCTTCCCCTGCCGGCCCACCCTCCCCTGAAGGAGAGGAGGCCGACGAGCATTTAATTTCCCCAGCAGCAGGTGCTTGTCATCCATCTGAAGAAAGCTGCCAACATCTGGTGCAATTGCCTCGGCAAACGCAGTAACAAGGCGCCTGCAGTTCAAACGCAGAGAGAGCATTGCCTCTTTAATGATAACAAGCTGTTGGCTTCCCCTCTGAGATGAATTCATCTCACAGATGTTTGTCTAGTTTTGGCAATCTTATCACTATAGCTTTGGTGATTATGCTCAACTGGAGACTATTACTATAAAAGAAGTTTGAACTTGTTCCATTTTTGCATTATTTATTTATTTAGCCATTTATTTCTCTGCTTTCTGGATATAATTTGTATCAACAACTGTACTGTTGGTCCCATTACCCGAGTACCCTCAGATTTTTATTGCATCTGCTGAACAGTAGCTCGCTACTTGACTCCCACCGCTGGCAAATGTCTTTCAGCCACGCTGACGTTTTTAACATTCCCCATCAACAGCTTTGTGGTTTGAACCCTCTATTTAACACTACATTTTCTGGGATTACTTGGCGCTCGCTCTGTCTGTTCTCTCTAATAACTGCAATATACTCACTATTTCTGCGAAGCGTGAGGCGCCAGGAATATTCTGGATATTCCGTTTGGCCGGCAGCGCTCCGGTGACCTTGGCAGGGCTCTGTAATGACAGCGCACGACCGTCTTCATTGTTGGATCTCAAACATTTCCAGCCTCAGCATGATCCTGCGGAACACAGGGACACGCAGGCCGAGGGCTCCAGTGCCTGTTTGCTCTTGTTTGCTTTTCTAACATGCCTGGTTTTTCTAAGGAGACGATTTCTCCCCGAACGTGTGGAATTTAATTCTGGTAAATAGGATTTATTTTTGGAAACGTGCTTGTGAATAGGTGACTCATGCCTGAATGAAGATGTGTCACTGTTGGTGGGGACACCACGTATATAATTTCTTAAGCTATAAATAGACGCCAGTCCAAGTACTGGTGACATGGTGATGCTTCACACCGACTCGTTAGCTCAGCCTGGCTGCTGAGGAGAGTGTTTAGAGTGTCAGTCTCTCCTGCTGGAGCAGCAATTTCTGCTGATGCTTATGGAATAACATCAATAGATTGGTGGAATCCTGGGAGTACTCTAATTGGCACAAGCAGGTTCCCGTGCTGCTGTCATGGGGTGCGTTCGTGTTTCTTCTCTCATTGCAGAGGGGGAGGAACTGAGTTTTGGGGTGTTTGGGTGCTTGTCAAAAGCCAGGGGTACCACCTGCATGGTCCTGAGACTCAGAAACTGGGTTTGCTTATTTGTTCCTGGTGCTGAGGAGCCTTTAAGCTAAACCCCCAGGATCAGAGCTCGCTCCCATTTTCAGATCCTGGAAGGAGCAGTCCCTTTTTCCCATTGTTGATGCTAAACTCTGGTTCCATGTTGTTGATGTTTGCTCAACACCACTTACCCACCAACACAGCACATATGGTTTAATGGCTGTCTTTTTTTGTGCTTCTGCTGTAGTTACAGTATTATTAAAAATCCATTAAATTTTGATGTACATCATAAAGTATGTGCTCCTGTGAATGCGAGCGCAGATAATTATTTCTGATGAATAAACCAAAAGGACAAGTATGTAAGAAGTTCATCCTGCAGCTTTCAATTTTCATTATATACATCTCCTGCAGGGGCAATCGTTGTGATGTTGCAGCTGGTTATTTCCGTGGCCTGGCTCTCCCTGGAGATGGATGATGACAGTGCAAACTTGAACTTGCATGAATGCCAGTGTTTCTGTGGGCATATTTGTAGATAAATGGTTAAGGAGGAGAGGTAACCCTTGGGAAGGCAGAGGGTCTGAAGAGACTGCCACACAGCAGTGACTTCCTCTGTGTTGGTTCATTGTGCCTGGGCTTTGTGGAATCTGGGAAAATAACCCAATTATTTCTCATTAAAGTAACCCAGAAATGTAGCAACAAGCAAGGTGTCATTGCTAAAACACCACCAGGAAGCCAGGCAAACTCTTCTTGGTGTCCAGGGCCTGAAGCAGGCAAAGGAATCATTAAAAATAATGCATTATAGTGTCCATAAAGTTTCCTGCAGTATATAATGGCCCACAGGGGCCTCACCTAGTTTTCCATATTATGATATGGTTACAGCATCTCATTAACTTTCCCATAATACCAAATACACTTCTCTTGAACACCCCCTTCAGGCTTCACAGGTTTTGCCAAGTATTTCCTAATAAGCAGGAACTTCAATATTTATCATGCTTGCCTTTTATCCCCACTGGGCTGAAGAAGTGGTTGGCCTCTCTCCTGCCCCTCTAATTTCCTATTCCTGAATGCTCTGGGCAAACCCAGCTCTGGCAGGGTCTACTCCTCTCACTGAGAAGACTTCCCTCAGTTTTCCCAATTCTGGTTTTAAGAGTTCCCCCTGCTATTTCTTCTGTTTAAGAGCATGTCTGCTCCCAGGGATTAGTCTTGATAAATAGCACATAAACTCTTGCAGAGACCTTGGTCTTGGAAGCAGTGCACAGCCCCTAACCATCCCAAATGAGAAAGCCAAGTGCTAGAGAAATCCCACCAAATCCTTTGTACCTGCGGTTTCTTTGCACCTGGATGTTCGTGCTAGGACTGCCTTGATGGGCTGTGTGTGGTGGCCTGGTTGCTTTCTGCCCTGGAGAGGCTCCTTCAGGGCTGGGCCCTGCTGCAGGTGTAGCTGAGTTCAGGTAGGTTGGTGCTGGGGGAAGATGATGTTTTGAGCTGGCGTGGCCGTCAGATGAGCTCAGGAATAAAGGGGGGATGGAGTTGTGCCTGTGCTGGGCTTAGGAGTTCAGCTCTGCAGACGTGGCACTGATTTGCTGTGTTATTTTGGTCTTATTCAGGTCTCTGTCCAAAATCTGGGACTAATAGTGTGGCTTTCCTCTAGCTGCTGTCACTGCAGGCTGTTCCAGGGGTGAGCTGGCTGCGTGCAGCACCTTGCAGCGACCTTGATCAAAGTCACAGTGCTGCTGCGAGACCAAACGATGACAAATAAATTCACCTTCATACAGTTTAGTCTAGCTGGCTTTGTTCCTCCATCCCTGATCCTCCCTGCAAAGGGTTCTGTTTACTTTCCCTGAAATGGAAGAGGCCCTGCTACACAGTCCTCTTTCAAAAATAAACCTCTGAAAAGGAAAACAAAAAGAGAAGGAACAAAAATCAGACATTGTCCGATTATACAGAGCAGATCCTGATTCTGAGTTCCAGGCAGCTGGAGCCAGAGGTTTGTTTAAGTGTAACACAAATTCTACCATTTTTGGATGGTTTGAAACTCTCTGCCTCTCCCTCCTGTACTTTCAGAAAACAGAAAATCAGAAAAGAGAGCTGCCCATCCTGTCAAAAGGAAGAGCTGCAGAGATTCAATACCTAGGATGGCAAAAGCAAATGAAGGGGCAAAAATGCTTCCCACCTTCATGCTCTGCCTCCCTGAGAGTGGCCGTGGAGCTGTGGGGTCTTTGTGCCAGCCAGATCTTAAACGCCTTTCTGGCATCAGCAGATGCATCTTTAGCAGTTTGTAGTCATGTTTCTGAAGTAAATAAGCACTAAATGTTGGTTATTGCTGCCCTCAGAAGGGCTGAGAGGGATAACTGAAAACCTCTGTAATGCCAGAACTGCACTGTGTTCATCAATAATTAGGATACAGGTTCCTGGTGGGAAGTTTTGTGCTTGGTTGACTCGCAGGTCGTGTTTTCCATTTCTTTGCAGTTTAAGTGGAGAGGTTTATATACTTACTATTCCTTGACCTAAAAACTTGCTCTGTAAAGGTACAGAAGGTGCAGGCTGAGATAATGCATCCTTTGGGGCTGGAGGCTCACTTCTGACCTCTGTTTACATGGTGTGAATCCAGTTGGGGTAGAGCTATGCAAACAGGCCAGGGCAGCTCGTGCATCAGGGCTGTTCAGCCCTGTCACAGTGGTAATGCTGGGTGGAAATGCTGCTGCCCAGTGCAGTTTTGCCTTGGCCTTTGGGGGTCAGGGAAGGGCTCTAAGAAGAAAAGAATTAGAGGTAACTGGAGTTGATTTGCACACAGCATGTGAGTGAATGTGGTCCAGGTGTCAGCAGCACTGGAGCTGTGCTTATCTACGCAAGCTGTGAGTTGGACTCTTGGTTTGAACAGTGTGGGCTGGGAGAAGCATCTTCAGGAAGAAATTCTTCCCTGTGAGGGTCATGAGGCCCTCCTGGCACAGGGTGCCCAGAGCACCTGTGGCTTCTCCATCCCTGGAAGTGTCCAAGGCCAGGTAGGACAGGGCTTGGAGCACCTGGGATAGTGGAAGGTGTCCCTGCCCATGGCAGGGGGTGGAACAGGATCTCCAAACAATTCCATGGTTCTGTCTCAGCTGAGTGAAGGGTCTGTCTGTGCTCTTCCATGTGCCATTCCCTGATTCTTGTGGCCTCCCCAGACAGGGTTGGGGTGTTGGTGCTGGCAGCCACAGCCCCATCAGCGGGTGCAGCCTCCAGGTGCAGTTGCTGTGTGCCACAGCCCGGGCAGGAATCCCTTCCCTTGCTCAGAGTGCTGCTGAAATATTAATGCAGAACAAATCATCCAGTTTAAACCGAACATCAGACGGAGGAGGGAGCAGTGGGGTGTGATGTTCGCCGTGGTTTGTACAGGGAAATGTGCCTCCAGTGCTGCTGGATCCTCCTGGCACCGTGCCCTGAGCCAGGTGGGCAGGAGGAGGAGCTGTAGTAACCTGGTCCTCTTAAGTGCTGGAAGTTGGGGTCCTTAATCCTCCCCAGCTCCTGGGAACTAAGGTGAAATGAGAAAAGGAGCGTTGCTATTTTGCAACTTTCCAAGTACCCTCTCCATCTGTGACTGATGGGGAGGGTACTTGGAAAAACTTAACTGCTCTTGGGACTTCCTCACACTGACTGTTTAGATCAGTTATTTTTTCCAGATGGTAAATTTAGGAGACTTCCTCAGCAGCCTGGTGGTAATAATAATACTTATATAGCACTTTACATATTCCAAGTGCTGTCCAAAAAGCTGATCTGTCTTGTCTTCTGCAGTGATGTGTAGTAAAACTTGAGGGAGATTGGCCTGAATTTGTAGTCCTTTATCAGCCATCTATCTGTGGGAGAATTTACTTTTCTGATGGCTTGTACCATGTAAGTAAACTCATTTCTCCTGTGGATCTTGACATTAATTCCAGTCTTTCATCTTGGTAGTGGAGATGATCTTTAAGCAGAGCAGAGAAGAAAGATGTCTTTTTGGCTATTGCACTGCAAAAAAGATGAGCACAGCTTTGGAGAAATATTTCAGCCTGTATAATGTATAAGTGAAGGTAGGCCCTGAGAAGGAGTGTGGTGTTTCCCTGGGGAATGACCTGGCTGCCGTGTGGCACATGAATGGCCATTGCCTCTCTTACATAATCTCTCCAAGGCTTTGCTGTTCTTTAAAGGTGTTTCCAGGGAGCGTTAGGTGTGGGCAGAGGGAACAGGCTTGCACACCTGCCTGCAATTAAGGAGTTTGTTTTCATTCCCCTTGATGGTTTATGGCAGTCCCAAGGACAGTCTGTGCCATGCAGAGCTGTCCCTCAGCCAGGTGTGCAGGGCTGGAGGCTGAATGCTCCACACCCAGCCCCGTGTCCCCTTCTTGGTGTCACCTCGGGCACGTGGGAACCAGGCAGGGCCAAGGGCTGACACGGGCAGGATGTGGAATGTGGAGGCACAGGGGCTGGGTGGAGGCTTGTGGGAGACTGGAGGAAGGAAAACATCCTCGGTGAAAGGGGCCAGGGAGAGAGCCAAGTTCCTCGAAAGAGGACCTTGCAAGGAAGGCGCAGATGACATGAAAAAGTAATTAAAAGGAAAGCCCTAATGGGACGTTAGGGGGAGATGCAGCTGGAACTTGAATAAGCAAATGTAAAGAGGGAATTAAGTTTGTAAGCTTTCCTCCCAGGAACTGCTGGGGAAAACAGGGCAACAGCTTCTGCTGATGTAAATCAGCATTGAGCCCGCAGCCGAAGAGCTCCAGCCTGTGAGTGTGGCTCATTTGATATTTGATATAGTCCTAAACCTGGAAAACACACGGGGAAAGAGGCTGTGGCGTTCTGCAGAGGTGACATGAAGGACATTTGATTCCAAAGTGAAGGATATCGACTGCAAAAACAAAGGGAAACTGTCGGTAATGTAGTTTGCCTGGGGCAAATTGGTAGTTTGCGATAAGTAATATTAATTTAAGTGTATAATGCTTTAAATTATCTGGGTAATTTAATCTATGTGATTTTAAAAAAAAATGATTTATCAGCTTTGATCTTGAATAAAAATAAAATAAACCAAATGAAACAAAACCCTTCAATTAATATTAGCACTTTCACTCTGGAGAGTAATGCACAGCAGAGACGTTTATTTTTAGCTGTGAAGAATTTGCATGTGTGTTTCCAGATGTGTTCTCAGACTTGGTGCTGCTTAAAATTCAGCTACCACAGTATGTAGATGCCAATTTTCTTTTCCGTAGCATTTTGTCTCTGCCACCGTGGATGTAATTTTTTTTTCTTTTTTTCTTCTTTCTTCTCTTTTTTCTCTTTTCTCCCAGCAGAGGTGGTGGAGGGGGGTGTGATGATTAAGGCAGCCGGTAAGTCTCTTAGCTTCCTCTGAACTTTACTCCCTCTGCCAGGAGTGACCTATTTAGATGAGGCCCTTTGATGCAGTTTGGGGAGGTCAGGTGAGGTCAGAGCACTGGCCGTGCCAGAAATCCCACAGATGCAGGAAGCCAGGACCTTCTGGAGGACGCGGGTTGAACAGGCAGTTGTTTCAGCGCCTTCCCTCCCTGCGTGTGCGATTGTTCTCCCTCTGAATCCCTGGAGCAGAGAGGGACTGGTGCTCTGCAGTGCAGAGGGCAGCCAGAACGCCCCTGGATCCTCGTGGCAGGGCCGGGCGGGCTGGGCTCCCTCGGCTCTGCTCAGGGCTGGCTCAGCAGATGCAGATGGCAGCCCTGCCTCCCCAGCTCCTCCTCCCCGGCGTCCTGGCAGCCTCCGAACCGGGGGCTGCGCAGATGCGTGAGACCTCCAGCCTCTCTAATTCCTCTAATTGCCGTGTGGAGGAAAGGGAAGGAGGAAGACCGCTCCTCTCAGCTCGGTTGTCCCAAAGTAAAATCCCAGCTGAGCAGCTTAAAATAGATGGTCAGCTGGTTGTGAGGGCCGGAACTAGCCCGGGGAGCATGGCATCTGTCTCCCAGGAATGCTGCCTGGTCATCAGGCTGGATAAATTAGGACTAGGACTGTTTCTGTGTGAGGCAGGCTGCAGTGGGGATGGGAGCAGCCCGGGATGTAGCAAGGCTGGCGTGCTCCTGTCCTCTGGCCCGTGCCAGGGAAGGATAACTCTGGTCACGGATGTCGCGGCTCACGGCGTGGCTGTGCCGGTGCTGCTCCTGCCTGGGGCTGCCCTGCGAGGCTCCTTGCAGTGGCACATCCAATAACTGATCCAGCTTAAAAAGGAGGGGAAAAAAGATCATGCCAGTGATACCAGCACAACGACCAAGTGTGTTTTGCCCTGTGTGCTTTCCTCGGCGCGCTGCTGCCTCCCTCCCGCGGCCGGGCTGGAGCCAGTGGCAGCACAAAACAGATTTTTCTAGTGGCTGAGTTTAATCACTTAGATGCAGAACACTGATAGACTGAATCAATTTAATTCCTATTGCTCATGACTGGGAGGGGAGAGAGAGGAGGAGGAAGGTCATAACAATTTAGCAAACAACTTGGCTTAAAAACATAACCAGTAGGTCATCAGTGTTGGTTTTCTTTGTGTTGGGGTGGTTTTGGGTTTTTTTCTAAACCTGCCCAGGCCAAGACACATGGCAGCTTTGGGAAGAGGGGGAACGCTGTGCTGTGCAAGGTGGAAGAGGTCATTTATTGGTGTGTGAGGTCTGAAGTGCTGGGGCAGCTGACAGAGCTGTGGGATCAGCTCCATCAGGGAGGAATGTTGGTGCTCCCCTCTCTTTTTTTTTAAGGGAGCTGCTGGAAAAGGCATCTTGTAGTTGGGTTGTGAATGTCTGGAATGGCACGTGGTGTCTGAGCATTTGTTTGCTTCAGAGCATCTCAGTGCTGAGCTGCAGGGTGCCTGGGTGGTGCCAGAGCTCTTTGGGAGGCTCCAGTTACCTGCTGAGGCACAGTCCTGCTCCGAGAACAGAAGGATTTAATTGGAAACGGAGCAGTCTGTGAGTCTCCTTGCAGTACAGGGCCCTGCTGCTCCTCGGGTCTGTTGCGCTTAAAGTTGTAGCCCTTCCATATGAAGCCCAAAGAGTTGGCAGTGCTCTTGTAGTGCCTTTCCCAAGGGAGCTGGCTCTGCAGAGCATGGGCTGTGCAGGTTCTGTACGGCCCCTCCCTGGTGCTTTTGGGCTCCGTTGCAATTTCAGTGATCCCCAGAGATAAAGGTCCTGTGAAGAGGTCCCCAGGACTGGCCTGGGTAAGCTGTTGAGGTCACATTCACCTTTAACAAGCATCCAGCCATCTCAAGAGAAATCCCAGGCCCATCAGGATCTTTTCTCACGCAGCTCTTACCCTGCTGGGTGCTGCAGGACGTGGGTGCCACTGTCACCTCCTGGGGGGTACCTTGTGAGCAATGCTGTGCTGTCCTTTGTACAGCTCCACCGAGGTGCCAGGGCCTCCCGAGGTGCCCTCCAGCTGGGCAGGCAGAGCAGCACAGCCCTCACCCAACTGCTCCATCCTGAGTTAGACACAGCAGTGCTGGAGCAGTGAAAGCAAACTTGGCCAGCCTGACAGCAAACTTGGTCGCCTGCCACAGCCATTGGCCCATATGCACAGTGGTAAATAAAAGCTGGAGTTGAATTCCTTTCAAGTTTTATATAATATTCGCTACAGTATGGAGTGGAGGGGGGAATCCCTCTTAGGAGTAATTCTACCAAGATACAAACCTGAACTTCTCTTTCGTCAGGGGTTGTGCGGCAGGGCAGCAGCGTTGTTAGAGAGGAGGGAATTGTCGAGTTCATCACAGCCTCCCTGCAGCTGTGCGAGGCTGTGGGACCCCCACCAAGAGCCCCAGCCCTGCCCCGGGCTGGGCTGTGGTGTCTGGTGTTCCTGAGGCTCAGCAGCAGCAGCAGGAGATGGCAGAGGGAAGGCAGCCCTGGTAGCCAGGCAGTTAACTCGGAGGTGTTTGCTGCCTGCTCTGCTCTGCTCTGCTCTGTCTGCAGCCTGGCACTGCGTGTGCAGCTGGGCAAGGACGTGAACCAGAGCAATGACAGAGGGAGCAGAAGGGGAGGAAGTTCAGCTGTGCTGAGCGATGGTCAACTTAAAAATAGACCCATCTATTTATAGCCATGGCAGCCCAGTGCCCCCCCGAGAGCTACAGCCCGTCTGCCTCGCATCTCAGATGGATGCAGATCATTTATACACACACACATTGTGGGCAAAGACCCTGCCCTGGGGCTGGCACCCGGGCCATGCACCCTCAGGGTGTCAGGGAGCCTGGCAGCAATTTGGGTGCCTTTTCCCTTCCTGCCTCTGTTGTGAAATGCCCAGCTCATGGGTGGGTGGCCTCCTGCCACCACTTCCCTTACAAATCCCTGCTCATAAAATACCTGTGCCTAGTTCAAACTTAACCAAATTTAATCTTAATTATATAGGGCCCCAGGACAAAGTTACCTTTTCTTCATATGCATTAAAAAAAAAAAGGGAAGGAAGTGTGTCTAGGGACTGTTTCCTTTGAGATTGTCTGTCCAGCACTGAAGACTTTTCTGTTTGTTATCTGCATACCTATATTCAGTTTAATTCTGTGACCTATCAGGCAGGGTTGATATTTCTGGTTTTTACTTGTACAGTCCCTTGCATGTTCAGGCCTGACCTGCAGCTGGTGTTTCTGCAATGGAAATAATCAGCAGAATAGATAAGCTTTGATGGATGGCACTGCTGGCCAGAAAAGCCAGCACCCCTGGGAATAGCAGTGGTTTTAGAAGGCTCCTGTGGCTGTTCTGGGTCTGGGGTGTCAGAGTGGTACAGCTCCAGCCTTCCAGCAAATCCTGACTCTTCCTCAATGCATTTTGTACCTCAAGGCCCCTTTGCCTGATGTAGTTTAGTGAGACTTTGTGAGGGAGTATCTTGTACTTGAAATGAAACCAACTGGTTTTATTCCAGGGAGCATATTGAGGGGAGATTAATGTCTCTCCACATACAACACCTGTAGGGGCAGTTGTGGGTTCTTTTTGGGCTTGGTTTTATTTTAATGGAAGACTGATTCTATTTTAATGTTTCAACTTCGGGCTTCCAGTTCAGACTTGAAAGCCAAAGCTGCTCTTCCCCTCAGTAGTACACAGTTAAGGGTGGAATTTCTGCTTTAGTTTTCAATCTCTTGTGCTTTTGTAATTTTTTTTTTATCACAACCTTATGTGTTCTTTAAACAGTTTTTTATTTAATCATTTATTCTTTTAAGTGGGCTTAATTGTATAAAGATTATCATGCATAAAGAGACGTCTATAATTAGAAGGGGGGATTGGTGCTGTTAGACAGTGTTTTAGTGAAGAAAATTACAGTGTTCATAAACTGTTTGGAGAATGGAGGTAGCATATATTAACACTCAACAGGTTTTATGTAATCCTAAGAGAGGATTGACTCTTGCTCACTTGGATGAGTTCTAAGCTCTTCCCCAAGCTTAGTGTTCCCCTCTCTTCCCCCTCTTTCTCCTGGTGCAGAAGTGGAAACAGCCCTGTAATCTGCTTTTCCTTCTTCCTTGAAAGCAGGAATTACTAATAATAATTGGCAGTTTTATATTGGTTGGGCTGTAAAGAGATTTGCCTTTGGCTGCTCCACTGCCCTGACTCTCCTGCCCCTCACTTGTGCCTGGTGGGGGACCTGGCACCATTCAGGTGGACTTGCCCTTGGGACAGTCCAGGTGATTTCCAGCTCCAGGGATTCAGCAATGGGATGCACTCAAAGTGGTTTAGAGCATCCTGGGATTCTTCCACACTGAGTTCTGGTTTTTTCTTTCCTGGAAAGAACACTTCACCACTTCTCCTCTTCTTACTGGTGCCTGCTGTTACAGTGTGTGTGCAGGAAACTACGGATAAACACAGAGCTGTTGTGGTGCTCCATTCCAGGTAGGGAATTGATTGGGAAGAGTTCCTCTGCACATCATTTGTGAGCTGAAACGAGCAGGAGAAGCTGGTGTGCCATGGCTTGGCAGCCTGCCTGCAGTCCCTGGATTGTCAGAATTTCTTTTCCCTTCATCTCCTCCCCTTCCCCATTGAAATGACACGGCCACGGGGGACCATTGATTTCTGCTCTCCACGTTGCTAATGAAAAATTCCTTGTTGGCTCCTGGTTCTCTAAATCCTTCGAGACAGCTGCAGCAGTTCAGATACTTCAGGAGCAAACATGCCAGGCTGGGTGATGTACGACTTAGTGAACTTTAAAGGGACAAAAGGGTCTGCTTTGGTTGGCCATAAACCCGAGCGAGGCTCTTATCCATGGATTATTGCATTTTCTGTAGCCAGTTTGCTGAGCATATTTTGAAAACTCCGTACAGTTTCCATCTCTGATGGCGTACAAGATTTATCGTGGTTCTTAATGCTTAATAATTGTATTTTGAAGTTCAGTGTCAGCCAAACAAGAGCCATGAGTCTCAGTGATGCTAAATAAAGCCTCCTGACGGTTTCCCAGGACTCCACATGCAGTCCTCGTTTCCTTTGCTTTGCCAAGTTCAAGCCATTAATTTTGAAGGAAGGGAAGTATTACTTTTAGATCACCTTGTAATGCTTTGTTGCCACATTTTATGTTCCTGGACAGCACGGTAGTGGAACATTGTCCCTTTATGAAGTGCAGGGTGCAGATGGCAACTCATTAAAACTTTAGTTGATAATCACCCTTCCTATGGAATTACCACTTAAATCTGGTTAGTAGAGGAGGAGGAGCACTGTCACAGAAACATGCTGCTTCTGGGTGATTTAAAAGCATATGGGATTGAGTGTTTTATGTGTGCCCCTTGTCAGGAGCCCTCAGAGCAGATTGCCAGAATTGTTGAGCAGTTACAGTTTAATGGAGGTACAGGAGCTTTTGCTCTTGATCCCTTTGACAGTTAAGCTGTCGTCTCCAAGTGCATTTGGGAAAAAAAAGTCTTTTGAATACAGCTTTTTTTGCAGACTAAATGGAGGCAAGAACAACTATGTGAGGCAGCTGGTGAGGAGCTTTTTGGTCATTTCAAGGTTGGGAAGCATTCTTTGGGGAGCGATGCATCATTGTTACACGGCCTCAAATCAGAAAAGGTACTTGCTTGTTTGTCCTCACTTGTGCAGATGGTGAGAGGAATGGTCCCAAGGGCCAGCTGAGAGCTTGGAAGTGCCTGGCAGTCAGAAAAAATATTTGGATTCAAGTCTCAACACTGTCACAGATTTTACTTTGGGACTTGGAGCAAGTCTCTGTCTCGGGTTCCCACCTGTGGAATCCGGCTGAAGTGTCACTGCCTTCACTGCAGGAAAGCATTGGAGATCATGAAGTATTTGGGTGTGAGCAGGACTGAATGTTAGCTGTGAGTAGAGAGAGGGTCTTGGCATGTGTTTTGAGACATAGAGCTGTTGAGTGTAACTGGGTGGGTCCTGATTTCCAGAGGCTGGTAACGATGTCTCCTCTTCCAGGGAGCTGCATCCAGGTAAAGAGGGTGCCAACGGGTTTCAGCCTAGAGGTGTCTAAAAAGCTCCCCAAATAAATCATCTTGCCTGGATAGCTCAGGTGCAGGAAGGGTGGGGATTGTTTTTCACTGTTCCAAGGACTCATGCTGTAGTGTCCCCATGTCCCCTGCCTGTGTCTGCCTTTCCATGAATTTCCCTGGAGGGCAGCCAGTGGCTGGGCTGTGCTCGCCGCTCCTGCTGCTGGCTGCAGGTCTGCTGGCTCTGTGGTGTGAGCCACCAGCCAGATTTGGCCACTCTTTCCTCTGAGTCACATCTGTCTAGTCTTCCTAAAGCAAACAGAGAAGCCTTGCTGCTTTCCTGGTGCTGCCGTGCCCAGCGCCGTGCCCAGGTCTGCGCCCTGCCCGGTGGCCCGGCTGTGCCTCGGAGCAGCGCTGGCCCAAGGCTCACACCTCCTGTGCCAGGAAGGTGGGATGCTTGGGAGAAAAGCCCAAAATGTCTCCAACAGCATCCTGCCTTCAATCAGCTGTTAGGTGGGAAAACCTTGATGTGGGGTGGGACACAGCAAGATCCCTTAAATATGGCCCTTCCTCCTCATTAAAGCTGTGTTTGAGTTGATTATTGTCTGTTCAGTGCATTGAAATGAATTCCTGATTCTGTTCTTGCATCCAGGAGAGCCTGACTGTGGTTCAGACCCTGCCTGGCACTGCCCTGTCACTCAGCCTCTTTGCTGGGGACTGGATTTAAGTGCCATTAGGTGCTTTTTGCTTATCCCCTAGTTTGTGTTTTGCCTTGTTGTCAGCAGTCTCACCCTGGCAGCCTGAGCCCATGGGGACAGCAGAGGTGACAGGGGCAGCCACGCTCCCTCTGGCATCACTGCAGGGATGTACTGAGGGTCTGAGAGGGGCTTTGGCCTGCCCAGACCTCTCCTCTGGCCGTGGGATGGAACCAGGTCTGGGAGCTGGTGGGTCAGTGCTGCCCATGATGGATGGGCTCCCCTTGCTCAGGGATCAGCCTCCTTTGCTCTGAGCTCACACTTTCAGCCTTTCTGCTTTGGATTTTACAGCTGCATTTTCAAAAGCAGACCAAGGCCTTTTTTTCTCTCTCATCTCCTCTTTAACAGCCACTTGAGCTGTGGGGCACACTGGGCACATGTTTACATGGGTGAAGTGTTTCCCACTGTAAATTGCAGGAGAGTTACTTGGAAGTACTTGAAAATAACTGACTGTAGCTTTACCTCATCTCCCCTCTGCCCCTCATACCTCACACAATGTTGCAAATTTTACATTCAGCGCCCTGAAATTTAAATGCACATCATATATCTGTGAGTTCTTGAGGAACCCCAGCTGTGAGGAGCACTGATGGATGTTGAGTGCGCAGCACCATACAAACCTGGGCAAACCAGATAGACACAGAGGTTTCTGATTTGTGTATTCATATGCAGGACAGTGAAGAAACTAAGAACCTACCCTCCTGGAAGGGTTTCATCTTTTGAACAAGGCACGTTAACAAAAAAAACCACCCGAATGTTTGTGTGCATTTGTTCCAGTACAAACACACGTGTTCCTCCACAGCAGCTGAGGAGCTGGGCTGGGCTGCTGTGTGCATGCTGGAAGTACTTAGTTCTGCTTTATTACTGCCTCTACCCCCCAAAAAAATAGAAAAGAGAAAAGAACATCTGCTAATGCATAGCTCAGAAAAAAAAAGCTGCAGAGGAAGGGCCACTCGCTTGGCTGCTGCTGAGCTCGGTGAGAAGTTCAGGGAAGGCATCATCGGGGCCACGGGCAGGCACGGGGAGCACTCACTCCCTGCCACAGTGTGCTCATGCCCTGCATGTTGGGCTTTCTACCTGGTGATGGTTTCTCTGTAATAATAGCATATGCAGATTAATTTTTAATAGAAATCCGTACCAGCTCGTGGTGCTGGAATATGGTTTCTCTGTTGGCCATTGCTATTTTTGGTGGAAGCAAACCCCGAGGCCTTTGCAGTGCTGCTGTGTGTTTAGCCTCTGCTGTCTGCAGAGGGCAAGTGGGGTTTGCAGCAGCTCCCTGAGGAAAGGGATTCTCCTCTCTGGTGTAAGGGAAAACTTCAAAATCAGGGGTTTGGACCAGTGATTGCAGTACTTGGCTATTAAGTTCCTTTTGGTCTCCTCATCTTTTTAAGTGCATTTAGCTCCCAAGTGCACAGATTGGGGGGAGTGGGAATGATTTAAGCAGAGACCCCACCCTGCTTTTTTTTGGGTGCTTGCTCCAGCAAAGGTTTCACAGTGAAATGCTGGTCTCGGAATGTGTCCAGGAATGTGCTGGGGATTGGAAGCACAGTGTTTGGTTTGGTTTTGCAAAGGAAGCTCAGTTTACCTTTAATTGTTTCGTGCATATTTCCAACAGATGCAGTTTATTTTCTTGTCAATGGCTGCCCGTGCTGGGAATGCAGGAAGCTGGGAATGTGGCAGGCTGGATGCTTCCATGTCCTAGGCCAGAGCTAGACCTTCCTCCTCTGCCTCCTCTGCCTCCTCCCAACACCTTGTACATGGCTGGTCCCCAGAACTAGGCTGTTCAGTGCCTGGCTGCTAATTGCTTTAGAAATCATCACTTTCAAGCTCTTGGTGGGGGACTTTTGATTTTTATGAGGCTTTTTTGTGGAGAGCAAGAAACTTTGATGTAATTTGAGTGTGTTGGTGCCAGGTACTGGGCAGAGCTTTGTGCTCCTGTTCACTCCCAGATACCCAGAGCTGCCTGTTCCCATTGCCCACTTGTATTTGTAGCATCTTTCTCAGTGGTCTTTGTGCATTCAGCTGGCCAGGGATGGGTGGGAGCAGGCTCCATGGAGGGCTCCCACATTGCTGTTCCTTGTCCCCAGGTGACCAGGGTAAATAGACACACAACATGTTATTTATGCATTCAATAATTGCCTGTTCTTTTGAATTCCCATGTTCCAGCTCTTTCTGTGTTTCAGTGATTTGTTCTCTTTGCCTGGAAATGAAAGTTCCTCTTAGCTGTTTTTCTAGGAATTGTTTTCTCCCTCTTCCTGATGACAGTGCAGAAGCTGCTGGAGGCTGATACCTCTAGAGAATGTGTGGCTGTTTCCAGTGGCTGCAGGGAGTTCTTTGGTTTGTGCTGGGGCTGTGCAGGCCCAGCTTTTATTTTTACCCAGACAAAATTCTGCAGGATCCTTCCCAAGTGCTGGGAGCTGGTGCCAGCAGCCACAGTTCCTCTACCTTTCCTTGTGTGGAAGGGTTTGGATCTGAGTTCCACTGACTCCTCACTCCTGCTCCAGCATTACTGGAGAGGAGGGCTGGCACAGGAATAATGGATGCTTCACGGTGAAGGTGAAGTTTGCAAGTACCCCATGTGCATGTAGCTGCGGCTGTCATTTATTAGTCTATCAAGAGGGTTTGTTTTCCCAAATAACCCACTGAATTATTCTGTGTAATTAACTCATGAACTTATTTAAAATGATAACGGGGTAGGGAGGAGGAGAGGAAGCGTTGTGGAGCTTAGCAGAGCGATAGGATTGCATCACTTTTCCCCACTGATCGCAAGGTCGTCTCCAACAGCTGTTCCAGCGTAATTACCCAGCCCAGGCTCCATGGTTGGAACAATTGAAAAATTACAGGGGTCACTGGCTCGGTGTCTTAAATTTTAATAAGTACATAAAAACAAAGTGCTGAGTTATTAAAAATTAATCCTGCTAAGCGGTTGTTTAGGCTTTTTGGAGATGGGAAGCCTTGAGGGTGTCCATTTGTCCACGGGGGCCGGAGCAGCGCGGGTGGTTATCTCTCCGGCGGCGCTTTAGTGGGAATGTTAAGTTTGATTATTAATTTAATCAAGGTCATATTTTGTTTATGCAGAAGTAGAATGAACTGTGGCCCTCAGTAATCCTTTCTCTCCTCGCTAGCTCAGCCTTTGTAATTCCTGTAAGCTGCTCACAGGCGCGGAGTTGGGATATTCACACAGCCAAGTGGATATTGTGCAAGTGTTGATTATCGCGCGCGGCTCCGGCTCCTCCTAAGCACAGACATGTTCTATTAACACGGAACCTAAATCTGCCAGCATTAACATTATAAGCCTAATTTTTTTCCCCCCCTTTTGGGGCTTTGAATCCCAGTTATAAAACTTGGATCAGAGCTGAGAGCAGGGCGAGTGAGTGCATTCTTCAAAGAGTGCTTGGCCGAGAGCGCATTCAGGAGCTCCTGCTCGGGTTCTGCAGCTCTCTGTGTGTGCAAAGCCATCAGAACTTGCCACAAAAGAAAGTTGAAACCCTTCCCTGGCCCACCTGGCATTGTTTTCTGAGGCAGTTCAATATAAAGTGCATGCAAAGCAGGGAGGATAGGCTGAGCCTGAGGGTGGGCTTTGGAATGAGACGTTTATTTCCTTAAGTTGTGTGCAGGAATTTGTTATGGAATCCAGTAGGAATATTTAGTTTTATTTAAACATAAATAAAGAAGATGCAAGCTATCTGGTGCCTCAGGGATAGCTAGAGAAAATCATGAGGGGCATTAGACATATAATCTGAATTTTCAGATAGCTGTAGAATAGGATATTGGGTCTTTTTCCTCCATCCTGAGCACAGGCCTTTGAGTTAGCCAAGGTTATTGCTGGCCAGCTTTCCAGCCTGCATAATGGGACATTTTTTATATAGCAAGTCTAAAACTTTCCTGAGAAACAGTAAAAACTTTGGGGACCTTTTGGCCAGGCTGCCCCTTGGAGGAGGAGAGCTGTGGAGAGAGGGGCATCCTCAGGCTGGAGCTGACCTCCACTGCCCTGCTCTGCTCCCTCCCAGCATGACCTTGAGCTGCTGAAATCCACAGCCAGGAATATTAAGATTAAACTGATGCTGATTTTCGTTTTCTGTAATTCACTGAGCTGTAATTTATGGCTGTAACTCACAGCTGAGCAGTGACCATGTGAGTCTGCTGAGAGTCGAGTGGCAGGGTGCCCACAGGCAGCCCCTGTGCCACCCCTCTCCCTACACCCCAAAGAAACCAGTGGTGAGGTTTTTTCCCCTCTTCAGTAAGGACTAGAAGGCAGGGCTGTGCAGAGTGGACTTCTCCCTGCTCTGGCTGCTGTTAGCATACAGTCCCTGGGGTGATGGAGGGGTGGTTGCATCCCTCTGGAGCTGGCATGGATCACCCACAGCAGTGCTGCTCCCCTCAGCCACCTGCACAGAGCTGCCTTCACCGTCTCCCCTTTTGTGAGCTGCGAGGTGAAAGAATAGCAAGAGCCTTATTAAGATGTTTTTAGGTAACGTTTGCTCAGCTGCAAGATGGCAAAAGATTTTTCAGAGTCTATTAGGCAGCCAGCGCTATGGAATCTTAAGGTTGATTTGAAAAATTGGCACCTAATGGTTTACAACTGGAATAAATTTCCAGAAATTGGACCGGGGAGAGAAACTTGTGCCTGTGTGTGTGGCACGGTGAGCCCGCAGCAGCGAGGGGCCACCGCTCCCTCCCAGCACTGCCCGGGATTTTTCCCTTCTAATTAGGGAATGTGAGGAGTTCAGATCAGCTTCTGTTCATTTCTCTGTTTTGACAGAGTTGTTTGATGAGGAGAGGGCTGCTGGGGAGAGACTCTCCTCCTGCCTGGAGTCTCTTTCTCCTCTTTCCTCCTCCTGCCGCGTTTTGTAAAGGCCAAAGCCTGAGAATCCCTGAAAAATTAATGGGGCCTCAATAGGTGCTTTGCACCTGCTGCTCCCCCCTCTCGGCACCTACTGCTGGTCCCTGCTGCACAATCTGCAGGAAAACAGCTCCCAGCAGCTGCTCTTCTGTATGCAAAGCTGACCTAGAGCAGTGTGGGGTGCCCTGGGTCACCCCGACCGCGGGCTGCGCTCCCGGAGCCGCTGCACCGAGATGCTGCAAATGTCAGGGCAGCTGTGTCCCCACCCCGCTCCCTGGGTGCCACCATCCGGCACCAAACCTCATCAGCCAGCTGCTGAATAATTGAAAGATTTGCCTCAGAGGAACTGGGCACAGGGGAAAGGTCTCTGCCTTTAGAAAACATGAAAAAGTCTCTCATTTTGGTGTTTGAAATATTCAGAGGGATCCTGGAGGGTTCTGAACCCATAAGCACCTGCTTTTTTGTCATTATCGAAAAGCCCTCTGTGGCTTTCATCATTGTTATGCAATTTCCAGTTAGCTGGTGCTTGTTTTCCAGCCTGGATTTAGAGTGAGAGGTGCTGGAAGGGTTAATTTTTAGGTTGGACCTGGCTACATAAGTCATCTCTTCCCCTTCTGTCTCCTGGGGTCTCAGGCTCTACCTCTTCCACCTGTACAGAGGGACACTTGCTTCCCTGTCCAGGTTTGGTGCCTGGCTGAGGGTGCTTAAAGTCTTTTTCATGAAAACTTCAAGCATTCCTGGTTTGCTGTAGCAATGATTTGTCTGGAGCAGAAGCCCAAGGCTGAGTGCTGAGCCATGTTCACCTTCCTGGGCCCTGCCCAGCTGGGATGGGGCTGTGCTCCTGCATCTCCTGGGCTTCCCTGCCTTCCAGGGTTCCCAGAGAAGGTCAAAGGCCTCCCTTTTTCCCTAAGTAGGTTGGAGTTGTTTTTATTCCCTTTGTTAATGGAACACCCCCTCACCAAAGAAAAAACAAAATAAAGTGAGAAGTCTTCTCCATTTGGCGGTGTGTAGAGGCTTTTTAAAGCTAAACAAGAAAACCAATTATTTTTCTAACTGCTTTACTCCTTCAAATCTTTCACTGTAATGGAGATTTAGAATCCATCACTGTTTAGCTATTATTTCTGTGTAAAGAGTCATGCCCTATTGCACCAAGCAAACAGTCAATTTTTTCCATTATACTTTGCTGCAAATAACAAGGGTATGGAATAAATGACCCGTTTTGGAGCAGATCTCTCTCCATGAGGTGCCTGTGTCCCTGGAGGAGGGCAAGGAAGGGTTAAGGCATTCCTGGGAGTTCTCCCCATTGGTGGGAGCTGCCACAAGCAGGGCCAAGGCCACCACTAAGCCGTGTCCCCAAGTGCCACATCCACACATCCATGCCAACGCCTGACAGCCCTCTTGGTGGAGAAGCTTTTGCTAATACCCAAAAGCTGCCCTGGCACTGCCAGGGGTCAGAGCCTGCACTGGAGGCAGCATGGGCAGGGTCCTGGGGAGCAGGCAGCGATCAGGAGGGTGATTCTTCAGTCTCCTGATGCTTGTCTGACTTTTATTTAAATGCAGGAGACTCGCAGGCGGGTGTGTGTTGTGTGAAAGTGTACTGCACAAATATGTAGCCAGCAGCTGTTTTTTTTTTAATTAAACAGACACTTGAGGTTAAAAATCCCCAAGTTCAATGTAAACTTCCTTCTGTGCTATTAAGTTTGGATCACATCCAAAAACTCGATAATTTTATTTTATGTCATTGAGCCTGTTTGTTTACATTTTGCATTTCATTCACGTTTGGCTGTTGGGTTTTGCTTCCCAGCTCAGACTTCACTGGCAGGGAGCAGCTCTTGCGCTGGAACTTTCCGAGGGGGAGGGCACGGTGCGAACACAAAAAGTTGGTTTTATTTTATGACTTCTCCTCTGTTTGAAGGCGTTTCAGTGGAAGCAGTGTCTGTGGCAGCTCTGCAGGGCTGGGCAGTGCCCGTGGGTGGCAGGGGCACTGGCTGGGTCCCCTGCCGGGGGCTCTGGTGACTCGGGGCTGCCGAGCAGAGGAGGATCCAGCTGTCTCACAGGAGCAGCTGGAAATGACAGTGAAGGCTGAAATAGGAAAGTGTGATAAATTAATGGACTAAAACACCGTAAGGGACTCGTTAAAAGAAATAGCTTTAGGAGAAGCTGTGAGGAGGATTGGAGTGTGAAGGGGATCAGGCTCTGCCAAGGCCCGGGTGTTTCTGGAAAAGAAGGGCAAGTGCTGGTGCCTTTACACAATCTGATCATTAGGAGAAATTGATCCTAATGGGGAAGTTACAGCTTTTAATATGGTTGAGAGGAAAGGGAGGAAGCTGGAAGAGTTGATTTAGGCTGGCAAGAGAGGGGTGATGCCTCTCCAAGTGTCTTGGAGTTCAGCACCTGCAGAGGATTATTTGGCTGAGGAGCAGAATCAACAAGGGAACCAGAGGAAGTAAGATTAATAGATTTAGCCTGGAGGTTGAAATTAAGTTTAAGACTATCAGTAAGTGAAAGGAATAGCATAGACTGTTGCTTAAGACATTGAAGGTCTGTAAGACACAGAATGTCCCTTCCAGTGCCATGTTCCCAGGATTTTCACACTCATATTTCATTCTTCTTCTACAGTGTTTGACTTGCATGACTGAGTAAAGACTTTTTTCTTTCTCCTTCCCCCCCCCTTCCTTTTAGAACTATTTTTTATATAGCCTGTTCCCAATTGAGGCTTTTATTGAGAAACAAATGCTTCTGGTTAGCTTCTGTGTGGAATCTGTCCAGCTTTAAACCATTGCCATGAGCAAAATTCATTGACAGAAAAAGAAAATCAAAACAAACATTCCCCAGGATGGGGCACTTCTTTAAAGGGAAGGAATTTTTGTATATTTAGGTCTGTGTCTAGTAGATGCACGTACATGGCACACAGAGACATTCCCCAGTGCCCTGGGGCTGTGTGGGGAGGTTATGTAAAGCCCAGCTGGCTGCAGGGAGCCAGGGAAGTGCCTTGGTTGGGAAATGGGCAAACATGTGTTGGGTCAGCGTGGTTTGCAGTTCAGGAAGGGCAGGAATGCCTCTCTCCTCCTGCATGGGGCTGGTTTGCTCTGGAGCTCCGAGGACAGAGCGACTGGGAAGAGGCTTTGGAGTTTTTTGGTGATGTGGGGTTTGTTGTTTGGTTGTTTGCTTGTTTGTTCCTTCAGCTGCCTTAGCTCAAGGGAGCACAATGTGAGTCAAATCTCCTGGGTAGTTGTGTCCTTCTCCTGCCAGCCTGTGTTCCTCTCTTTTCCCTTCCCTTTGGGCCAGAGCGTGTTCCAGCTTCCCTTCCACCTCTGCCCCCAGCAGTGCCTGCACCCCCTGCCTTTGCCCACAGCATCCTGTACCAGAGAAGGGGAAAGCACTGAACAGTCTCTGTTTCATCTGGCAGGTGTTGTTCTGTGCTCTCCCTGACCTTGGCCAAAGCCAGGTGCTCCGGAGGCAGAGCCCAGCTCCGCTCTGTCCTTGGCAGTGCTGTGGGCTCTGCTCCAGCATGGCCCCGGAGGGAGGGTCTGCCCCAGGCAGAGGAGCTGGCCCTGGCAGCACTGGGGTGTCCAAGGGGTGCCAAGAACTAAGGGAAGGCCGAGGAGAATCTCCTCTGGTTTGTAACTTCACATCTGCCAAAGCTCAGCGCTGGACAGCTGCTTTCTGCTGCTGCTCTTCTCTCTCCCACCTTTTTTTGAATTCCAGAACAACATATTGAGGGGCTTGATTTGTTCTTATTCCTGCTTTTGTTTTTCCAAGGCAGTGAACGTGTTTTAGACAAACATAATGAAACAATTTAGAAAAATAAAAGGGATGGAAATAACCTTGTATAAAGTGGCAGAGAAAAACCACTCTTGGCATCATCAGCTGTGCTCACGGTGAGGCACAAACTATCTCAGCATGTCAAAGACACTTAAATCTGCTTCATCTGAGAAGCCCTTTGTGGAGGCAGCACTGCAGTGCATCCGCTGCTGGTGGGGTACAGAGAGGCTGTGGTGACTCCTGCATTCAGTTTGGTTTGGTTTCTTACAGGATTGTTCTGGCCAGAATTTTATTATTGTTTCAGATCTGTCAGACTTCTAATCCATCCTCTTAAAGAATGCTGGGTGTAAAGAAGCAATAATTAAAACCCCAAAGCCCACACCAACCTCCACCTCCCTGTTGAGTTCCTTCACTGAACGGCTGGGAGAGCTGGGCTCTGTAGGTGGCTTTGTCTTGCTCTGATTTCCAGAATAGTGGCATCTCCAGAGTGCTGGGTTTGGGAAACCTTATCTATGTGGAGATGTTTGCAGTGTGGATGTGGGGGCTTTGGAAGGAGGATCATTTTCTGATCTGCCTAGAGAAACAACTATCTTTTATCATGGTTATTGCTGGGGAGACTTAATGAACAAAAAGACCTCCTGTCACAAGAGTCCTTAGCAAGATGTTTGTATTTTTTTTAAAAGGGAAGAAAATTGTTTCTTCCCCCTTTTATTAAACAGTAATGCAGGTTCAGACTGTGTTCTGGTGAGTCTTTAATTGGCACAAAAGGGCAGTTTAGCTTCATCTTAAGGAAGAGTTGTCAAACAAGCTAGAATTGTTTGGCACTCAGAAACATGCTGAGCAATAGGCCGTGATTTGCATCTTCTTCTCAAACATCACATAGTGCTGGAAGTTACTTCATTGGCATGAAATGAGCTTCTAATGAAGACACTTCTCCAGTGATGATGCTGCCCCTGCAAGAAATAGATTTCTTGTCAGAAATCTAATTTCTGGGCTGGAGAAGGCAGATTTAACCCCCTGTGTGTTGTGGCTGCATGAGGTGCCAGCTGAAGGAGCTCACTTGGCAGGAAGGTGTTCATGGAGCAGGGACAGAATGGGCCAGACTGGAATGTGCTCTGTGTTAAGAGCCCAGGCCTGTGGCATGTCTCTCCCTTTCCCCATCCCCTGCATCTCTGAAGATTATAAACCCCCAGATCTTGTTTTGATCAGCATGCGGATGTTCTGGAGCATCTTGAATTGAATCAAAGCAGCAAGAAATTGGTTTTTGCAAAGAAGCTTCTTAAATGAAAGAATTCCATTATGTAATTTATTTTTTTTTTAAATCCATGTAGTAATTCCTTTAAATTCTGCTGTGTATCTCTTGTATAACATAGTGGTTTGGGCCATTACTGGAGCATATTTCGTTAACAATGTTTTTTACTTCCTGAGTGTTTTCTGGGGTTCCTTCTCCTGTGCTGTGCTGTGCTGCAGAGCCTGGTGTGGGTCAGTGATGCTCGGGAGGGGCAGGTGTGCTGTTTGATGGTGAAGGATGCACACAGATGTGCTGGAGGTGTGGAGGTTCTCCCAGGTGCAGCTGGCAGCCCTGAGGGTCTGGGAGCCTCTGCCCCACCAACCTCAGCACTGCTGGTCAGTGCTTCCACGTGTGGTGTGCTTTGTGATCAAATACACAAGGAATTAAACTGGAAACCCTCTTTAACATTCTGGCTATTTGTTCAGAGAAGAGCACAAAGCAGAAGGCTTGTGCTGCAGCTGCAGGAGGTTTCTCCTCCAGGAATGGGCTGAGCTCTTGAGGGGGCAGAAGGACCCTGGAGGGGGCTGGCTGTGCCCCTGGAGAGCAGGGAGGTGCTGGGGGCTCTGCAGGCTGAGCAGCACTGCCAGGGTGATGGTGCAAACACCAGCTCTGGGCGTGACGGCAGAGTCCTGCTCCGTGCAAATGCTGCTTAAACCCTTCCAAACCGAGGCAGTTCTCCACCACGTTGTTAATTTAACCTTTTGTTCTAATCCCTTCCGTGGCTCTCAGGATTTAGGAGCAGTCCAAGAAGACAGGGGAGTGCTGTTGCCCTGTGCAGGCCAGGCCCAGCAGTGCCAGGCCCAGCAGAGCCGGCAGGGCCGCGACGGCCGAGAGGGGCCGTGCTCAAGTGGCCACTGGTGGCAGTCAGCTCTCCCCACGCTGGTGTGCCCACGAGGCCTTCCCAGAGTAATTGCTCCGTTTTCCTGGGGATTCCTTTTCCTCCGTGCTGAGGGAGCTCATTAGAGCAGCACTGCCAGCACGGGCCCGTGGTAATTGGCACCACAGACCTCGGGCAGCCCCTCCTGCAGCCCCCGGCCCTTTACAGCCCGGCCTTGGACTCTGCCAGGGATCCAGGGGCAGCCACAGCTCCTCCAGGCACCCTGTGCCATGGCCTCACCACCCTCACTGGCAAGGGTTCCTTCTCAGTATTATTGACTAACCCTGCCCTGCTGTTTGTGAAGTGCTCAGAAGTGTCTGTGGCGAATGCTCTGCTCCCATCACCCCACAGAATTGCTGTGACTGTTTCTTAGGCTGGCAGTGGGTGTCTGTGACAGCCTGAGCCCTGCTTCCCACTGCCAAGAGCGCCTGTGATCCCAGGGGATTGCAGCTTTAGTTGGATGGAGACAGCTTTTAGGTCTCAGGTTTCATTGTGTTGTTGTTATTGTTGTTTTCCAAATTCCCTTCCAATCCATCTGCTCTCCTGACATCCTTTTTATGTTGTTCAGAAGACGGGGAAGGAGTTGCATTGTGAGCATGGTCAGGTCAAACTCCTCACTTTTATCTCTGCTCTCTGGTAGGTGATGGGCATTTGGGGAATAAAACACTAAGAACAGGGTTTAACCAGCCTTTGTTTGCTATTATCCAGCTGGGCTTGAGACAGCAACAGAGATGGGAACAATAAACAGGGAGAGGAAGGAGAGATTTTAAACAGAACTGTTCTTTTTCTTCCTATTCCGGTGTTCCTGGAATCTGACACATTTTGGTTTTTAGTCCCAACTGTATTAGTAAAAATAACACACAAGCAAGGTATGTTCAGTGCAGCTCAGCACAGTTCTGGTTTTTGCTTAGTTTTTTATGTATTTAACTCCATTTCTCTGTGTTTGTGGGGGGTATCTGTGTGTTCTGAACGTGCTGAAAAAGGAATAACTACATTTAATGACTGTCCTGCCTCTCGTGGATGTATTTACCCCACAATCCCCCCATAGTCCCTTGGGCCACAGTGGTTGTCACGGGCCTTTGGGATCACCTTGCTGGAAGGGGCTTCAGAGCTGAGCTTCTTCCTATCTCAGGCAGCCTCATCCTGTGGCCTTTCCAAAACCCTTGGAGTACTCCCGAAGTGATGTTGGGTGTTTTTACCCTCCCTAGCACTGTTGAGAGCTTGTTTGACACCTTGCTTGTATGACGGACAGGATTTCACCAAATTTATCCTCCCATTTTCTTGGTGGCTGTTTTATATCCACTCAGTTCTCTGGATTCTGTGGGAATCCAGAGCCCTTTGTTGAAAATCCCATCTCCACAAGTCATGCAGCAAATGCCAAAGTCTCCCTGTTTCTCTCCTTGCCGCTGGTGAAATCTGTGTTCACCACGGTGTGAGAGGTGTGCAGGTTGGTTCATTGGTTTAATGTTATTTGTAAGGATGTTTGCAGAAGGCTTTGCTGTCTCAGGTCACTGTTGGGAGTTTTTTCTACTTAGCTGTTTTCATTTGGTCTTCTGTGGTTTTGAGGGCTGGTTTCTCAGTCCCTGCTCCTGTTCTTTTCCTTATAGCAGGTGATGGATTTTCACAGCTGATCAAAAAATGAGGGAGTCTGGCACAGAGTAGTATTGTTGGGCCAGTTTTGTTATGCTGAACAGCTTTTAGTCTTTTACATATTGTACTCTCTTGTTTCACCCCTTCTCCACACAAGTTTTAGCCTCTTGCTGCTCTGGAGCATCCCTGGGGATCACAGTGTGAATGGCCCGGGATTGGGTCCTGCCCCCTTCACTCACATTATAAAATCCTGTGGAATGAAAGAGAGTTTCCTCCCTGGTTTTGTTTCAGATCATAAGTACCAAGTAATATACCAAATAAGTAATACTGTGCTAGTCCCTTCTTTCATCTTTTTCTTTTTAAAATCCAATCTCCAAGGGATTTGCCTCTTGGGGGATGTTGTTTGTGCCAGCACCACAGCCCGTGCCCTGCTGTGCTGTGGGGCACCTGGGAGGAGTTTTTGGGAGGTGCAGATGAGGCCAGGCTCTGAGGCAGGGTTTGCCTCCCCCCTCCTCTCTGGGCTTCGTACCCACCTGCCCCGTGGGAAGTTAGCTTTGAAAATCTCCACCTCCTTCAGAAAGTCTGATTTTAATAGCTGCACTGCTCTTAATTTCTAAACCTCGGGAGTAGCTCTCCAGTAGGAATAGAGCCTGGAAAACAAAGCAATCAAAGGAAAGCTGTGCTGCTCTCGGGGCATGTTTGCTTAGCAGAGTCTCGGGGGATGCTCGGTCGAGATCTCTCGGCAGTGTGCAGGGTGGGAAGTTGCACCCACAGCATCTCCAGCTCCTGGGGGTGTGTGAGGTGTCCCCAGTGGAGAGACCCATCCTGCTGCACTAACAGCAGCAGCCCAGCCTGTTCCACCCAAGTAAATAACTCTGGAAGTAAATCTCTTGCTATGCTGCTTTTATAAATACCTTTTAAATGAGTGACAAGACACGGTGGAGTCACTGGAAGGGCATCTCTGATAGGGGTGGAGGAGCCTTTTCAGATCTGTTTTATACCTGGTTGTCATTGCAGCCAGAGGACCTGCACTGCCCTTCACTGGCTGCAGGTCTTAAAATCCCAGCTGGGAGATTGAAGATGGAGATCCTTCTGCATGCTGCTTGGAGCTTCCTTGATTGGGCCTGAGTCAGTGGGAAGGAGGAGAGGAAGGGGGTGCTGGCACTGCCCAGGGCAGGGGACCAGGGGACAGCCCACAGTGAACACGGGAGCTGGCACATGAGGGCACACAAGGCTGCACACCCTCGCCCAGAGCACGGAATCTGGATGTGCTTATTAGATTTTCAAATGTTATTTAGCTTGATTGCAGCCTTTTTACAAAAGGAGTTTAGACGTGGATATAAAAGATAATAGAACTATAAATTGCAAGTCAGGTTCTTATGAAATCAGTAAATTATTCATTTAGCAGTTGTGTGTCTGCTAATTTCATGTTGCTATGGTACCTTGGGGTGGAGCAGGGAGGTCAGCCTTCGAAGCAGGGTGCTTTGGGGAGGACGGAGTGTGGCACACAGCCTTCAGCTGGATGATAAATTGCCTCTTTATCTGCTGTTGTCCAGGGAGAGCCAGAACAAGCCACTGAAAGAGGTGTTTCACACCAGGTAGCAGGTTTTGGAATTAGACCAAAAATCACACATTTCAGTCTTGAAATTGGTTTAAGTGTGCTTTGTCTTTGTGACATCTCTGCTCGGCCTCTCCCTGGAGACAGACAGGTGCCAGCATCTCAATGCCACCTTTGGGGCTGCCTCCCTGGTGCAGTGGAAGGTGGAAATAAGATGATCTTCCACCCCAGACCACTCTGTGGTTCCATGATCCTGTGATCCCTGCTTTTGTGGTCCTGCCTCTGCCATTGCTGGGGCCAGCAAGAGCTGCCTGTGGAAATTTTTTTTTTTTTTCCAGCTCCTGCTTTTCATTGTTTTCTCTTGGCAGAGCTGGCACAGCAGTGGTGGGTGGCCAGGCAGGTCCTGAGCAGTCTGTGATGTCTGTGAGGACAAAGTAAAACACTTTAAATTGTGGCCAAGACTCTTTCATTCCAGACCCAGTATTTTTGGGAAATGTGAGTCTTCTGAGCTATCTCAGGTACAGCAGTTGAGGAAGACAGGATTTACAAAGTGAATGTTTCTTAACTGAGTGTTTCCCAGAAAAATGGGAGGAAGGAGAGCAAAGCCCCCAGAGTCATCCAGTCCAGGTATGTTCAGGCAGGGAGCGAGGGCTCCAGGCTGCCACTGTCTCTCTCCCTGCTCCAGATAAGTTCCAGGCATCCCTGAAACAAATCTGGTAGACTTGGGTACAAACGAGCTGTGAGGCTGCATTTCCCAGAGGGAAACAGCAACTCTTCCACAACAGCAGTACCTGTTCTGCTGTGCTTGCTTAATTGAGACCACTGTGGATGTTCAGGAGCGTGGGTAGCTAATTTTTTTTTTCCCGGGGACACTAAATGCATGGAATCTGCATCTGGGGGAGTGTCTGTGGTCTTTTGCACTGGGTAGTCCTCAGCCTTCCTGCTGGCCCACGTGCTAAGTGCTGCTGCACTCAGGTAAGGAGATAATGATCACATCATTAAGACACTACTAAGGCTGGCATTACTTGTTAGGTCAACATATCGATCTTGACATTATGCTGCAAGATTTTTTTTAGATAATGCCTGTCCGTCCTGCCTCTTGCTCCAGGAGGAGGAAAGAAGAGGGAGAGAGGAAATGCAAAACTGAAAGTGTCTTGACACAGATCTTTTCCCCCAGAATAAAAAGCACTTTGCTCCTTAAAAGATTTGTTGTGCTGTGGAGACTCCAGCCTTGTTGCTGCTGATGGGATTACTGGCAGATTTCCTCTAAGTCCATAGAAATCCCGAGGTAGTTGCTGGGCTCTGGGCAGAGGAGTTGGTCATTCTAAAAAAAGAACCTGCTTTAGCCTCCTGTGTTTGGGTGCCCAGTGCCTTGCTGGAGGCAGATGGGTTGGAGGGAGGCTGAACTGACCTGCCCTGGGGTTTGGCCCCAGTTCCCCATGACCATTCTCCAGTAAATGTCCCCTCAGTTCACTCTCCAGATAGCCTCCCTGTGATGGTACAGCTTTCCTTTCCAGCTCAGTAGATATTTGCATTGTACCCATCCTATGAGCATATTAAAAATCTTGGAAATGCCTTTCCTGTCTCCCTGCAGAATAAAACACCTCTCACTTTTTAATAAATTCTTGTCTCGTTATCTTTTCTGTATTGAAGCTGTCCAAGCCAGTTTTTTCTCATTTCATTGGGCTCTTTATATTGTGCTACTTAAAGGCAATTTGTAAAAATAGCAGCAATTTTACTTTATATATGTATGTGTGTGTGTGTTTGCTATCACTAAAGCTTTATTTGGTATTTTAATCTGGGCTTACTGACTGCACTTTTAAGGACTTATAAATCAAAAGTGATAGTTCCAAAAACGCATGATGTTTTTTAGTCCCTGACTTGCAGAGAAGCACTTACACCAGTGCTGAGCTGGTTCACTATCCCTCTAAATATATTTCATTAAGAACAGTCCATATGGTGTGTTAGGGAGAAGGGGAGTGCGGAGCAGAACCTGTGTCTGCCAAAGAAAACTGTTTTGATCTAATGTTGAGCACAGTACAACTTTGGGGGGAAAAAAATAAACATTGTCAGATGGGTCCTGCCAAATTTCATGATTTATCAAGAGTTTCAGGCTGTTCAGTGGATTTTTTTTCTTATGAATACTCCAGTTTCTGGAGTCTTGTGATTTACACAAGACTGTTCATTTTCATTTTTTAAACATGTTGTAGGAAACACCCTCAAAACATGGAACCCGGAAGCTGCAGTGTCAGCAGGTTAATGAATACTTTGCTGTATTCTATTGAAGATCTGGTGGGTTTTTAGTGCCTCTTGTGATTTGGAAGTGGTGAGCTGTGGAGCTTCAGGGTTTGAGTGAAAGAGGAGCTGGGAGAAGGTGACTTTTTGAGGGTGTTTGGTGTATGGTATTTTCCAAGGTAAATCCATCAGACTTGTCCCATTCTCTCGGAGCTTCACCGATTTCACATGCTCTTCTGAGCTCCCAGTAACACCACTGAGCTTTGAGCTTACTGTACTGAAGTAAATTTTACAGGAATAAGATGGGGGGGTTGCAGTAGAAAACGAGCAGAGGATGAAGATGAGGAGGAGTCCAAAGGGCTGCTGTCCTCCAGCTGAACAGCAAGGTTGAAATCTGTCTGCTCCAGCCTGCTGTGGATCTGCGTGTGAGATCAGCACTGTGGCCTTACTTATGGGAGGGGATAAATCTAATTTCTAGTGGACTTAAAACTGGGTTAGCAAAAGCACGAACAAAACACTGTAGAGAACGTTTGCCTCAGCCTTGTCGGGTGCGACAGAGCCTTCCACTTTCTCTTAAATCCATTTCCCAGCTTGCAGCCACCACTTGGAAATGCCCAATTATAAATTTGTGAGTCTTTTCATTGCTTGTTTCCAGGTTATTTTTCTTTCTTTCCTTTTCTTTCCCCCCTTTTTTTTCCCTTTGCCTATTTTAAGCCTTGGCTCCAAAATGAACGCTCTGCTTCCCACAGTCCTTCATCACGCAATGTTTTCAGCAGACACTCAAGAATTAAACATGTACAATTTCCATAATACTGATTATCCCTGTTTAAGTGCTATTTTAGAGGGTATTAATTTCTGTTGCAGTAGCAGCCGCAGCACTTAGCACCACCAGCCCAGTTTTCCCTCTGTGCCTTAGGCTCGAGTTTGGCATGAGCTGGGGTTTGGCTGGAATTGCTCCCCACTGCTTTTAGCCCCTATTTGAGTGAGAAGGGAGGGAGGCAGAGCCATCCTGGCCAGGAGCTGGTGCTGGACTGGAGGAAGGCTGCCTCTGTCACTTCTGATATTTTCTGATTTTTGTATGCAGAAACACAAAGCACAATTAGAATACAGTTATATATCCTCATCGTTATTAAAGCTTGGATTAACATGACATAAAGTTTTGTCTGGGGAGCCTTTTGCTATGGCTCAGGGAGCATTTTTGTGTGACAGTAATAGGCTACAGTTAATATACTTGAATGATACCAGAATCTGTGTAATAAGACAGAACAAAGGGGGTTTATTTGAAGCTGAATTACAAAGGTGGAATTATCATTGTGAACAATCCGCCAAGATCGCAGCTTAATTATTGTATCTGGTGTTATTTCTGTGAAATAATGTGGAGTCAGGGAAGCAAAGTTAAAAAATATCTCTTGCATCTTGGAAGGACATCTTGTCAGTCAGGAGGGATTGATGTGTGGACCTGTCACCTCATTCTTAACACCCAAATCCTCTCTTTGCCCGTTTTTGCCGTTTGTTTGATTTACCGAGCCTGTTTGCCGTGATTCAAGAGGCTCTTGTCACGTTTCTAGGAGAGATTCATCACTGGGACATAATCCATTCAAATAGCTTTTGGGCAAGAAATAAAAAGTGTTTGAAGCCAAGAGGTTTCAAACAAACTGTTCAAAGGCAGCTGTTGGGCCCTGCGGAGAGGGAGGAGGGAGGGCAGGATTGTTCTCCAGGGCCTGGGGAGGAAAAGGAGTGAAAAGGTGGGAGCTTCCCTCGGGAGCACTTTGGGGGAGGCAGAATCTGGGGACTGGGGAGCCTGCAGTAGACAGGAGAAAAGACACATGTCCCCTGCATGCGGCCACCAGAGGCTCAGCACGCATGGAAATGGCACCTTTGGAAAACTCTGGGCCATTTTCACGTGTAAAGCGTGTTTCAACCATCTTGTGTTTGTACGGACAGTTCTCCCTCTCTGCCTGTGCCTTGAGTCCTCGTTACACAGATAATAAGAGTGGGGGAGTAGGATTCTTTTTTAAATTTTCATTTATAAACTAAAGAAAATTGCTTCTTTCTCACAGAAAGCACTTTCTGTGATGTCAGGAGCGGGAGGTTGAATTGACTTCAGCAACAAAAAAGCCCTCTCAGAAGAGAAACCCTTGTTTTCCTTCAGCAGGCTTTAAAAGAGGAGTCTGTGGTTCCAGGATCCCAGCTTCGGTGATTACCCTGTAATCCCCATGCCGTCCAGGGGTAATTAAAAATTGCAGCTGAACCTTGGTTTCAGATGCCTGGGTGAGGCTCTGTCAGCCTGATGAGATTTGGCGTTGTTGACACGTGTGAAAACTCAATTTGCCCAGCGGTGCCGGTCGTTGCTGGGCGTTCGGCCCCTCTCCCAGCAGGCTGACCCCGGGCAGAGCGGGATGCACACACCTCCGAGGGCAGCGGGGAGAGGAGCTGTGCCCAGCATAGCAGCACCACTAATTGCTTTCTTTTTAATATTATATTCAGCCTTAATAGCCTGCTCTCCTGGAGGATTGCCTTTCCCAGCATTTATTATGGCTCGCTCCGGAGCCTGACCAGAGAGTGGGAAGGGGTGGAGCTGCAGGGAAGAGAATCAAGGTGGTACATTAAAATCCCATCCCGGCAGCCCAAACTGGTGTTCCTGTCTGAGTGCCCTGATTGAGCTGGGGTGGAAGGGCCAGGCTGCAGCGAGTGTCCCCAGGTCCTGAGTGATGGCAGTGGCATTTCATGTCCCCTGCTCCCCATTCTGCAAACTGGGGCTGCGGCGCGATTGCAGTCACAGTTAACATAATGATGATTTCTGCCCTGAACAGGCTTAAAGGAATCATTCCCTTAAGTGCTTTGGGCCCCTGCCCTCTCATCAAGACTAACTGGGGTATTTTAAGAGGTAAAGAAGAGTCCAAAGCCCTGAGCAGCAGAAATCAGAGCAAGTGCTTCGTGTTGGTTATTTCTCCTCTCGAACTTGTGGTGTGGGTGGTGCAGGGATGTGCTGGGGCTCTGAGCTCAGGAAAACCCACATCCAAAGCTCTGGGTGTTGCATAGCTCTGGTCTGTTCAAGCAGGTTCTGAAAGCAAAGCCAGGGACTTGTCTTCTCCTGTTCTTATCATTAATTTGTGGCAGTGGGAGAATCACTTCTGCTTCCTGTGCGTGGGTGCTGCGAGCTGCTGGAGCGAGCAGCCTGTCTGTGTGGGGGGACTGCTCCAACAGCCTGAAAGTCATTTTTAAAAAGTGGTATGTCACCAGTGTAATGAATTTGGTGAGAGTACAGTTCTCTGACCGCTCACCCTGTCAGCAGCTGCACAGGGGGAGGATTTGGAGTGTTCTGCACAGGCAGAGCTGCTGCAGCCACCATCCTCCACCTGCTCTAAAGCCAGGGTTAGAGGGTGGGCTTGGACCCCAGGCCAAAAAAATGGCACCTTCTTGAGTGCAGCATCACCAGTACTTGTCACAGCAAGGGTCTGGTTTGCAAATGTTTTTGCCATAAATTAAAAAATCCCTAAATGTAGAGAGATAAGCTGTGTTTGATTTGGGGTGGAAAAACAAGGGAGGACAAACAGCCCTGGAAAAATATTCCTTAATATGCAAGTCAGTATATGAAAAGAACAATAAAAGGAAAAAGGATCCAGCAGGAAATAAAATGAAACTTTTTTTCATTACAGTCAAAGAGAACTTAGATGAGTTTTCCTTTGCTAATAAACTGAAGTTTGATTCTGCAGCTGAGCCTTTAGCTGGAGCTGGCTGTGGCAATTGTTCATCCTTTTTTTTTTTCAAATCTGGGCAATAAAAAAGCCCTTCATGCATCAGGAAGCCTCGTAATGCAATCCTTGTCTTATCTTCACACTTATTCAGCAGGTATTTACGGAAGGGCAGCAGGAAGCTCTTTAAACCCGATCCTGTTACTTTGCTCAGGATGTCTCTTAATCAGATCTGTGTCCCTGAGTCTGGCCTGCCCTGGGACTCTGCTGCAAAGGCATCTGTGAAAACACCCCAGGTTTCTTGTGAATCGAGTTTTTCTCGGTATTCTCAGTAGCAGGGAAGGCTCTGAGCTGGGTTTCTGTGTGTGGCTTCAGGGCACTCAGTGAAAGCCTGCAAGTTATTCATAGAATCCCAGGATGGTTTGAGTGGGGAGGGCCATTAAAGCCCATCCAGTGCCAGGGACACCTTCCACTGTCCCAGGGTGCTGCAAGCCCCATCCAACCTGGCCTTGGGCACTGCCAGGGATGAGACAGCCACAGCTGCTCTGGGCAGCCTGTGTCTCACCACCCTTAAGGGGATGAATTTCTGCCTAATATCCCTTCTAAACCTACTCTGGTCATCTTGGTGGCTTCTTCTGGACTTGAGTGCTGTGGCTGCAGCAAAGCCAGGAGAGAGGCTGGTGCTGAGCTGATGCTGTGATTAGATGAAATGGCAACGTCCTCCTTGCTGCAGCCAGGAAGGAGGACCCCTGTTTAAATCTGGCTTTCCAGGCAGTGGCACTGGTGAAGCCCACCAGGAGAGGAGGCTGCCCCTCCTCAGGCTGGGGCTGGCACAGCCCTGGCACTTCCAGGATCAGCTCCGGCCAGGCCTGGTGGGCAGCGCCTCTGAATATTGTTTGGAAAAGAAAACAGATTGCAACTTTGCAGCGCTAATATGCAAACGAGCACTGTGAAGGGAGGAAGAATTATTTCTGCTGACGGTGCCTAATGTTCCGTGAAAGTAAAATCACCCACGCCTGGCACCTGGCTGGCTGGAATGCTGAAGGAGCAATGTTCCAGTGCTGCTGGCAGGGGGGAGAGGGTCCTGCCCTGCCCCACGGCACCCCTGGGCACTTACCTGGATGGGCCCACCTGGCCTGAGAGCACCTGAGGGGGTAAAGGAGCTGAGCTCCTTTGAGCTTTGGTGCTGGTGACTCTTGTGATGTTTGATCTGTTTAAGCTTCAGCTGAGTGATGCGTTTGCATGGAGCTCTCAGCCTTTGCTTTCCAAAGAGCAGAAATTCTCCAGCCTTTCAGCATCAGAAGCTTAAACCTGTAAAACCCAACAAGTGCAATGTGAGCCCCAAAAGAATAGTTAAAATTATTGTGTGTGCATTTAAAAAGTCCCCCTTGTGTGGCTTTGCCTCGGGTTTTTATTTGGTGATGGCTCCTTCAGGCAGGTGGGGAGGGCACATGGAGCAGGATGATGGAGCTTGGGTTCTTCACTCAGTTGTGGATCCCACAAGAAAACACTTGCCAGAAGTTGTTCTGTTGTTGGGGAAGTTTGCAGAAAATAATGCACAGTCTGTGCACGTGTGCAGGGAGATGGGGGCCTCAGTAATCAGCTGGAGAAGGGTGAGTGTGGGAGGGGGATCCTCCAGTGCCAGCAGGGAACTGGGGGCAGAGTTCCAGGATGGTGCTTGGCTCTGGGGCCACGTGCGGGTCACTAAAACGCCTGTAACTCAATTTCCCTTCTAGTCCCACCCTCTTCCTTGTCTGTTAGATGGGTAAAACACAAGGATGTTTTGAGGCAGGGTGAATTAAGTGTTTGTAAGGGAGCCTGGATCCTCTCCAGCAGATGTTTGGAACAGGATTCTGTTCTTGCCTCTCTGGGGAAGGGCGGTAGCAGGAGCTCCATGATTTAACCCCAGTTTCAGATTGGAAGACTGGTTTTAGCTGCTGTGGCACCTCTGTCTGTGGCCAGGTCAGTGTGCGTGTGTTACACTGATGGGGACAAAATGTGTCATCGTAGGAGCCCTTGATTTGCTTGTGTGACACGTGCCATCTGTGTCACTGTCCAGAGCTATTTCAGGCATGTGGGAAGTCCTGGATGGTGGCACTCTGGGGCGTGCTGCTGTCCCTAGAGACACTGAGCCTTTGGGCAGTGCCACCTCCCTGCCCGTTCTCAGCAGGACACTGCTGTTCTGCAGTGGAGTCTGGAGTTTGTGGTGCAGCTCTCCATCGGTGAAGGGCTCCAGCAGCACCTGGCAGGTGTTCACCCTGTCCTTGGGGGTTTGTGTGTCTGTAGTGACCTCGAGGAGCTGAGTCTCAGGTCCTTGCTGCAGGCTGCTCGAGTGTACACCCCGTTCCCTCAGGGTCCCAGAGCACTGGACTGCAGCTGGACGTTGGTTCCCTGCAGCTCTGCTGGCCTGCAGAAGGGCAGGGGGACAGGGATGTCCCTCTGGCTCCTGCCTCTCTTCATCCATTTCAGAAGTGCAGCACTGAACCTATTTTCCCGTCAAGCTAAGGGGACCCAGGGGAGAGCTGCCTGTGCTGCGGGCAGGGATCGTTCTGGACAATTAGACCTGGCTGCAGGGCTGGATTACAGAGTCACCCCGCCCAGGCTCGGCTCTGACGAGGCAGCTTTCCTGTTCCTAAAAGCACAGCCAGCACACGCTGCCCTGCAGCTGGGAGAGGGGAGCCCTGCCTCTCTGCATTGTCTTCAGCTCGATCTCCATGGGGAAACACATCCCTGGATGAGCTGGTGGTGAAACTGGGAGATGAGGGACACCTCCCTGCAGAGGAGCTGCCTCCCAGGCTGGCTTGGTCTGGGTCCCATTTTCATGCAGGGACCCCACTGTCTCTCCCTGGATGTGTGGGTGCATCCTCCCCTTTGGAGAAATGTCCCTGGGAGTTCATCCACTCCCAGCCATTCTGCTGCTGGAGAGGTTGTTACCATATGCCACTGGCCTGCCTTCTTTCCCTTCCTCTTCTCACCACCTTCTCTGCTGCAGCCCCAGAGGCTGAGGAAAGAATTGTTTTTGTGTTTCTGAGTTGTTCATTGGTTTGGTGGGGTTTTCTGCAAGTACCTGTGTTCCCTGTCGGTGTTGTTAGCTAACAGGTGCTGGACATCTGGGGGGCACAAGGGAAGCTCTCAGTCAAGACAGCAGGCAAAGGAACACTCCGAGAGTCCTCACATAGTTTATAACTTGATGGGAGCTTTGCTTTCATCAGTACTCCCTGTTATTAATGCCAGAGAAGGAATTAATGAGAAATTGTCTATGAAGTCATGTTTAATTTGTCCCGCTGTGGAAAGCTGTTTTTTTCTGGAGAGCATTAGTCATTCTTACATCCCCCTTGGTAGAGTAAGCGTTGAGTAACATGTTCATGTTTTGCAGGAGCATTTTGAAGTCCAACAGTAGCCACAGTGCATTTTGGCAAGCTTTGGGGATGCTCTTTGCCATGTCACGGCTGGTGAGCAAGCCCTGAGATTAACGTGATTGAATGACTGTTTTAATTTCAGCCCTGATGGAGCAAAATTAGTTACAATGATATGTGTGTGTTGAATAAAATTGTAGTTTTATTAGCTATAATTGCTGAAGAAGACTTTTTAAAGCCTTGACTGCTGGGGGGAAAAATTGCTAGCACTGGAATTTGCGCTTGCACAGTATGGCACTGATTGTTACCGTGGTGCACAATCCGTCAGCCCGCGGCTGGGAAGGTGTCACCAGGACACGCTGGGGAGGGCTCAGCCAGGGACCTCACCCTGTGCCCCCAGCACCCCAGGGAGCACAGCCCACATGGGGCCTGGTCCACTGAGGAGGGGAATCCCTCACCAGGGGGTTGGGAGCCAGGGCTACCTCGGGAAGCTGGAGCAGCACTCCCAGCCTGCTGGGAGGCCCTGGAGCACTGGCCAGGATGGGGTCAGCGTGGTGGGGTGGTGGCAGAGGGACCAGCCACGCTCAGGGCTGGGTCTGGTGTGGTCATCCCTGCTGGGACACAGCTGAAGGAAGCTGGGTGATGGTCAGGGGGGCTGGGGGAGCCCTTGGCCAGGAGACAGAGCTGTGCTGGGAGGAGGGGAGTGTGTGTGACAGGAAGAGGGGGGATAATTTGTTTCTTTGTTTAATTCTGTTGTAATCAAGCCCGGAGGCCTGGTGTGGGGGAGCCATTTCAAATTGTCTGCCATGCAATAGGCATTTGTCTTAATTTATGTGGGGGGAGGTTGTAAATCTGTAGGAGCGGTTGCCGAGGCTTGGATTTCACATGCGCATTTCAAATAATAGCACCTGATAGTTCACTGGCAGCTAAGAGGTTTTTCTGCTTCAGAAAACAAAATATTGGAGGAGTTGTGTGGTGTGGATAAATAATTTGAGGAATTAGACCAGAATATCCAGCACACTTTTCTTGGAAGAGCAGAAGAGGTGATAGACCTGTAAAGTTCACGAGTCGGGGATGGAGGGAGGGGAGGCACAACCAGATCGTGGGGGGCTGAAGGTTGTCCTTTAGTAACTCCTTCCCTCCCCAGACCCATCTGGAATTGCCACCGTGATCCATTCCAGGTATAAATCCATTTGTTTGCCCTAATTCTTCTTTACCTTGAAGGGATGGAGAACGTAATGCCAGATCTGCTTGGGAGTGTGGAAAACAACCCCTCCACCCCAGGGGGGCACTTTTGGGGAGCACAGGAGCACCTCAACCTGCTCTGGATGTGTTGGGAAGTTGGGGTTTGGATCAGGAAAAGCCAGCCACAGCTGGATGAGGAGGCATAAAGGCTGCTGTGTGTCCCTTCAGTGTAACTATGGTGGTTTCATTGTGGAAGTTTTACTCAGTGAGTAAACTTGACTCAAATGGAAGAACCAGAAGGTGGAGGTGTGGAGTGCTGGTGGGTGTTGCTCCTGTGCACACAGACACCCTGTACAGGAAAGTTGGCTTCACAGGGAGGGTCCACGGGCACCTCTTGGGTCTGTGTCTGTGCTGGCATTGTGCAGTTAGAGAGATACAGGATGAGGCTTAAAGTTTTCCAGAAAAAAAATTGGTTTGGTCCTTCTGCTTTCAGTGGCAGCACAGCGCTCCAGTTTCTGCAGCACCACCCTACAGATTCTTCTGGAACCAGTGCTGGCTTTTGGAGGGCACTCAGCCTCTTGGCTGCAGTGTGAGTGACTAGGGGCTGTGCTGGGTCTGATCAGCTCCTGCTGCCTCGTGGAAAAGAGGGGTTGAAAATCCCAAAGAGGAAAATAGGAGGAATGACTGGAGAATACTGTGTGTTCTTGTGCTGGGCTAGATCACTTGCATTAAATTCAGAGACTTTGAGTACAATTAATAGTCATTTTATTTAGGTCACCCTGGTTTTGTTGCTTTAAATGTATGCCTCCATTAAAGTGGAAGAAAATCAAATACATTTATCTCTGTGGAGCCTTTTGTGAACTGGTTGGGCATATTTTAAATAACCCTGGGAACTGTTAGGATTATTAAAGCCTTTGGCTCCTCCAGGTTTTTTTTCTTTCCTCCTATTCTCCCCTATTCCTCCTTCCAGGCAGTGAGTAATGAAGTGGTAGAGCCCTTCCTTTTCTCCGAGCCCCAAGTGGATTGAAAAAAAAAAAAGAAGTTAAATAAACTGAAGCCCATTAGTTAGGCTTTATGTAAGAAACTGGGTCTGCATTGGCTGTATGGATGGGCTGTGCTGGGACAGAGGAGTCTGGGGGCCTTAAGTGTCCATTTGTAACCAGTGTTCACTGGCAAGTCTTTGTTTTGTTTTTTTTTTTTTAGTTACCCTAAGTCCTGAGACTGTTCACTTTGTAACTCTCACTTGATGCTCAGAATGAGTCCTCATGAATCAGCTCCTTTAAGGCTCTGCAGGAGCCATACTCCATCTGAGAAGGTTGGGCTGGGGTTGCCTGCTGGTGTCTGAGTGCCCTGGGTGGAGGTGGCTCAGCCTGCCCCTCCTGTGCTGGGGCATCCAGGGCTGGCCTGGGGGCTGGGGTCCGGCCAGCAGCGCGGGGTGGGTGATGGCCAGGCCTTGCAGGTGGCAGTTCCAGCTTCCAGTCCTGCTTCTAGCCCAGGAAAAACCTCTCTTGCCTCTTGTATGCAAGTGTGAGCTGCATGTTCTGTGCTGAGACCTGGAAAAGTCACAGCTGAGCATCTTTAAAACACTGGGCGAGCGAGGGGCTGGAGGAGGGGGTTAAAGGGGGTTAACTTGGGCAGTCACAGCCCCTGAATGGACTTGAGTTTTGGCTGTGGGTTGTTTTTTTCTTCCCTCCCCCTGAAATAGGGATCCATTTGCTTACTGCAGGGTTTACTGCCGGTTACCTTGACTGTGTCCCTTATTTCTCCTTGATGAAAACTTGAACAAGCCGCTTGTGTTTGCTTCACAGAGAACCGTGAGAAACGGGCTGTGTGTGTGAGGCAGTGTGGTTTGCTCATTCTATTCAGCCCTTTGTATATTCAAATTCTTCTAGTTTGAGTTCTTGCTGTTCTGCCAGATTTCCATACCATTGATGGGTTTTCTGCATTAATAAGTTTCTCTCCCCCCTCCCTCCCTCCCATACCCTCGCCACCTTTTTGCAACTGGTGAAAAGTTTTTCTAAGCACACTGCCCTCTCCATATTGATTTTCTTCTCCTGCTTGTCTCACCAGCTCTTAGATGTTTTATTTTGCAAAGTGTTAATAGAATTTTCCTTTTGCCACTGCACTTTATCTATTCAGGAGGTTTCAAGAAGTCTCATTGTGTCACCGGACTATGGAGGAAAGAGGCTATTCTTCTGCCACAATGGCTGCCCTAAAAAATAACGCAGGGTGGGGTAAGCACAGAAAGGGCAGAGACGGAGATAAAATGTTCTGACCTTAGGAAAGAGAAAAGATAACCAATTAGACATTGTTGAAAGGGCACCAGCTGGCTCAAAGAACACCCCACTGATAATTTTTTCTTCAAGGCATACTTGGGCCACGTCTGAACTCAGCTGCAGAGACACTCCCCCCGTGCAGGTTTCATATGTGGACTGTCAGGGCTGAGCCTTTTCCAGGGAGCTGCTGCCCGGCCCTGATCCCAGCAGTTGGTGCTGTTGGAGGGGGGCAGTGCCCACTCCAGGGTGCCTGTGCTCCTCGGGGCCCCAGGAAACCTCCCTCCTGGATTAGCCCTGCAGCCTGTGCTTGTTACTGCTAATAGGGATTTATTTGCATAAAAAAGATCCCTGCCAAGATCATCATTCCAGCTTGGTACACATGGCACAAAGCCCTGTTTGCCCAGAGGATGGTGTTGTGTTGGACAGGTGGGAGAAGGGAAGGGAGCTGCAGAGCCCAGTGTGACTGGGGGCTGCACCCAGAGCCCCTCACCCCTGCAGTGCTGGCTCTGGTGCCAGGACCAGGGGTGCCAGCCCCTCCTCTGCCCTGGCAGCTCTTGGAGGAGCATGATGAGGCTGCCCAGGATGTTCAGGGCTGTGGTGCTGCTGCTGCCAGCAGTGGCTGAGACACAGCCCTGCTGGAGCATCTCTTCTCTCCCTAACCAGCACAGCAGCCTTTTTGAAGTCCCAGTAACTCCTTGCAGGAGCAGGTGTCATTTGGCAGGACAGTGGGGGTCCAGCCTGGAGAGCCTGCACTCAGGCTGGGGGCACAGGGGACCTCCCTGGGCTGCTGGGTCTGTGCTCCTGCACATCCAAGAGCACTCAGAGCTCTGGGATGGGGTTGGAGGGAGAAAAGTTCCATATTAAACCTTTTACAGCAGGGGTTGAGTGGGGACAGGGGGTGGCATGCCCCAGGAAACAGCAGCAGGTGCAATGTGTAATTTTTGGTTCCAGTGAGGCCAAGACCTGTGAGAATGAAAAATAAAGATTGCTGAGCAAACATAACCCTGGAGCAGAGATAAGCAGCATGCAGGGTGAAGGGCAGCCTGGTCCTTATCTGCCTCCTGGTATTGCTCATCCTGGTGAGTTCTCCCCCTTGGAGGGAGGACAGACAGCAGGACGAACGGCTCCTGCTTAATGCACTTTGGGTTTTTCAGTGCATCAGCGTCTTTAGGTCTCAGTCAAGATGGGTATCAGGAGACCTGCATTTCTGCACCCTCTCAGGCCACTGCTAGCACTTTCTGCAAACCATTTTGACTAAAAAAGTTAAGAACTTAAGCAGAGACAGGTTTTCAGATGAATTTCGGGCATCACGTAAGGTTTTGCTGCACTATATTTTTGTACAATCTCCTGGAATATATTATAGTCCTTCAGAACCTCAGGGAGGTTCAACTTGTGTTTTCACCACCTTCCCAAACTGTTTCTCTCCAGCCAAGGCTGAGAATTTTTCACAGACATAGGCTGGATGTCTGTCTGTTGCCTAAGAGGACATTTGGGAGGACAGGTGGACCCTTTAGTGGCAGTGTGTGAGAGGAGGAGAGCATGTAACTGCATTGTAAATCACTTAGCTAAAATAAATGATTTATAGAAAGCCAGAGTACAAGCCCAAGGAAATACAGAAAAATTACTGGTGAAAAAAAAAAAATCCAAAAGCTTCAAACAAACAAATAAAAAAATCCCAAAGCCACACCCCAGAAAAGCAGTGGAGTCCTTTAGAGGACAAAACCTTTTCTTTAAAGTTCTTCCTCCTTCCTGCAGCACGTTCTGTAATTCAGTGTTACAGGTTTTCATCATCCCTGAGTTTACAACAGGGAATTGCAAGTCTGTAATTTCATCTCAGAGCTTGCCCAGGCCATGTCCAGTGGCACATGGGACCCACCTGCCCCCACTCAGAACAGCAGCTCAAGGTGTGATAGTGCTGGGGAATCAACCCCAGCACAACATCCTTGCGCAGTAAGTGCAAAATTTTAGGTGTGGCTGCACAGATTAAATGGAGGTGGAATAAATCATGCAAATCCTAATGAAAGTTGAAAGCAATTTGGTTGCACTTCAATACGTTTCATCAGTCATCTCTCTTCTGAAGTGGAAATGCCGAGCCTGATGCGAATTAAAGTTTCTCCCTCCTCCCTCTCCCCTCTTTCCTCCAGCTTTTCAAAAGCCCTTTTGAAAACCTCTGAATACCTTTCTTGGCTGACCAGATTTTACCCTGCTCATACCTCTTTTAACCTAATTCTCAACCAAGACAGTGACTCTAAATTTGGAGAGGTCATGGGCTTGATTTGCATCCAGACTTCCTCCCTTGGCCCTTCCTGGTCTCCCTACAAAAGGGAGATGAGGCACGGCCAGGGATTGATGTGAAGTGGAAGAGCTGCTGAGATATTTAGGGCCAGCACTTGCAGTGGTCACTTTTCTGCATCAGGATCAGATGTCAGCCAGGGCAGGGAGGGGGAAAGCAGCAGGTTTGCAAAAGGAGAAGCTGCCTGTGGCCAAAACCAAGGAGTTCTGCTCCACGCAGGCTGCTCCTGCCCGTGTCCCCTCCCTGGTGTGTGTGGTGTGTCTGAGTTGCCAGCGTGTGTTAAAGCACAACTCTCCCCTCTTTGTCTTGCAGGTAGAGGATGCCATGCTAATGTTTGACAAGACGACCAACAGGCATAGAGGTAAGAGGGACTGGGGGCTCTGACCTCACAGTGTGTGGCAGCTTCTGCATGGGGGAGCAAAAACCAGATTCAGTGAGATGAGCCAGTGGCTAAATCCGTGGCACCAGCTCCTCTGTCCTGCAGGTAGCAGAGGAGGGGCTGGTTGGCATGGAAGGCTCCATGCACCTGGATTTCCTTGTTAGGAGTGACTTTCCTGGTCAGTCTAATGACCAAAGTCAGGGATTGTAGTACCCTGGGAAGATCAGCTCTTCCAGCCAGGCAGGGTGTGTGAGCAGCCCGTGCTCTTCCATTTGTGACAGGGACCTTTTCAAAGCTGTTGCTTAGGTTGAAAAGTTCAACCCGTGACAACTTCCTTTTATATCCAGGGAATTTTCCACCCTTCCCCATGAAATCACCCTTAAATGGGCCATAAATACTCCTCTCCATTCAGGATCTCAGCAGTTGTTTGTTGTGTTTAAAAGCTGCCTGATGTGGGGTTTTGGTGCTGGGCACAAGGGCCCTCTGGCCCTGTGGTCTGGGGGCAGGGAGAGCTGGGGGGCTCTGGTCCCAGCAAGGCATGTACTCAGCAGGTTTGGCCTCTGGCACAGCTGGAGGTGGTCTCCATTTGCTGAAATGTCCCAAATCCCAGGGCTGGGTTCCACCAGGCTGTGAGCTCAGTTCCTGCCCACCAAGCTCCCTGTGGTCTGCCCTGCCCAGGCTCTGCTGCTGGGCTGGGCAGGAGGCTCTGCAGGGACTTTAAGGCAGAGCAGGGGTGTGAGAGCCCTTCCTGTGCCTCCTGCAGGATGCTTGTCTGGTGTTGCCAAGGTGACCCCTGCTCTGTCCCTGGCTCTGTGCTGCTGTAAGCACTTCCTGAGCGAGGCGGGAGGGCGCAGCAAGTGTTGGTGTCTGTGCTCTGGAGTGCTGAGCTCTGCTCTAGCAGCCCTGCTTCAGCGTTTCTGTGCTCTTTGGGGAGGCTGCAGCTTTGAGCCTGGGTAATGAGCCCCGCAGGATGCATTCCTTGTCCAAAAACATCTTTCCTGACTTACCAGGAGTAAAGGTCTGCCAAAGAGGGCTGCAGGTCTGGGGGCACCTTCGTTGCATGAAACCTTTTGGGTTTTCCACACAGGGCTTTTTTCCCTCTATGTGTGTTGAAGATGAGAGGCAACAGGTCATCCTTTTTTTTTTTCCCCCCGGGAATTCTGTGCATTTATTTCATTGGCTAAATTTTTTAATAGCTTGTTTTTCCTACATGCGAGCCATGACATTTTGCTCCGCATTAGCATCCCTGTGTAAGCTCCTGGATGAGGTCTAAGTGGGGAGGAACTAAAAGCACCTAAGGACCAAAAGCAGGCTCCAAATGCCCCTGGGTGGAGGTGATGTCACCCCACAACCTCCCCTGTGCTCCAGAGTCAGACTGTGCCCCTGAGTCTGTCACTCTGGGGACGGGTTGGGCTGGAGTCCCTCTCCTGGTGAAGAAAGGAGTTCTCTGGCACTCAGGAGACTCAGCTCTGTTTGGGAGGCTGTATCCCAGGGAACAGGCATGCCCATTGCTGGGTGAAGGGCAGTGCTGCTCGTTTGCTGGGATTAGCCAAAATTCCTGTGAGCAGGGAAACCCGGACAGTGCTGAGGGGCTGACAGCTGCCCAAGGACAGAGAGGGCTGAGCTCTGGGCCCTTGCCCTGCCAAGCACAGGTAGGAGGAAAAATCAAGTACAAAAGGCAGAGTAAGAGTCCTCTTCATCTTCACACTTGAATTCATCCAGCCTTTTGTGGCATTTTTTCCTGCTCTGCACAGGTAGCTAGTGCTAATCAGGCTAATGAACTGGCTCAGGGCTGTGGTGATGAAGTGAGTTCTGCCGCCGATAAAATCACCCCAGATTTTACAAATTGTGACACTCTGATTGTGTTGGAAGCATGTTTAAAATGCAGTAGTGTGCAGCAACAGTGTTAATGGCAATTCTTAAAACCACTTGTGGGTTGCAATCTGTATCTTCAAATTAGCCACGGGAAAGAGAAATGGCAGATAAAATATCCGCTGTGGTTTGCTGTCCTTAGTCTATGCCTGGGATAATCGTCGTGGGCACAGAAAGGGAGAAGGATTAAAACTCACTCCCTACTGCTAGAAGGTGAGATAAATTTCCTTGCAAGAAAATTGAGAGGGTTTGTTGACATAATTCTGGCACGTGTGTGTTGCTCCTGTGCATGTGTTTGGGGAGTGTGTAACTCACCTGCAGCAGCACTGCTTGGTGGAAATGCAGGGATTGAAGCAGGCAGAGGAAGAAGGGTTTTCAAAACTGCTCACCCTGGCTGGAAAACCCCACCCAAAATATAACTTCATGCCTGGCATGGAGCACTTTGCCTCTGTGGTGGACTTGATCTTGGAGGCCTTTTCTAGCCTTAATGATTCTATAACCTTAAAAATGCCATTAGGCCAGTCATGCTGTGCCTCTGTCAGGAGTATTTTAATGTCCAGCTATTCCTGGATGTTCTCTAAGGAAAATAAGACTCAGCTCTTGCATTTCATGCTGATCTGTTTAGCCATGTTAAAGGCAGGTTGCAAAATCTGTGTTTAATTGGAGTGGTTATGTTTTGGTGTATTGTAGGCAAGACAATCCCTAGAATTGCTGGGATGTTTCCTTCCAAGGGTTCTTCTGGTGTGACAGTGGGCACACAAAGAACCAGCACTTGATAAATAAATATCCCTGAGGTAGCTTGTTTAGGTGCCTGTTATTTTTTTTTCTTTTTTTTTTTTTTAAAGAAAGTGTTGGTGATCCTCTCTTTCTGTACTACTGTGTTCCAGCAGTCTTCTAAAAACCACACACAAAAGTTCTCCCAACGTTCTGGCAGATCACTTCTGTCACTTTCTTCACTGCTTAAAATTTCATAGAGCTGAAAATTACTGGGTCAATCTTGAAAGGATTCAGTAATTGGAAAGAAAAGGAAAAAAAAGAGGGTGGTGTTATTTTGTTACCCTTGCAAAGTGCAGATAAAATCTGGAGTTCAGCATTAGTTATTGATCTTTGGGGGTGGAGGGAGCCTGGCAGGATGATGATGTCCTTCTAACTTCATTATGGAGAGGAGCTCCAGGAAGCATTTCAATGTGCTGGGGTGGGGGCCCTGCCCTTGGGCTGGGGAGAGGGTTTGTTGTTTCCAGCAAAGCTGAGCACAAGCACCAGACACAGCAGCTGGAGGAAGGGGAGGAAGGGATAGTTAGGTCAATCGAGGGGTGCAAGATGAGCTGTCCTGAGCTGATCCCAGCGTGAGGTAGAGGTGAGCCAGGAGAAGGGGGTGCAGTGGTTCCTTCCCCCAGTGGGATGCCCTTGGTCCCAGCCCCAGGTGATCCCTGCCCAGCCTGGGCATGTTCAGGGGGTGCCTGCAGCCTTCAGGAGCTGTCCAGGACCTGCGTCACAGCAGCCCCACGTCTTGGGCTCACAAAAAGCCCAAGATTTTGAGTGAGTGAGCCCCCCAAGCTGTAATTGCAGGTACTGAGTGTAATACTATATGTTTTTCAAAGCCATCCAGCCCCCAGAGTTATTTTCACATCAATTAACCCTCTTGCACAGTTAAGGATGGCAGCGGAGTGAGGAGGGAAGTGACAATGTGTGATTTGGACTCCTTTAATCTTAAAACTAAACAAAATTAACGCCAGGCAGGCTGTCTGCAGGGTGCAGACAACATCCCAGGTGTTGGGGGTTAAACCATCCCCAGGGACGGACGCTGATTGTGGCGGAGCTCTGCGGGCACTCGGGCTCGTGCAGCTGTTGCAGAGTTCTCCCTGTTCCCCGTGCTTGTGAGGAGGGTGCCCAGGCAGGGGCTGGGTGGCACCTGGGTGTGTCTGGGGCTGGAGGGTGGGTGAGCATCCCTTTGGCTCCCAGGCCCTCGCAGGGGGGGCACCAGGACACTGCAGGTACCCTCACATCGTGGCATCGTGGACACTGGTGTGCCCAAGGTTGGGGGCTTATCTAAACCCACAGAACTCAGGCTGAAAGGTTGGTGCTCCCCATCCCACCAAAACCACACCCCAGAGCCCAGGGGCTCTCCCAGCCTTGCCACAGGCTCTGCTCTCGGGGAGGAAGGTGAGGGTCAAGCTCTGTGGCTGTGCTGTGTCCATCCAGCAGATTTCAGTGCATGGAAGTAATTGTCCAGGTGGAAGCAGTTGGCATAATGGTTGTGTTTCTTGGGAGACTCAGGAGTGATACTGTTAGAGAGATACTGGCTGTGCCTTGGCGAAGGAGGAGGCTTTTCTGAGGAGAAAAATAGCCTTTTGTGTTCTGTCCGGCTGCCAAAGCCTCAGTTCTGGAGCTGATCTCGAAGTTATAATTGACATTTTTATAGATGAGATATAAATATAATTAAGTCACTGCAATTATTTGTTTATCGCCATCTCCCTCAAGTCAAGCAAGGTCATGTGCATTTAAAAATACATCCCCAGGCAGTTTTGAGAAAAGAGTAGTTAAAATATATAGAAATAATTGCCTAATTTGGTCATCTTGAGTGTAGCTTTTCTTGGCAGCAGCCTGGCTATAGCACCGAGCATCCTTAGAAGTGCTTGGAGGGAGCCTTCCCTCAGCTCACAGATTGTGCTTTTTAGGAGGACGGGGCTGAGGGAGAGCTGCTCCAGCAGCTTGGACCCACAGATTTGGGGAAAGCATCCACAGGCACAGCGGTGATGCTTTTTTAAAACATGAAGTGCTTTAAGAGCTTTGGATGAGAAGTGTGACATAAGCTCTAAAGGGAGGCAGTGTTATTGTTATTGCTTTCCGAGATGAGACGGGCTTTTATTCCCCTGTCAGCTGTATCACTTCACAAACGGGGCTCCAGAGAGAGCGGCCGTGCTGCGGGAAGCCGGCTCCACATCCCGGCACCTGGGCTGGCAGCAGGGACATTTAACCCTTGGTGACAGAGCTGAGGGGCTTTATCTTCTCCAGGGGGTCAGGGGAGCAGTAGCTGCACACAGGGGGCTTGGAGAGATTTTTAAGCAAATGTTTAAACTTCACGTGAGGGCTGCGAAGATTCATTAGTTAATATTATTTACCATTTACACACCTATCAGTGAACACCATCAGTCACACCTGTCTGTTTGGATTGCAGCAGTGACATGTGCCATGTTAATATTTTATATGTGTGTGTTTTTAATATTACATCCCCGCTTATAAATATTCATTTCTTAAACACATTAACGGCTGCAACGCTGCAGAGCAGCACTGACACCTCGGCTCCGTGTCACCAGTTCTCCCCCAGGCTGGGGGATCCAAAGTGGGAGCAGCAGCATGAGGAGAGCTGCTCTGCTTTCAGGGCTGGGGGCCACTTCCCAATGTTCCCATTTGGCACCAGTTTGTCCCCCTTAGGCTCTCGTCAGGTGGGGGGACTGTGAGTGTCCCCCTGGGGCAGGGGGACGGCTGCTCGGGGGCAGTGCCGTGCCCGTGGCTCGCCCAGCTCTGTCCTGCTCCCCACTTTGCTGTTAATAAACACAAAACACAAAGGAAAAGCTGCCAATTCTTGGATCCATCTCCCTTGTCTTTTAATTTCCTGGCCGGAGCTGCGTGGGGGCACCTGACGTGCAGTGTGAAAATAAACAGAGGCAGGCCAGTGTGAGCCCTGATCCCGGCACAGCCCGCCGGGAATAGCAAATCAGGCTCCTGGCCACGCTCTTCCAGCCGATTATGGGGTGGTTACAGCCATCCTGGCCCTGGCCTCACGCTGCATAATGCCACCTGAGGCTTGGAATAATTGCCCAGCTCTGTACTGTCTGTCAGACCTTATTGCTTAATTTTGTACCCGTAATGAAAATTCCATCCAGAGGAGGAGACGAGCGAGCAGCTGCCCTGGCTGGGATGCACCCAAGGAAGAGATGGCTGTGGGTGCTTTCTCTGAAGAAAGAGCTCCACAAGCTCCACTTGCAGCAGCACTCAGGAAAGTCTGGGCTCTGCAAGGTTCTTCAGGAAACATGAAGTGAGGGTTGTGCAAATATTTCTGAAGTTTTCTAAATGATGATCGTGGTTCTATCACACTTGCAGGGGGTGAGCTTGTGTTAGAGACACCACGTTGTGTGCCCAGCTGAGGCTGCCTTGAGGAGTGAGGTCATTTAGTACGAGCTCAGTTTGCCTTCTCACTGTCACTGTCACTGCCAGCTTGAGTGGCAGAGAAATTAGCACAAATCATGATGATCTCTGAGCAGAAAGAAAGCCTAAAAGCCACAAATAAGTTCTTGCTTATGAATCTACCCAGCTGATGAAACCCAACCCCTTTTGCTTCCCGAATGCAGGAGCCAAGTGATTAGCAGGGAGCACTCTGAGCCTTGTGGGACTGTTTGGAAATGTTAATTGAGGAAAGGCCAGGAACGGGAGGAGAACAAAATGCAACATTTCCATAGACGGGCAGTCTGCATACAACAGGCAGAATTAAAATCAGCGTGGTGACCTTGAGAAAAGAGGCAGCTCCTCGCAGCGTGCCCAAAAATGTGATATGGAAACAGGGAGAGCTGCTGCCTCACTGCTCCCGGGTGTGTTGGCTCCTTCTCCAGGGGTCACAGACTGGGAGCAGACTGGGCAAGTCCTCTCCAACGTGCACAGGGGGTGCTTTTGTTTTTCACACACCTGTGCTTTCTGTTGGTTGGGTTTGATAATGAGTCTTTTGGAGTTTTTTAGGGAAGGGGAGGGGGATGCTGCAGAAAAGGGGCTGGTTGGTCACCCTGCAGTGAGTCTTCTCTGTCAGCTGTGCCCAGGCCCCAGTGCTGCTGAAGCCTTTAATTGTACAAGGTCACTGCCATATGTAAAAGCCTCCTGGTGATCTGTTTAAACAGATAACACATCCCCTATCCCCGAAATCTCGAGATTCAGCAGAAACAGAGGTTACACGGATAATGCTGGTAACAAAGCTTTTGCCCCTGAGCCTCTGTCAGAGCAGGCTCCACCACTTGCTCTCCCCATCCTCACATCCCTCGTGTGGTTGTTTGTAGACATTTTAGTGTTGGGAATGTGGGGGGATGCTGATCCAGGCTGTAGGTGCACCTGGGCAGGTACCTGAACACGAGCTCAGGTGTGTGCTATTGCTCCCGGGGTTGTTTGTGCAAGTCAGAAGCTCCAAGTGACTCTGCTGCCGAAGGAGGACTGGTCAGGGGGTGGAAATGGAAGATTTCTTTAATTAGTTTGATTAAATGTCCTGGCATGGAGTGATTTTTGCTTATCCTGTATGTTTTTTGTATATACAAGCTGAAGTAAGAACATCTGGCACTTTTTTCGCTGGATCCGATAGAATAAGTTGAAAAACGGCTCCTTTCAGAAAACTGCAGGTCGGCACATTTGGGCTGTGGGTTTTATCTTTTTAATTTAATGAGTGTTTTCTGGACCAGAAAACTACCTTCAGCCAGAGGAGTAGTTCACAGATTGCTCCCCGTTTTAAAACCCTTCCCAGTTCTGCGAGCTTCCCGCGTTCTCCGCTGTGGGAGCAGGTCAGAGGGAGCAGACCCAGTGCCATTACCCCCCCAGCCCTCCTGAGGGGCTCCAAACCCCTTTGCTGTTGTGTGGGGAACGGAGCCCCGCGTTGTCCCGGTGAATCCCAGGTCAGGTGTGGGAATGGCAACGCTGGGCATGGAGCCAGGCTGGGTCCATGGCTCACACTGTGACCACAGAGCCACCTCTCCATGTTCGCTCTCCTGGGACCATTGCCAGCCCCAGAGTAAGTCAGGTGGGGGTTGAGAGGTTGGCTTCAGTCACAGCAATGCCCTGGTGATGAAATCTTCCTCCTTTCCCCTTGCAGGGTCACACGTGCACACACGTGTGTTCCACATGTGTTCCACAGAGCACTGGAAACGAGGGCAGGATCCGTAGGGAGAAGCCTGGCAGGAGAATTTGCTTCCTTGTGGCAACAAACATTCCCCTGTCAGCTCACAGGGAGCTCGGATGAGCTAAAATCACTTTAAGTCTTGGTGGGGGCTTGGCTTTTGCCATTTCTGTTCCTATTCCAGCAGCTCTGTTCCTCCTCCCCCTAAACCCAAACTGATAAAGAGGTAAAAATACTTGCTTTCCTGCTGCCTGGATGCAATTGCAGGAAAACAAAAAAATCAGATTACGGAAGTGTGGAGTTTGTTTCCCATTCCCCCACTCCTGGTGGTGTCCCACGGGTTTTCTCCTGGCCCTTTGGGCTCATTCTGCTCCTTCCCTGACAGGGCAGGAGCACAGAGCCTGTTCCATACCTGCCCCTGTGGCTCAGGAGGGTTTGGGAGCAGCAGGAGGGTGCTGGGAGCTGGAGATGGGCTGCAAACCTGCCTGGCTGCCCGGGGAAGGAGCAGCTGCAGAGGGAAGATGGGAGCAGCTGTGGGTATGAAATTAGTCATTCTATGAAGAAATGGATTTAATAAATAATAAAACAGTGGTATTAACAACAGATGCTTTCCAGGTCAGATGACTTTGATAAAAGCGCCCAACAGCCGTGGGTAATGGTATGAAAAATATGTATCTATATTTATAGATCTATTTATATGAAAAGGCATATAAATAAGTGTGTGTGTATATGCTCTCTGTAAATGTACCTGACATTTTATTTCTGGTTTAAAATGACAGTGGAAGTGTTGCTGCTCCCGTTCTTCACAGGCTTTTGAGACTTGTCAAGAAAACCTGAAATTTGATCAATTCCCCGAACCCAGAGCTCCCTCCCCTCCTCTCCACAGCACGGGCTCCATTTGTTTTTATATTCATACCTTTTCATTTTGATAACTGTTTTGATTTGTAAAATACTATGCCTTATACAATGTTTCCTTTATGATGATGTAGTGTGCTCTTCTTATCTTTCACCTTAAATCTTTGATAAGAGCATTTTAAAAATGAAATTGCTACCTGGCACCATTACACACTCCTGGCTGCCTGCCAGCAAAGAGGGAGATGCTGGAGGAGAGAGGAGAGGAGAGGAGAGAGGCTCTGGAGAGGCTTCCCGAGGAGGGCAGGAGCTGGGTTGGGATGGAGGAGGCTGAGGAAGGGGAGGAAGCACGGCAGGACTGACCCCTGCCCACCAGAGCTCTGCAGGGCACAGGTGCTGCCAGGGTCAGGGCCAGCCCTGCTCCTGCCATGCCAGCAGCCTCTGACCTTCCCCTCTCGTCCCTTCTGAGTTCTGTGTTGCTGCAGTGGGTGTCCTCACTGCCACGCTGGGGCAGAGGCAGCCTGGAGGGGTCGCTTTGTCTTCCCCTCAAAGCTGTCAGACTGAGCTTGGGCAGTGTGATGCTTTGGTGGGGTAACCCAGCACTGCTGGGGTTTCCAGCACGTCCAAGTAATTGAAATGTTTTTGGATAAGTGCTGGCTGTGCCACGGAACGTGCTTTATCGGGGGAGGCACCAGCAGTGGGAATAGCAGTAAACAGAACTGTCTGACGTGGCAGGTCGTTTTTGTTTTAATGTGGTAAATTTAATGAACTCTGCTTGTTATAATTCATGCAGTGGTGGAATGCATCCATGCCCCTCCTGATGACATTGGTTGCTGCTCTGTCCTTCCTTAGGGTTATTATGGCAGGGGAACTCTCTCCTTGAGTTCCCAAAGTGCCAGGGCTTGCCTGATAAACTGTTGCCTTTCACATTCAATACTATTAGCAGTAAACATAACTGAAAACTTCCCCAAATAGTTCAGGCATTAGAAATTATTGTTATTATTGATGGAATCTCTTGGAAGGGTGTTTGCAGAGGCTGGTGGGTGTTCCCCAGGTGCTGGGGATGTGGCTGTGGCCATTCCTGCCCTGGCACTTCATGGGGTTGGAGAGCGTCGAGGTCAGAGCCACGAGCAGCCCCCACACCTGCTGTCAGGTGATTTAATAGCATTTGTGTCCAGCCTAACCCAATCTATCTCACCTTGCTGAAAAGAGAAAAAAAAAAAAAAATAATCCTGCATCAAAATTACTGCTTTTGGAACTGTCTTGTCTCTTTTGAGTAGGAACTGGAGACAACTAGACAAGCTTCAATGGAAGCGAATAAAGAAGCGTTACTTTGTGAGCACAATCTTCTGGTACCAGTCACTTCTCAACAGCCATTCAATCAAAATGCTAATGGCAAAGGCAACAAGGGAGCGAGGTTATTGTAATCCTAATTGATAGGCTGCAGGGATGGGGTTTGATAAGTGCTGTTGAAGAGATGTTTTTGAAATATGATTCCCTTTAATTACAATGATACTAATAAAAACTGAACAAATGATTTAATGATAGTTTTCTAGGTAACAGCCCGAAGATTTTTGTTCCAGTTATTTTGGAAGTTGTTTTTTTTTTTTTCTTTTTTGAACCAGAAATTATGGAAATCACCTTAAAAATAAAGCCGTAGTGGCAGGTAGTGACTTTATCTCGACTTGCGTGGCTACTTTGCATCAGAATTAATACTGTCACATCTGAAGCTCTTGAATAAGAAATCCAGTCATTTATTTATACAATAGACTTTGCTGAAAGCCCACAGTTGAAGCCACATTGCATGTAGGAATGCATTTAATATCTAATGCTTATAATAATTAGGATCAATTATGCCAGCGAGGAATTGAAAATACATTTTGAGGGAGGGGCTGAAGGGTATTCACGGGGGTTTTACAGCACATCAGGAGCTCAGGTTGGATGGTGTGAATGGAGATCATTGGCATTCAGTAGCAGAAAACTCCAAACTTTCCCAGGGCAGCAGCATTTTCTGTGTCCCCTGACGGGTGGGAGAGCTGTGCCAATGCTTCATGTTCTGTGACTTGCATCTTGCCTCTGGAAATAGGAACACAAACAGGAAGAGGAGATCTGTCACTGACAGGCAGCCTCTGTCTCAGCTAATTTTTGATGATTTAATTGATAGCCAAACAAATAATTTTTTCGGGGAGCGTGTGTTTTGCTGTTGTTGGCGTGGGTAGGGGCTCCTGGGACGGGGAGGATGCTCTCTGCTGCCTTTCAATTTGTCAAGCTCTCTCTCAAAGATCTGCCAGAGAAGAAAGGGTAATTAATAGGCTTGAAGTCATTTCCGATGTGTCAGTATTTCTGCCTTGCTTCCAAGTGATAATGTTCGCTGGCTGGAGGCCTCCGGGGAGCCTTCCATCTTATTAACTTGTCTAGGAGAAACACTGAGTGGGGACAGCTTGGGCCAGTGGGTGACATGAAATAAGGATTTGTGCTGCAGCGAGCTGTAAACACGGGGGCCAGTTGAGTAAAAAGTGGAAAGGAGAAAAAAATAAAGGAAGAAAAATATATTAAAAAGGCCACTGGTCACAAGTGCAGCTGATGGAGGGGGGATGTGCTTTATTTAGGGCAGCCTGTCCTCAGCACACAGAGCTGGAGCTGATATTGTGCTGTGTCACCCATGGCCAACTTCAGCAGGACCAAAACTGGGTCCTGGTTCTGTCTAGGTCCCTCTGAGTCACCTGTGGTCCACTGTGTGGCCTCTGCTGCTGGAGAACCTCGTGTCAGACGGGCTGTGGGGTGTTTGTTTTAACCAGAGGTGAACATGGAAACCTGGGGCTGTCCCGTCGTGCGTTGGGTCCCACCCTGCACGGCCAGGGCACGTGCCCTGAGCAGCTCAGAGCCACCAGTGGCTTTGGGATGCTCAGGCTGAGGTGCTGGAAGGGGACCTGTTTGTCAGCAGCCCACGGGCTGGGTGTGTGTGCCCGTGGCTCTGCTCTTTGCCAAGGCTGTGGGCAGTTCTGTGGCGTTTCTCAATTGCGTTTGGGAACTTCAGTGTCAGCCCGGGGACTCTCGGGGCTGAGGGCGCCTTGGTTCTCAGGAGAACCTCAGGGACTGAGTCATCCTGCATCCCCTACAGAGCCTGGGCCACTCTGGCACTTGCACAACACCCCAGTGGAGCTGTGCAGCAGTGGCAAGGTCCCTGGTGTCACCCTGGTGAGGGAGCAGTGCTGTGCCTCGGGGTCAGAGAGCAGGGAAAGCCCCCCCTGTTGTCCCATGCAGTTCAAAACCTGCCCTTGGAGCTCCTCGAGTTGTCCCCCACCTGGGGAGTGTGCTTGTGTCAGGGAGGGGGCTGCCCATGCTGCAGGAGGGCTCAGAGCCCTCAGTGGGGCACTGCCCCAGCCAGGTGCTTCAGGGCTGCCCTCTCTGTCCAGGGCAGAAAGCAGCTGCTGGTAGCTGGGATCTGGGTTGGGTGTGCTGGTTCCCAGGTGCCTTTGGCTTCAGTAACAGCTGGGAACAGGGACAGAGGGTGAGGAGGGGGTGTCTGGGGCAGTGTGGGGGCAGCTGAGCCCAGCCCAGCCCTGCTGAGCGCCCTGTGGCCACCAGAGCTCTGACCCTCACGGCTGATGTGCCCTTACATCAGGGGCTGCTGCATCTAGGTTTAACCTCCTTTGCTTTTCTTGGCTCAGTTTTAAGTTCTCCTCCACTGCACCAGTGTGAGAGTGGCTTCAGGAGCCGTTCAGGGGACCCAGTGGGGACAGTGCTGCTTCCAGTGGATGAGCTGTTCCTTGGGACTGTTCCTTTGAGATGGTTTGAAGTAGCAAACCTTGGTGGTTTGGGTCACTGGGAAGGAACAGGATGTCTTTCACATATTGACAGATTTTTGCTCCTTCTCTTTCCTCTCCTCATCTCTCTGCTGTTTGTCAAGCTCACTTCTCCTGTTCCAGAGAAGTTATTTTGCCAAACATCTCTGGCAGCCTCTTGGCAAAGTGTGAGGTGGCCACAATGAAGAAGGCAAGGAGGCCACCTCAGAGCTCTTCAGAGATTAAGCCACTTAACTGGCAAGTTCTTCTCTTCCACTGCAGAGCATGTCTCTGCCCAATGGAGTTCCCCTTGCAAGCACTTATTAGGGAAACTCTGGTATAATCTAATTAAAATTTGGTTTAATATTCTGTGAAAATGAAAACTGAATCCTCCCTGCTCGAAAGAATGACCGTGCATGTATTAGTCCTCTGTTTTGTTGTTGTTGTTGGCTTATTCAAATATTAACACTGCCTGCACGCTCAAAATGATGGTTTGTGTCCATTAACAGGGCTTAATTCCCAAATTTAATGATGAGTGATACACAGGAGTTGGTGAAAGCTGCTTGCTGGATATTTTTTATTATGTTTTTTATGCTAATGTTCCTTCCTGGAGGTAAATAAGAGGAGGGGATGCTGGGCAATATTATTACTGTGAAATTAAAATAAAGTCTCATTATTTGAGGATGGAATTTAGTGGCTGAAGGTTTACTCTTCATCTGCAGCTTCATTCTGAATTCTTCCAGCTAATTACCTGCTGATTAGTTGAGGACAGGCAGTGCTCACCTTGGCCTTGAGCATCAGGTTATCTCCTGGGCAGGGTGTTTGGGTGGGTGTATTTGGCACATGTGAAGAAGGTACTGACCTCCAAAAAATAGGCAACAGCAACTTCCCTGCATTTTCTGGTGAGACTTAACTCTTCTTTAGGGAAAAGCTTTTTTGGGAGGAAAAAAAAATTATTGAATTTAAAGCTGGATTTTAGTTAAAAAACACCCAAACCTTTTATTCTTGCATTGAAGATGGGAAAATTACCAGAATGTCAGAAAACCTCCACCTATCTGAATGTTTTCTTCCCTTTCCCCACCTGTCTTTCTGAACTTGATTTTAAACGTGGAAATATCTCTGTTGCTGATCTATTGAAGGTTCCCATCAGTGACCAGCAGAAAGGCTGCTCTGGTGTGTGTCTGCTGTGGGCAGAGATAACTCTAAAAAGCACCGTGTTTATCTGGGGAGAGCAGGGTGGGAGCAGGAGCCACGGGATGGATCACCCAAAACTTTCTCAGCTCAGGGAGCAGGGATGGGAGGATCTGCCAGGAAAATGTGTTGGGAAAATCCCCTCAGAGCAGATGTGGGGATTGCAAAGTCTCTGAGTGATATCCAAGGCACTCTCCCTGCTCGGGCAGGGCAGGCAAAGCCAGCACACCCCTTCCCCCAGACCCTGCTCCCTCCTCCTCCTCCTCCTCAGGGACAGGGCACAGTGAGGCTGTGCCAGGCTGGAGGGGCTGTAACCAGTGCTCTGTTGTGATGGCAGCTCGAGGAACAAGGGCTGTATGGAATGTTTGGAAGGAGAGCCCTTATTCTTGAGAGTTTCAAGGGAAGGTGCTCAAAACCCAGCGAGGCTTGGCAGGGAGAGCAGCCTGGCTGCAGCCAGGGTCAGTGTGGCAACCACGGGGTTGTGGTGTGTGCACCCTCTGTGTGAGAACACAGAACCACCCAGCAAAGAGCCCACAAACCCTGGGCTTGGTGTGCTCATGCCACTGGGCTTTGTGCCATGAAGCCCCAGGTTTGCCCAGCCCTCGTGCTGGTGCTCTGCCACAGGTGACCACTGAGCCCTTGGGCTGACCAGCCTGGCTGATGGGACCAGCTGGGCTCTGCCTGGCTAGGGCTGACATCAGCTGGGGTGGGTGAATGTTGAAATAATCAAAACAGTCAACAGCTGGTTTCGTACCGATTTCCTGGCTCACACAGCTGACCACAGATGATTTTGGCACTTGCCACGAGCGTGCCCAGCCAGGGCAGTGGCCATGCAGGCACCTCTGGGTGGTGCATTACTTCCCAGTCCCTTTGCACACCAGGGCAAAGAATAAACCTCCCATCCTAGGATAGATGGGTAGAACGTGGTGTCAGGCAGGTGTCAGCCCCACCAGGCTGGCAGCACAATGACATCATGAAGCAGATCAAAACATGAAGCCTTTAAAGCCCTGTGTTGGATGTGTCATATCACAAGGGCTTTCTGAGCCTGCTGATAAGGATCAGCCCCACGTTATCTGTGCTTCCTCGCCCATACATTTCTTACAAGCTGATAAACTTTGAGCTGGATGAGAACCAAGTGTGCCACGTCTGGAGCAGGGCTGGAATAGCTGCCCGGGGGCTGATAACGGGGTGATAACAGGACCCGCTGTTCCAGAGGATTCTCAGCACCTCTGCTCCAGGTCCTCCCTCCAGGGGTGGTGGGCTCCAGGTGCTGCAGGGGTCCTGCCAGCCCAGCCCTGCTCCACAGCCAGGTAGCCACGGTGGCCAGCAGAAACAGTTAAATACCAGAGAGCCACAGTGTTTCAGGAGAGGGATGCCTCGCTTCACTTGGCATTTCAATCTCTTCCAGCAGTAGGTTGGAATAAGCACTTTTTTAGTGTGTGGTGATTTATTTTGTTAAAAACCAAAGCATTATTCATAATTATGCAGTTTTATGAGAGTATCCATTGCAGTGTTCTTCCTGTGGTTGGCTGTGGGAGCTGGAATAATATTTGAACAAGAGCCCTGGGGAAAGGACGCGCTCACATTCGGCGCGGGGCTCAGCCTATTGAACTGGTGTATAATTACCTCTATTCAGCACCACTGCTCCAGTTATCAGCCAGCGTCAGGGGGAAGGCCAGAGCTTCAGAATGACACAGATTGTTAGAGAACATCAAACTTTTTTAATGCAGTTAATGATCCTCAGCTATAAATAGCCTGTTCCTGGTGACTGACACTGAGGATTTGTGCTGAGCTGCACGGTGCTGTAGTTTGTTGGGTTTTCTTTTCTCCTTCCACAGATACTGTAGGTCCTTCCCAAATGCTTTACAAACAGGGTAAATAGACCCTTTCTGGGTCAGGAGGTGAAGGTCCTGCCAAGCAGGAATATGAGGTGGGAGTCTGGCAGCTTCATCCTCTGGTCCTTTTGACTCTTGCCCCCCTCCTCTGGGGCTCCCCACCTCTCTCTGTCACTGAATAATCCTCTGAGAATGGTCAGGCCTTATTTCATGTTGAGACAGGCAGCTTTCTTGTATGCTGTGCCTTTGTCCTCTCTGCGCTTAAATACGACTGTAGGTTCGTGGAGGAGAGTTTGGAGATGGGACTCTCTGACTTTGGTGGCAGCTGCAGCCCAAGAGCTTGAAACAAGAAGGATTTGGTCCAAAGGAGCCCTTGTCCTGGCAGTGCCCTGCTCTGACCCAGTAAATCCCTGAGCAAGTGTAGATCTGCTGGGGGAGTTGTCTGCAGGAAGCCTGGCCAGAGCATTGCTCTGTGCTCGGGCTGCATCACGAGCAGTTCTGCTCCCTGGGAGTGCACAGATCCCTGTAGGTTGCTTTACCCTTTACAGAGTGGGGTTTGAACCAGCCTGGAAGTCTGAGAGTGGCACTTAAAAGCTCGGAGAGCGCGGACACGCTGAGCCGGTCGCTGGAGGCAGCGTGTGAGGCTGGGACGGGGCATCAGGCTGAGCTCTGGAGGGCTCCTAGTCAGCAGCACTGCTGCCTATGCCAGCAAAATAATGCCAAAAGCCCCCGAAACCCTGAGCAGCCTCCTGAACCTGAGCGCGGCGTTTCCCGCTGCCCAGAGGCCGCGGTGAGATCTGCCACAGCTTTGTTCTGCAGAGCCTGCAGGGACCACGGGGAAAGGTCATCGCACAAACACTGCTCCTCCACAGAGAGCTCTTTGTCTGCTCTGAAGCGGGGAAGCAAAGGGGATTCTCATGGAATGCCCCCCCCAGCCCGCCCCACGCGTTCCCGGCTCGGCTCAGGAGCCGCTCCGGGCTGGATCCGCGGGCTTTGCCTGCTTTTTGGGGTCTGGGTTTGCTCCGGCACCTGGGACGAGCCCGGGCATGGAGCTGGAGGCCTGGGCACCGTGAGAACACCCCGGGGAAGGCTCAGGGTGGGTAATCAGTTGCCCGTTTCCCTGCTGTGGCTGCTGCTCCTGGCGCTTTTGTTTTTAAGGATAAAGATTTCAGCGTTTTCCCCGATGGTTTGAGCAAAGGTTGAGCGCGGGGGGGAAATCCATAAAGCAATGTCACCAAAACACGGGGAGGAGAGGGAAGCTTTAATAAAGCTTTGCCGGGCCTGTGCACCTGGGATTCGGGCTGGGATGGATTGGAGCAGGAAGGAGGCACTGGAGAAGGTCACCTCTGAAGGTGGCAGATGACAGAGCAGCGTGTCCGCGCTTCGGGGGGAGCTGTGGCAGGAACCCATCCATCCGTGGGGGTTTGTTCATCCCATCCTCCTGCATGTGATCCCCTGGCATCCTGGGGCTGGGCACAGCTGAGGAAGGCGCTTGTGCTTGGGTGGTACAGGGATCAATGAAGGGGAGAAGATTTCAAGGGAACCCTTCACGGCAGGGAGGGCTGTAGCTGTCACAGGAAGTCAGGAGACAACGGTGAGGCACTTGGTGATAACAAATCATGGATTTCGGTGTGCTCAGCAGAGAAAGTCCCTCTCTTCTTACCTCATCAGTCTGTGCAGGGTCTTGAAAAGTGGCTGCAGAGGAAGGGAAGCACCTGCTGTACCTGAGGAGCATCGGGAAACCTATTTTAGATGTGATACTTTAAAATTTAGATGTCATTATTAGCAAAGGGCTCTGGGTTTTGTGCTTGTCTTAGCCTTGTTTTCCTTCTCCTTTCCCAGCAGATCCCTTTTACAGAGCTGCTCTGCTCTGTGTGGTCCCTATTAAAAGTTTCCTTTCCCAGGGTGATTCTGCTCCTTTGTTGCATCTGGTTCTTGAACACTTTATACTATCAAACAGCAAAACTGCTTTTATTGATGCAGCAAAGAACAATGGGATTTCTCCAACAGAGCTCCCAAAATACACTTGTGGCTTTCTTTTTT
>VZRH01007108.1:305131-319813 GCA_013397555.1 Urocynchramus pylzowi | reverse complement strand
TTTTTTTTTTTTTATTGCTGGCTTCCAACAGTGGAAAAAATGATTAAGATCTGTGAGGTTTACTCTGGTCACTTCAATGGGAGATTGGCAATATCAACAAACAGCTCCATAAATGGATTATGTCCTGTGCTCAGGCAGGGCTGAGGCCCTGTGCTGCTGCCCTGCCCGTGCTCCTTCAGCAAGGCAGGCACTGGGAGAGCAGAAGCATCCTCAGTTTCCTGGAGGGTCGGGCAGAGCTGTGGGTGCTGGGCTCGTGTGGGGTCACTGGAGGGTGATGGGCAGGTTGGACACGGGCTGCTCACAAAGGGACTGTGCCTGCCTGGCCCCAGGCCCTGCAGGGACCCACTGCCCAGAATGTCTCAGTGTGGATTCAGGTTTTCCATGTGAACAGGTGTCGGGATAAGTGTGTCCGCCATATAAAAAAAAATGATGCATGTTAAAAATTTGATATATGCATTTTAACGGCCGCTGTCAGCCTTTGCCCCTGGACATATGTAAAATCTGATCACTCCTGACTATCTTGAGCTATTACTGGAGAAGTAAATCTGTTTGCCCTGTTTCAGGGGAGGATGTGGAGCTTGGGATGGATGCTGGGGCCAGGAGGATCTCTGGTGTTAATGAGGAGACACTGTGACAGCCACCAGGCAGGGGATGGGGGTCAGAGCAGCCTGCTCTGGTGAAGGTGGTCCTGCCCTTGGCAGGAGGTTGGAATGGGACGAGCTTCAAGGTCCCTCCCAACACAACCCATTCTGTGATTCTGTGTTACCTCACTTCACCTGTGGTCCTGGACAAAAATCAGACATCAAGCTTACGTTAAAAAGGGTGTTTTCCCCCACCCCGTGTACTTCTATCAGAGCTTTCCTGGGAGCACACATCCGAGCAGTTTGAACTTTTTTCTTGTTCTCAGCCCATGCTCACAGGGGAAAGCTGGGTCAGCACTTGCAGGGATGTTTGAAGCTGTATCTCACACCCTTGGTGGTGCTGGGAGCTGCAGCGGGCTGGGCTCTCCCTGGTGCTGGGAGCTGGTTTCCAGGAATAGCTGAGCAAATACTTTGCTCTTTACATGTGTATCCAGAGGAACAAGTGGTGTGTGCATTCAAAGCATCTGTCCTGGCCAGGCTCTCTCCCTCACAGCAGTCTGCATTGTTTGCTTAGGCAAATACTGATACGGTGTGTGAGCAGCAGGGATGGAGTCCTGGCCAAGGATATTAATAATGCCCAGGAATGTTGTGTGCTGCCTGAAGTTTCAGCCCCGAGGGGTCATACTGCACAGCTCTAAGGGATTAGCTTAACCTGAGGCTAAGCTGCTCATTTTTGCTGGTATTTCCCTTGACCCTAGTCAATTATTTCAATTCCTTGAATAGTTTTTTGTTGTTTGGTGCGTGGTTTGTTGTTCCTTTGCGTTGTGATGTATGGAGTGAGCAGGGCAAGTGAGAGTCCGTGCTCTCCTTCCCAGGCAGGGCTGGCAGTGCCTTGGGTGCAGCCCAGGGAGGGTAAGATCCATGCAGGCTGCAGAGCTGCAGGAAAGCGTGTCATCGTGGGTGCAGCAGCAGCATTTCACCTGGGGAGGGATGCAAATCCAGCAGCTGAAGCACAGTGAGGAGAAGCATTCATGAGGATGGGGGGCACACCTGTGGAACGTGCCCTCACGGCCTCCTTCACCTGAGCACTTGAGGTGGTGCCAGGCTGCACCAGTCTCACACAGTGGGGAGGGGGTGTCCCTGCTGGACGGAGCCCCACGCTGGGTGCCCTGCCTGGGGACTGCAGTGACAGCTGCCAGCAGCTCCACCAGCCTGTGGTGGAGCGTGGCCTTTCACCTGCCCGTTTATCCTGGCCGGTGCTCGTGCGTCGGTGAGGGAACGGCTCCAGCACAGTGCCCTTCCCTCTGCCTTCCACCCTCTGCACCTTGCAGGGAGGACTCTGCAACCTCTGCTGGCAGCCAGGGAGCCCTCTGTGTTTTGGGGGGGCTCTGTCCCCCCAGCCCCGAGCTGGCTCTGCTGCAGGATCCAGGTAGGCAGGAGTCACCTTGAGCGAGCTGCTGGAAGCATTTCCCCCTGCAAAGTCAGTGCTGGAGATGCATCATCTCCCTGGGGGCACCTCTGGCAGCTGCTGCACCCCGGAATCCACGGTGGGGGGCTAAATTTCAGCAGCACAGACAAGGGGAAGGGTCTGGGCTTGGCAGGTGCCTGGAGAGGAGCAGCAGCAGTGGCAGGTTGTGGCCTCGTTCCTCCACCACGGAGCTGCCTCGTGCTTCTCCTCCACCTGCTGAAATCAAGCAGAAACCCCTTTTCTGATTAACTTTAAAATCCCTTTTCATTTTGGGGGAGTGGTCAGCTCCAGGGACACAGAGGCTCAGGAGGTGACCCATGTCACCAACCAGGGGACACTGATTCCTGGTGCCTTTCGGTGGCAGGTTTTCTGTGACAGAGCCTGAAACTGGACCATTGCTGAGATGTCACAAATGGGCCTGGATGGGGGCAGGCTGGGGGTCTGCCCCTCCCAGCCTCCCCGTGTAAGGCACCCACAAATGCCCCATTGCAGGTGGGCACATATTGTCCCCCCTCTTTGTCACAGAAAAGACAGCTTTGGGCTCTTGGTTGCAGAAGAGACAGCTCTGGGGAAGAATACTTGCACTTTTTTAATAACCTATTTCTATAATTGAAGGATTTCAGATTTCTTTTGTAAGAGCAAGCGCCTGCTTAAACATGGAGACAAATACAACCAATAATATGTACTTGAAATTTAATGCAGGCTAATTCATTTTGGCACAGTCCCAGATATGCTGATTAAATGGCCTGTGAAGTGCTACAATATCTTGATAATGTACATTCCACATTTGATTATATAATCAATTATGTTGCACCTAATAACATTTAAAATTAGTGGAAAAGCTGTGAGCAGATTGTATCAGGTGCAGAGTGGGTCTTGGGCAGCTTTAAAAAAACTTCTGCCAGCACAGACTGCAAAGGAGCAGGCGTAGATGGATCTTCAAATACTGTTCTTCAGGAAACCAGAGACTTGATAAAATTTCTGTTAATTTAGTGACTTGATTTAGAATTAAATAAGCTGTCTGCTGCTCCCCTGGTTTGCTGCTGGGAAAGGGACTCATATTTTCTATCAAGAGATGACCTTGCACCACGTGTTCAGAGCAGCCCCGCTGATGTTGGCAGTAATTCTGTGGTGGCTTTGGCCCCTGGGCCAGACCCAAAGCTCAGCCCTGCCTGTGGGGCTTTTCCTGCACCCAGCAGTGGGAACCAGAGCTCCCCTTAAGGCTTTTCCCTGCTTGGGGAGCCTGAGTGTTCATTGCTGGGGACAGCCAGTCCCTCCATCATATGTGACATTTTACTGTGCTGCTGATCCAGCTGTGGGCACTCACTGCTCCAGAGGGACTCCCCATCTGGGCAACCACTGTGATGGGGAGCCCTGAACCTGGGAGCAGCCAGGATCATTTGGCAAGTGGTTGTCATTCCTTTTGGGGAAAGCCAGTGCTTTTTGGGTGACTGGCAATGGCAGGTTAGGGGGAATTTGGCCTGGGTTTTATGGCCCTCCAGTAGAAGAGGGTTGATGGGAAACAAATGCATTATGGCCCCAGACAAGCTGTTGCTCCATTTTTTGTTCTGTTTAAAGCAGCACTATCAACCAGTTGGAATATAGGCTTGGAGTATCGCAGGGAGTAATCTAATTAGTATGAAGTCAATTCACTAGTTCCTTTTGTATCTCGTGATTAAATAAGTGGGAAAATGGCTTGAAAATTAGGTGCTAGAACAACCCAATTACATTTCTGTAGCTTTTTGTATTCAATTTCATAAACAATTTTGCTCTTCGCTGGTTAATCAGTGAATGCCTTTTTCCAGTTTGAAAAGCACTTTTGAAATTATAATGCAATTAAATTGTGTGTGGATGTTCTGGCATAGTGAGCGTGAGGGCTGGGGGCCTGGCAGCCAGCCACGCTCTACCTTGACAGTAATGAGTTCCTGAGCTGGCAGCTGGCTGGTGTCATTGATAATACTGTCCAGGCTGGGGTGCTGGGAGAGGCTGTGCTCTGGCCAGCCGGGTGCCGGATCCTCGGCAGTGGCTCAGCGAGCACGTCGCACGTGCCAGCACCACTGGAGTTAGCACAGAGCTGTAGAGCAGCTGCCTCTGTGCTTTGGGCTTCTCCTTTCTTGTTCTTTCTTTTTTTTTTCTCTTCTTTATGTGAGCCTTTGCAACCTTTTGGAGGTTGGTGAGGGATGTGGGGGATTAAGTGTTGTTTTCCTAGGGGGCACGACAGGGACAAGTAGGAGAACACCTCAGTGTCCTGTTATCAGAGAGTCACAGGATGGTTTGGGATGGAAGGGGCCTTAAAGCTCATCCAGTGAGAGTTTTTCAGTGCTTGCTGTTTGTGCAGCATTTGTCTTGTGCCCAGCCTGCCCGTGGTGAGTGGGAGCTCAGTTCAGCCTCCTGGGGAAGGGCGACCAAGCCTGCCTGATCCCAGGATTTATGGCCAAGCAGCACAAGGGGAGAGGCAGAAAGCTGTGCTAAGAGAAAAAGAAATAGTGCTGGAAATAATGACTTGCTTGGCAGGTTTTAACAAGTTCAGTAATGGTATTAGGTGCCCTTGGCTCAAGATAGTAACCTCCTCTTAAATGATCATTACCTGGCTAATAAAGAGCTCCGAGCGGGTCATTACAGCCTAATTTAGACATAGCATCCTGTTTGGTTTGCACAGCGTGGCCATCTCTCAAGTTGTTGAATCTATTGCCTGAATATGAGGTTGGGGTGTGGGATTGCTTGGGTTTTCACACGGGGACTCTCCCCCAGCCATCCCAGGTGTCCCTTCCCACCCTCACCTGGGATAGAGGAGCTGGCCTCAGCACTGAGCAAGCACAGCCAGGCAGGTAGATGTGCAGGAGAGGGGTCCAGCCTCGTGCCCCCCACACTGTCCCATCCTCTGCTCCCTCCTGATGAGCCCTTGTGCTTCTCTCACCCCATTAGCAGCAAGTTTCATGTGCAAATAATTACAATAACCAACCCCCACACGTTATTAATATTTTGAAGACATCTCTTTGATAAGCCCATCTTTTCAGCCAATTTCCTATGTCTTTGGAAAGCAAAGCATCTTTCCTTCCAGTTTTGTAAATCTGTTGTTAAAAGGAAGAAAAGGAAATGGAAAATAGGATTCCCCCCCGCTCCAAACCCTGACACCAGGCTGGATTCTGTGCTGCCTTTGTCAGCCCTGGATGGAATTATGCATCATGAATAAAAACTGCTGTCAACATGCATTGGGTTCGAAACATTAGAGCATATGGTATGTGATTATCTGTATTGTCAAATGCAATAAAGTGAATTTGGATATAATAAAAAATGTAATATTTTAGAAATTTGGTAATAAACTGTGGAGGAATTGACAGGCAGAGAGTATCTGATGCCTGTGGGCAAACAGATAAAGATGGCAGGACGTGGCACTCGGTGGCTGAGGCAGCATCAGAGGCTTGGTTTTCTGAAGGGAGCCTGACTGGGCTGACGGGCACCCAGGGTGGTGGCCTTTGTCCCTGCCTGGCTGCCAAAATCTATAGGTCTCACTAATGAATAGACAGAAGCACAAGGTTCCCATTCTGGTTGTAGATGGACTAATTGGATTTTACAAATACTTGGGGTTTTCTTCTCTGATAGCAAAAAGAAACCTGTTGGAGTCTGTTGTATTCTCCCACCCTGCAGCATTCCCAGCATTTCCATACTATTGGCTCCTTATGAGGCTGGGAAGTCTCTACCTGAATAACAGGGAGCACTGAAAGGCTGTGAGAGTGGGGCTGCTCCCAAATACTGAGGAAAAAGAAAAGGTGGAGATAATTTTCTCCTGCAGTATCTCCCATTCCAGCCTGATCCTTTAATTCCCGAGCTGCTGACAAATCTGTGCCCTTGTGACACGGATGTCCCCAGCAGAGAGAGGCTGAACTGGGAGCAAACTTCAGGGCCTCCTGTATAGAAAATTCCAATGGAAAAGTGCAGATGTATCACACGTACCTGCAATTTTTCTTAGGTCACTGCTAATGCTTCTAAATGATCTGCGAGTGCATTAATCGTTTCTGTTAATTAACAATATGATAAAAGTGGCATTTAGTAAGCTCAGCGTAGTGTGCGTCTCAGTCATTATGTACTCAGTGCTTAGGTTTGATTTCAGAACGTTAATAAAATAAAATTTTAATGAAGGTTTGTTGTTATGAAAAATTTATCACCAGGAGTTCAGGTGCTGCTGACACGAGCGTGGTCTGTGACATGCACGGGGGTCCCTGGCTGCTGCTGCCAAGGCGAGGGCCTTGCCTGGGACCCCAGCCCAGGGCCTTGCCTGGGACCCCAGCCCAGGTCTTGGGCTGGGGCCCCTGGCCGGGGNGCGAGGGCCTTGCCTGGGACCCCAGCCCAGGGCCTTGCCTGGGACCCCAGCCCAGCCCTGACTGGTGCCCTTTGGACCTGGAAACCTTTGGTCAGAGTGGCTCATTTGAGAGAGGGAGGGAACCCTGTACTCTTCATCCTCCCCTCAGGAAAATCCCTCCTCAGAGATGGTTTGGTGGATTTTGCCCCGTTTCACCCCGAGGTGCCTTTTCCTGTTTCTGGGCAGTTCTCACTTTGGAAATGCCACGCAGCCGTGGGAGGAAGGAGCAGGGAGCCCGAGCCTTGCAGCTTTCCCTGACAAAAGCAGAGGAGGATCTTGCTGGTGCCCTTTGTCCAGCTGTGCCCTGACCACCACGCCTGGCAATGCCCACGCCTGAGCGGGGCTGGCCTCAGTTATCTGCTCATTTCACTGTGAGAATTTACTCTCCCATTCTGGAGAATTTACTGATACTTTAAATAGGTGCCTGTGTCTGCCAGGAGAACCTGCCTGTGCCCCATACCCGAGGTGTACATTTACACCTGCTGGATGTCGGGCAGATCGTGGCTTGGTGGGTGTCAGTCACAGCAGCAGGGCTGGAGAGCACATGCTACAGGTAAGTGAGGATATTTTCCATCCTAGACCACAGGTTTTAACCTCATATTCCCCTTCCATCTGCTGGTGCATGCCTCTCCTGGTTATCACAAGGGTGAGGTGAGATCCTGTTCACCTTGGAGCAGGTGGTGCCTTCGAGTGTGGTCACCAGTCTCCCCAGCAAACCCCCCCCTTGGAGATAAGGAGGTAAAATCCGGGGTGTGTGTCTCAGATGATGGCTATGCTCCCTGAATGGGCAGAATTGCTCCTTTGGAAACCAGAACCTCTCCTTCCGTGTGTTTGCAGCACAGGAAATCGGAATAATTGGAAATAACAGCTTTTGCCCTAGACAGCTTTTGGCTCTGACAAGCTGAGTTGCAGTATGAAAACTCAGAAGAAGGCACAAGGAAGTGAGGGGGATGCAGACCACAGGGAATATTTAAGTGATTTCTCCAAAGGCACAACATAAGGAGGTGGCAAAGTCAGGGCTGAGTTTTCAAGTCCTGGCTGTCGGGTTCTGGGACTGAGGAATGAATGGCTTTTCCCTGACCCAGGATTAAACCCCCAGGTCCCCATTCCCAGACTCTGGGGGTAAAGACTTGTAGTACCTTCTCAGACAGCAGTTAAAAACATCCATGGTTCACTGTGTGGGTAATTAAAATGTCCTGTCCCCTCTGCTCGGTGTGTTCTGTTCATCTACAAAGACAAGATTTGGTGACAGTGATCACAGGACTTGGTTTCACATCCCCCTCTCTACCCCCACCTGCTAGTTTATTATTATTATTATTATTTTTATAAGACAGCTTGGCAGGCTGGGAGCTTACTAAGGAACTTTTTCCTCTCTGATTACAAGGGATGTGTGAATAAAGTAGAACGGTATTGATTCACACCAATCTATGCATTGACTGTGTGGGAGCCACTTGCAATTCCCAGCAGCACCGGAAAGCTTTGCAACAGGGAGAAATATGACCAGGCAAGTTGAGAAAATAAATTAAACTAGTGTCAACTTTTCTTGTTTCTTCCCTCATTATTAATGGATGGAATGGGGCTCGTTTATCAAGAAGAGGAAAAATTAATTGACACGGGCTTTAACGTTATTATGCCTGGCTTGTCTGGTCACATTTCTTCATTTTTAATTTTTTTTTTTACTTTTGAAAGGCATTTTATTACCTTTCACAGGACCAGCTGCCAAAACCATGGGTATAAACAAGAAAGCAGGTGCATAAATAATACCACAGCAGGACTGGACTTTTCTGCATTTCAGAGCTTAAGCAGCTCAGATCCGAGGAGCGGGGAGACGCGGCTGAGCGGGTCAGCTCCGGAGCCTGACACAAAGGGAGAGCACGGCCTGAGCTGGTGTCTCCTGATGAGTCTGCTGGAGGTGTCAGGCTGGATATCCCCATCTGTCAGCACAGCCGCCCCTCGGGCAGCTCCCACGGCAGGGACCTCAGGGACTGGGACCTCAGGGAGCCCTGGGACCCCTCCTGGGGCCAAATGGGGGGGTCAGGAGCAGGGTGGGTCTGTGGAGCCCTCTGTGTGAGGGGGGGCTGATCCTGCACTCACAAGTGGCTGTGGGGTGATGCTTGCTGAGCAGCAGGAGCCAGGTTTAGACAGAGCCGTGTTGGTGGGGTAGGGCCCACCTTTGTCCTCTCCCTGCTCCTCTCTCCTGCCCTCCTTCTTTGGGATTGCTCTGCAGCACAAAAGAGCCCTGGTGATCCCCTGGTTCCCTGAATATTTCCAGGAGCTCTCTGGTTGCTGTAAGCGCAGGACAAGGCTGTCCCAGCTGCAGACTCACAGCAGTGTGGGCACAGCTTGGGCTGAGGCAGCAGATGAGATTGAGTGACTTGCTCCACACCATCAGGTGACCTCCAGGCAGCTTGGGAATTAAAACAGGCTCTAAATTCAGTGTCTTCACCCACCAGAGCATCTTTCAGGTGGCTGAGAGCCCCTCGGAGCTGTGCCTGCTTGGTGGGCTGGGTTTGGCTCAGGCACCAGGTGGTGATGGAGGTGCTGGCACCTGTGGCATTGCTCTGCCTGGGGGCCGAGGCAGGGTCTGCTCTGCCCATCAGAGCCTCCAGGGTTAGCCCCAGCATTAGCCTGGCTTTAACCTCTGTGGCGTGGGATGCAATCTCGTTGTTTTGCTTGCTGGAAGGCGGGCAGAGGTTTGACAGTGAGACCTTCACCCGGGTAAGCTGCTTTGGTGTAATTCTGCAGGCAGTGACGTCCTCGGCACTGTGTGCGGCCACAGCTGTGACACGGGGCACCGTGCAGCCAGACTGGGGCTGGGGGAATGGAGATGCATTTCATAGCTCTGGTGTCGTCATCACAGCTATATTTTACCAAGTTCGACGTAAAAACTCTCAAGTGATGACAAAAGTGTGAAATGTACCAGGTTAGAGTGTGGAAAAAAAAAAACAAAATACAGAGCACAGGGGTCCTGACATTTGGTATCTTCAGTCTGGCTTCTTAATGGTATTTATGGCTTCTGATTATTCTTTTACAGTATTTTAATCTGTTTATGGTTTCAGTCCCTTTCTCTGAACAGTGTTTGTCTTATTTCTGGAATACCATGGCAGAACCTACTGAGCTGACTCTGTGGAGCCACCTTCCCACACGCCTGGTCACCTTTGGTGGCTGAACAGGGCTTGGGATCAAAGGAGGTTTTTCACAGAATCCCAGAATCACTGGGGCTGGAAAAGACCTCCAAGATCACCGAGTCCAAGCTGTGTCCAATCCCCACCTTGTCCCCAGCCCAGAGCACTGAGTGCCACCTCCAGGGATGGGGACTCCAAACCTCCCTGGGCAGCCCTTCCCTTCCAATCCTTTCCATGAAGAAATTCTTCCTGGATTCTTCTTTTTTTCTGGTGTCACGGTGTGTTGGAGGATGTGTCCTGCACCATTGGATGTCAGGTGTCTGGGCTGGCATCATTTTGGTGCCTGTTGGTGCCCACGAACCAGCAGATGAATGGAGTGGGCTGACTCCTTTTTCAGCAGATGAATGGTGTGGAATAACTCCTCATTCCCAGTAGATACCAGAGGAGGGTTTTTCACCTGAAGGTCATGGATACATGTCTCAGCTTCCTTTAGTGCTGGTGCTTGGCTCAGAGCCTCTCATTTGGGGCATCTGTTTGCCTCTTACTTTATTTTTCTCCCTCTTCTTTGTCTTTTCTTTTACAGAAAAGATTATTCAAATGAATATTCAGTTTTATTCATTTGAATAAAAAACCCAACCGTTTGACTCTGTTAAATGCTTATCTCTTAAATAGAGCTTGTTAGCTTCCAATAATAGCTTCATTCAGAAGGATGCAGTATAATTTCATTTTAAAACGTGTGCTCCTTGACAACCGGAATCCTATTTCTGTCACCGTTTTCAACAGCCGCCTTTGTTTTGGGTTAATCTTTTCCATACACTTCCCAAGAACCATTTTTTTGTTGACTCTTAGTACCTCTCAGAAAAAAATAATTGTCTATTTAGCCCAGGAAGGTTTCTGAGAGTTTTGGTAATTTAAATATGAGCGTGTATTCATTATGGGAACTAATAAGACCATGCGTGCAGGGGGATCTTTGTGTGGGTGTAGTTATTAAAAGTGGGAATTTGATACCCAAAAAGTCAAACAAGAAAAGAATCACAGAATGGTTTGGGTTGGAGGGAACCATAAGGTTGCTCATTCCACCCCTCTGCCATGGCAGGGACACTTTCCACTGTCCCAAGTTGCTCCAAGCCCTTTCCACCCTCTCAGGAAGGATTTTAAGTGCCTGTGTCCCTGCAGATGGAAATCCTCTGGTTGCTCCCACTGAGTTTGAGGTGTTGGGCATTGTAGAGGTCACCTCTGGTTTTCCTCTCCTTTTCCTCTCCAGGCCAGTCTGACCAAGTGCCACAGATCTTTCAGAAACCTGCAAATGCCTGCTAACACCTACAGATTGTTAATTTATTGTTGTAAAATCTGCAAGTACAGAAAGCTGGGTGGCCGTCTGATTTAATCAGACAAATAATTTCTTGATAAACCTGTGCTTAAGCCATATGGAGTGGGATGAGAATGGGAAATTTGTTTCCGAGTCCAGACACGTAATGACTGCAGCGGCTTCCTGGTGGCGTTCACATATTAGGGCTAATCTCCCAAATTCCCTCTCCCCTCCGTCCTGGCACCGAGACCTAACACACGTTGAAGGAGGAATCCTCAACTGCAGCACTCGCTAATGAGCTGCTAATGATGAAGATGTTGCTGGTGCTCAAACAATTAATGACTTGGAGCCCCAGCCCGGCCATCTCATCCTCTGGTCCGGCCAGGCTTTGCTCCCAGCTCTGGGATTCCTGGGATGCCAGATTCAGGCACTTCACCACAAAAATTCTAGGTTTAACTGCAGGTCTGTGTAAGGTAGATTTAAATGGAGTAATTTAGAAGGCAAATGAAAGACGTGAGTTATGTAAAAAAATGCAAGCTGCTGCCTGCTGTAGGTGCAAAGCGGAGCAGTGTGGTGAGCCTGGTGTGCTGTTATGCCTTGGAGGAGGGCTAGAAACCCTTCCTGGCGATCTTTCCCCCAGTGAGAGGGTCTGAAGTGGAGTGGGAGCGTTCCCCATGGCTACAGGTACTGTGCACTCCCAGAAGAGCTGCTCAGAGCTCACCTGGAAATCACTTTCCTCCCAGCCAGAGGCACTGGGGCTGTCCCTGCCTGGAACCAGTGCAGAGTCCAGCAGGTTCCAGTTTGGGGATGGAGTTCATCCTCTTATTAGAGTCTTATGATTTCATTAGCATAATTAGTGTCGGTGTTGACTCATCAAGCCTTCTCCAGCACATGAGCTGGGGTTTTTTCATTATCCTGGGTGTTTCTGTGCGGGCAGGAGCAGGGAGCACGGTGTGTAGCTGTGGTGGGCTGCCAGGTGCCTTCAGTGCAGCCCCAGCAGAGCAGGCTCAGTGCACAGCCACAGGCAGGCAGCAGGCATCAAACAGCCTAAACCAGCCCAAATCCTCGGCTCTTTGAAGCAGCAGTGGGGAAGAGAGGAACTATTAGATCAGAGGCCTTAATCGTAATGGGTTCCTGGAGGCCTCAGGATGTCCTGATGAGGTATTAGAGGAAGTAATTCAGGAAGAAAGGGACAAATAACCACCTCCGGAGCGGGGCTGACCCGGCACAGCAGAGCACACGTAACACAAAGTGCTGCTCTGTGTTTGGGAAGCATTGGGGTTTTTCTCCTTGCCAGGGGTAAATGAGGAATCATCTTCTGTCTTCCCAGATTTTTATGGTTTTTGGGTCGTGTAATGAGTCAGCTCTAATGGAGAAGTCCCATGGAATTAAACAAGAGATGAAATCAATATGGTTCCATAGAAATATAATTGGGTTTTGTAGAGATTGCTCTTAAAAACCTATAAGGTGTAAAAGAAAATACGGCCTTATTGTAGTTTCCGAGCCATCGTGTAACTGGGGTGTAACTATCCATTAAATTCTCCAGGATGGATCAAAAAATCCATAAGGAGGTTTTAATTCTCCATTAAATCCTATGGAAGAGCTGGAACAGAACCATATTAATTTTCCCTGAGACAATGCTTCTTCCCTCCATTAGGCTGCAATAAGCTCAGGAACAGCTCCACAGGCAGCAGGTGTAGTCACACATGTGTGTTGTTAATAGAAGTTTTCCTATGTCCCAATGGCTAAATAATGCTTTGTTAAAATGAAATTGTTACACTTAACTAATGTTTTCCTTACCCCTCCCCTTTTTGTATCTTTATCAAATAGGATTTGGCTTCGTAACTTTTGAAAATGAAGACGTGGTGGAAAAAGTCTGTGAAATTCATTTCCACGAAATCAATAATAAAATGGTGAGTGTTGGTGTTCTGCATTGTGTGGTGGCAGGGAGCTCTGAGCCCCCGTCCCTGAGGTGTGCCCTGAGGTGTGCCCTGCCCAGGGGTGCAGGGACAGCCCTCTGCTGCAGGGTCAGGGTGCTGAGCCTGGAGCACAGCCCCTGCTGTGTCCCCACAGGCTCAGGCAGCTGCCCAGAGCAGCGTTTGGTGTGAGAAGCCAAAGGGCTTGAGGAGGGTGTGGGTTCACACCCTGAGAGCCCAGCTGCAGTTCCTCCTCAATGACAGGCAGGTCCCAGGTTGTGGGTTGCCCTGAGCCAGATGAAAAGGGGCATTTGTATTTCAATTGCTGCAGTAACTTTGATATTTTCGGCTAAAATATTCTCTTTCCCTTTGTCAAAACATCCTTTGCTTCTCAAATGTGTATTCAGATATGCATTGTATATCGGTCTGATATGTGTTCACAGACTTTAAATTTAATAATAGAGCTTTTAGTGTGGATAAGATCAAAGCAATCTCCTTGGCATATGCTGGAGGCCTGATTCAATATTTGACTTGCTAATTTTTCCCAGGGCACTGAAATAATATTCCTCATATTGTTGCTCCCTGCAATATGCATCTGAAATAAAAGTGAGGGTCCCCTTGGCCAAGTGTGGGGTGGGGTGGTGGGCAGTGCTCCTGGCCCTGTGGGAAGTCTCTTGCTCCACTTCACATGGATGCTGTGGACTGTGCCTCTGCCTGTCGGGTTGCCCCCAGCCCCTCCTGCACTGGGGTCTCCTGCCTGTCCCCACAGAGCCTCACCTGAGTGCCCCTGGGGTGGGGGGAGGCTCATTCCTTTTATATCGTTTCTAAATGCTGTTAATCTGCCTTAAAGCAAAAGGACAGAACAAACCCCAACCACCCCCACACAACAGACTCAATGTCAAGTTAGAAACAAATTAGAAACACTCGGGATGTAAATTTAGGGATTGTCAGGTGGGAGGGAAGAGCTTCCCTGCAGGATTTTCCTGTCCACAGGAGGAGGGCACACTCCACAGGTTTAGTTACTCCTCACAACAGGCTTTTTTCTGGAGAGAAAAGCTCAGGATTTTCTCTCCCCCAGGCTCAGGACTGCCCTGGGGAGGTGCTGGGGGAGCAGCAGGTGCTGGTGTGCCCCAGGCAGGGACAGTGTTTGATGCTTCATCCCTGCATCTGCACCCATGGGCTGGAATAGCCTCACCTGGCTCTTGGCATCTCCTGGGAGGGGAGGAATAGCCTAGAGCTCTTGGGAGGATTCCTTCCCAGGTGGAAGGCTGCCCAGGAAGGTGGCAGGGAGCATGGAGGATGGGACAGGGTGAAAACACTCGAGGAATGTCAGAAAGAGCAAGAGAAACAGTTTTGAGTGTTGGTGGGTAATTAAAATGTCCCCTCCCCACTCCTGTGCCTGCTCAGTGCCCCCTCCAGGTGCCACCATCTCCGAGTGTTCCCTTCGTGTCACTCCTTCAGCACTGATTTTGAAAGCAGCCCACGAGCAGGGGATGAGACATGATCCTGTCTTGGGACTGAGTCATCGCCCTGCTGATGTGTCTGCAGCTGAATCCCAGCCCTGCGGGGGCAGGGAGCTGCCTGTGCGTGTGGCAGGAGCTGGGACTGACACACAGCTGGCCTGGCGTGACACTCAGCTGCCTGGGGCACTGCTGGGGTCATGTCATGATGGGATCATGTCCCCCTGTGTCCCTGAGCCATGCAGGGGACTGGCTCTCACAGCCCCAGCCCATGGGGTTTGCAGCGGCTCAGTGAGCTGGGACGGGGACACCCTGTCCTCACCCCCATCCCTGCCCGTGTCCCTGTCCCCATCCCTGTCCCCATGCCCAGGTGGCTCAGCTGGGACATGCCCAGCTCCGTGGGCTGGGCTGCCCTGAGCTCACTCCTCCTCCTCCTCCTCCCCCTCCCCCCCCTCCCGCCCCC
>VZRH01007108.1:282178-296351 GCA_013397555.1 Urocynchramus pylzowi | reverse complement strand
TTTTTTTTTTTTAAGTCCGTAGCTGCAAGCTGAGACAGGCAAGTCTGCAGGGAGCATCTCACACAATAGCAAATTTTTTTGGTTTTGTTTTTGCTATTTTAAAATAGACCTTTGTAGCGACATATTTTCAACACATTTTTTTTCCTAATGTATAAATTGGTACTGGTTATTTGAAAACAAACTTCTTAAATTAAAACATAAAAAAGCAAGAGAGATCACTGGAGAGCTGTTACCCTCCCTTTGATGGGTTTTTCCTTCCATAGATACTGTAGAGCTACACACAGACACGCACACGCACACAGGGACCCGCACACTGCTCCCCGTGCTGGCCTGTGGTAAGTGAACGCTCACTCCTGAGTGCAAATCCCACCCTGCTGTGTTCTGTGCTGGCTCTCGGGGTGCCAGCTCTGGGGTCCCCCCAGGAGCAGTGGCCAGCCATGTGTGGAGCTGGGCCCGGGGTCGGGTCGGTCCCCCCGCCCTCGGCGGAGCCGCGCCGGGACTGCTCTGGGGGAAGCGAGTGGTGGAACCACAGGGCAGGATGGTTTGGGCTGGAAGGGACCTTCCAAGGTCCACCCCTGCAGTGAGCAGGGGCACCTTGCACTAGGTCAGGTTGCTGAGAGCCCTGTCCAGCCTGGCCTTGAGCCCTTCCAGGGGTGGGAAGAATCACATCCCACAGAGCCCATCCAAAGCCTTTGCCCTTCCCAGCACCTCCTGCAGTGGTTTGGCACCACTCAGGACTGGAGTTTCCTTTCACCCCAGGGCTTTCCCAAGCAGCTGGAACAGGTGAAGCAGAGGCTCTGCTCTGTTTGTCTGCTCTCCACCCAGCCACCATGGTGAGGAGACCCCTGAATTCCTGAGCGGCCTGGTCCCAAGGGCCGTGGGCTCCTCAGGGCTCACAGTGCAGGGGAGGGAGCTCGGGGTGACAGGGACACCCAGTGAACCCCCTGCACCGAGCAGGGGGGCAGGAGGGAAACCAGCACCTCACAGCAAAGTTCTGTAGGATGGGTGAGATGTGGACAATGCTTGGCTACACCTGCAGCGCGCTGGGGCAAACGTGGAGCCGTGTGTGCAGCCCTAGGTCATTAGGATGAGACCCAGCTTTGGAAAAATACAGATTGTTGTCATCTGTAGGATGAGCAGTGTCCTTGTGATGGGGTTATTGTGCGGCTGTTTTTTGCAGGACTGATAACACTGAGGGGAGCAGCGCTGTGAGGCTTTGTTTACTTGAATTCACAAATGCCAGAGCTCTTCTGAAAGCTGAGCCACCTCTTCCTACCTGTGGTACATTTTCCCTCCTGGACCAGGCCAGGTCTGGGGTGTCAGGCAGACAGCAGAGCTGCTGGGGTGACACGGTGCTGGTGGGGACAAGGCAGCTGCCAGATCCAGGTGACACCACCTCTGGTTCCGCTGGAGCCAGCGGGACAGTCTGCTCTGGCAGGGTTGCAGCCAGGAGCTGGAGGTGAGGAGGAGGCTTCAGCAGGTGTTTGTGCGTTGTCTCAGGCTCTGAGTCCTCACAATTCCATGTACCAGCTGATTCATATGAAGGCATTGAAGGAGAGACACCTTTGATAGGTTTAATGTCAGAAATCTGCAGAGGTTAGATGAGTTTAATTATAAACGTGTCTAAAGCGAACGTGTTTGTTCACTGACAGCAGAGGCACCCTTTGACTCGACCCCTTCTTAGAGGTATTTTTATTAAGGGCCTGTTTCTATCAAAGCAGGACTTCCAGTTACTGCCTGGTTATTTTCAGTCTCCTGCAGAGATTGAATATGGAAAAAAATCCAAGTGGGTTGTCCCCACCAGAAAGCTGCGGGTCCCGGGGGAGGCAGGAGATGCTCAGGGCCTTGTCTCACCTTGCTGAGTTCCCCTGCCCCAAAGCTCTGCCCCTGCTCCCCTCCCACTCGGATCAGTTACTCCGTAGCAGCAATCAGAAGCTTTCCAGAGCTGCTGGGAGTTCCTCAGGTGGTTGGGGGCCCTGGTCTCCAGAATCACAGCCCTTGGGGGCGCCCTGGCCGAGGCGTGGTGCGGGGAGCGGGGCAGCTGCAGGATGGGGTGTCCCCCTGCTGCAGCAGGAGTTTGGGGCAGGGGGCCCAGTGCCACAGGACACAGCTTGGCACCAGGGAGCCTGTCAGGAGCAGGGCAGGAGCAAGGTGTCAGGTTTAAAACCTCGGTGTTGTGATTTGGAGGGAGAAGTACTTGGCTGTTTCTGCAGGAGTATCGCAGGCCTGCGAGCTTCCCCTGCCTCCTGCCCCGCTGGCGGTGCAGCCTCAGTGCAAGTGCACAGAAGAATGTCCAGTCACACTCTGGGCTGCTCCCAGGAGTTCTGCCACAACCCACCTATTTGCATTCCCAGCCCCTTGTCCCTGTCCCTCAGGGGCTGTCCCATGTCCTCTCCCACATCTCCACCGTTTCCCACGGCATGGGACAGCCCCTGGCTCCAGGGGCAAGACACACAACCCTTTGGCAACTGCTCTCTCTCCTCTTATCCCATTATTCCTCCCAACCCTTCCTCATGCAGTACATTGCCTCTTTTTTTTTTTTTATTTTAATTGCAATCACTCCCTTTCTGTGTCTCTTCTTTTATTTTTTTAATTTTTTTTTATTTCTGGGACTTATCTTTTCAGTTTAATCTATTAATTTCTGTTCTTATTTCACTTTGCAGACTATTTGCCGATTTCACAAGACATAATTTTTATCAACTAGTTCTTAAAGATGCATAACAAATTAATCGGGGTTTACTACAGTGCTAATGAGAGAGAGACAGAGAAAGCCTGGGTGGTCCATGTTTAATATCAATGTCCACTGAAAAATTGCTGCTCTTACTGGCTGGTTTGATTGACTGGACTTTTTATTTTATTTTTATTTTTTTTAAAGGCTCCATATCCTCACTGCTTTGAGTTTGCTTTTTTTTTTTTTAATTTTTTTTTTTTTTTTCTCTGCTTTGTTATGAGTTTTTAATGCCCACTTGGAATGTAACTCACAAGGATGGGGTCAGGGGCGTTCCGAAGGCATGACTTCTCACAAACTTTGTAGAAATCATTTTATCAACGCAGCGAGAAGGATGGTTGGGTTGATTGGTCTCACAAACAGCCCCCAAAGAGAGTGACTGGCGCTTTTTAACGTGGTGACATCCAGCAGTAGCACAATCCCATCCCGGCTGGAGCGGGACGGGCGTCCCCCGTCCCTGGCACCCAGCTGTGTCACCCCGTGGTGTCACAGCCCCACACGTGGCCCATTCCCCACCCTCCTCTGGCCTGGGGCTCTTTGGGAGCTGCCACCATCACACGAGGGCCGTGGTGAGATGCCACCAAGAGAGGGGCTCAGGCAGCTGCTGCCCCCACAGCAATTCCTGCCCCGCTCCCAGGGCCAGTGGGGCTTGGAGCAGCCTGGGACAGCGGGAGGTGTCCCTGCCCGTGGCAGGGGTGGCACTGGGTGAGCTTTAAGGTCCCTTCCAGCCCAAACCATTCTGAGTTTCTCTGATTCTTCGATCTAACTCCCTGCAGCTGCTTCTCCTTCCAAACTTGCTTGCAAATCACGGGCAAATTCCCTAAATTGTGGCCAAGCTTTCCCTGCTTAAGCTGCATCACACTGCGCCTCTTCGTCTCCACCCAAGCGCAGGAGAGCTGCAAACCTCCATCCATTGGCTTTATTTAACAAGACCAGATTCTGGACTTTTGGGTAGAAAACACACATTCTCTTTAAATTCTGCTCTTCTTGAAGTGTTGCTACCCATTGGATAAGTTTGTGAGAAGTACGGTGCATGCTTACAGTAGAACTGTAATGCATTTTAATGTTTGTTAATCCACTTGTTTAAAATGTCGGTGTCAAAGGCTCTACAATCCATGGCTGTGCTGTTCATTTCATTAAAGATGCTTGATGTAATACTTGGGTAGTTTTCTTTTGACTTTTCTGCAGGCAATAGCTTTTTTTAATCTGTATGGCTTCTTATTATTTTGTTTGGGGTTTTTTGCTATGAATTGCTTTGCTTTTGTGAACTTGTCTTAGTGTGCATGATTTGCAAACATTTCGGCTATTGTGAATTTTCTCATTTTTTGTAAATAGTCCATCTGTGCTTTTCTTTTTTTTTTATTTCTTTTTTTTTCTTTTTTTTTTTCTTTTTTATGACTTTTTTCCTGTAAGTAACTGAGGTAGAAAAATAATAATAAATTGTTTACAACGGATCTGCTGTGTTGCTGCTCTCTTAGCTTGCAATTTTAATATTTTGGTTTGGACACCCCAAATAACCAGTACCAATGACAATTGAATAAAAGAATAAAACCATCACTCAAAACGTGTGACCCACTGTTTGAAGAACCTGCAGAGGAACAGTTACATGCAAGGTGTGTTTACAGCAAAAATTATACCCAAAAAAAAAGGACAAAATGCACTCTTAACTGGGGGGAGAGGAAATTGCAGCATCCCCACTGGTTCTCTGCCACTGTGGTGGGATGTTCCTGCACTGTCCTTTATCCCAGTTATATTTTCTCCCGTCATCACCTGAGTGTTTGGGGATTGTCAAAGTTTCACAGAAGCCTTCAGGTTAGAAATTTAAATTATTTATTTTAATTAAGGGTTTGTTTGCTTGTATGTTTGTTAAAGCTTATTAAAACCTTTGTATATGGTGAGAGGTGAGAAAAACAAATATTTTCACAAACTTTGCAGAGCTCAGGGAAATATATTTGCTTATTAATACTGGTTATGTATAAAAGCCATGAGCTCAGCCTTGGGTCACGCTCCTGCAGTGCCTGGGGCAGTGGAAATGCAACACAAGATGGTTCAAAGTCTCGAAGTGATGGGGTTTGTTACTATGAGAGCATTTAAACCAACTTTCTGTTGAGCTTAATTCAGTTTCTTTCCTGGTGCCAGTCCCACAGTGTTCACCCATCAGTGTGGACAGGGAGGTATCCTGTGTAGTTATGTGTGGTGCTCGCCTAGGAGGTAAGAATTAGAAAATAGGAATTTTCCAGGTGAGGAAAAGGAACTGGTGCCAAAGATAAGGGGAATTATTATGTTATGCTTAAGGCTTCTTTGTCATAGTGTCTTGAAAGGAGGAGGAGAAGAGGGAAGGAGATCCCTGTGTCAGGGGTTTAGGAGACCCTGATGCAAGTTCTGCTGCACAGGTTCCCCCTTGGTTAATAACCTCGAAGGGGAGTGCAGTGGGGATGGAAAAGGGTGTGGTTGCAGCATCCCAAAAAGCCAACCTTTCCCTCTGCCCCATGTGCAGTGGTGTGAAACACCCAGCCTGGGGCGTGTGGTACTTCACTGACCCCAAGGCACATTCCCCTGTACTGGAGCACCCAGCTGCCTACTCTGGTGAGGTAAAGTGATTTTAAAGTGCTGCCTGCACATGGCTTCTGTACCCACAGGGAGTGAGGCAGTCTGTATTAATAGGGGTCAGCTCTGTAAAGCACTCTTCAAGCACCGTTACACCAGTGTAAGGCTTGTAGAACATTTACTAATGGGAGCAAAGTTTGTGTGGTCGTGATACTGGAATGATCAAACGTAACACTCAGAAGAGGAGGACCTGGTGGCAGCTGCAAAATAGGAGGAGGAAATGTAAAACCTATTTTAAATTGTTCAGTCAGTTAAGCCTTGTAACAGCAAGAGACGTGGAACAGAGCTGGAGATTTTTCTCACTCTTTTGTCTAACCCTTTCTTAACTGCTTAAATCTGCTCTGCTCTCCCCTGCACTGCATGCCTTGATTCCACCTAAACACATCACTGCATCTGCATGGCATCACTGGTTTACAGAGTGCATTTGGAATCTCTTGGAACCACCTGAGTTACCTCTTCCCACCTCTCCGTTTCAGCCTCCGTCCCTGAAAACAAAGACTTTAGACTGGACCTGGTTTAAAATTAAGCTTTTTGGGTGTTCTTCTGCTGAGGAGGGGCCGTTCCCATTGCAGGTGCATCCCTGGAGGGAGGAGCAGCTGGAACTGCAGACAGCAAACTGAGAAATTAATATAGCAGAGCCCATAAATCTCCAGCCAGAAGGTTCTCCTTCAAGTTCTGCTTAGATTATTGTGTTTTGTTGCAGGAAAAAATGGTCTCTAGAGCTGTTCTCTGAGTCCGAGCAGAGCTGAAGCACCTTTGCCTTTAAGGCACAGTCTCTCTGAGAAAAGCTGTGGATTTTGATGTTGCAGAGAATGGTGTAAAAGGCTTTTTTCATCTTCTATTTCCCCCTACCCCTTAAAGTAACCTTATTGTTAGATTTAGGGTGAGATTTTCCAGAGAGAAGCTGTTGGTCTGTGTTGATGGTCCGGCTCCCAGCCCTGTCAGTGGCAGCAGAGCAAGGCCAGTGACAACAGAGCCTGTCCCCCTTTTCCTGCCCCATCCTCTCAGTGTGAGTGAGGCTGCTCTGGAGATTTCCCTAAATATCATGTCTGGCTGAGGCCCAAAACTGCCCAGGTCCTTCATTAGATTTTTCTCCACTTATAACTTGAATAACTGAGAAATAAGAACATCTTGAATGTTGAACACTGATTGTCCTATTCTCGGCTGCTCACTGATCTGTACCTCGTGTTAGAGGCTTTAAAACTTGAGGTTCATTGCCCTGAAAATTAGTGATCCTGAAGGGGCAGAGAGGAGAGAAAAGAAAAAGAATCCAAGCCTGCTGGTGTCTGTGGAGGTCTGTGTGTTTTGGGGTGGTGCTGCAGCTCCGGAGCGATGGCTTCTGCTGCAAACGGGCCACAGCTGCACTGACCAGGAGGGTTAATGAGAGCAATTATTCACAAGGGTAAAGAGGCGTAACACAAACACTGGTGTGTGGAGGAAAACATGGATAACCCTGCAGAAGGAGAGTGGTCTGCTAATGCCCATCCTGCTCTAAGGAATTCTCAGTGTCCGAGCCAGCTGGAGCACAATGGTACCCCTGCCTCAGTAGAGACATTTTTAACTAAAGCTGTTAAAAATTGGGGCTGGGGTTGCAAGGAACTGGACAAGATGTGTCTCCTTATAGCACAGAAACATTCAAATGTGAATGTTTTAGTAGCAGGGTTTCCAGCTGGCCATTGAGGAGCTTCCACACCCTGCCTTGCCCAGGAGCAGTGATGGTACTTGGTGCAGCAATGCCTTGAAGATTTCTGAGCTCAGCATCCCAATCCTGTCCTGTGACCTCTTTCATAATACGGATTCTGGAATGCCCAGTGGCAGTTCCTCCAGTGAGGCACTGGAAGGTCCCTGTCTGCCAGTGATGGCTGTGCTGGGGGAGCTGCACGTGAGTGGTGAAGAGTTCCCCACCCTCTGATAACCTTGTCCTGTGATTTACTGCCTTCTCTTTTATGAAGTTGGCTCTTTGTGTTGAATTTTTTCAGCTTCAGCCTCCAGACACAAGTTCTTTTTATGCCTTTGTTCATCATCAAGGACTTGTCTTTAAATAATACTTACCCAGATAGTTGAGATCATTCATAAAAATTGAGACAAGCAGCTTAACCAAACAGCTCATTTTCTTTACCACCGGCGCAGCGGAAATGAGGCTTGAAGCAAATCAGTGCCACGTTGCTGAACTCCAAATAGGTGCCTTAATGTGGTTCCATCTAACCTGCCCTTGTTCCTCCAGCAGCAGGTGACTGAAATGCAGAAATTCAGAGCTGCTGTGCTGCGAGGCAGCGTGGGGCCAGTGAGCTCCTGGGTGTTCCTGCCCCTGCAGCCGTCGTTTGCTTTGTACTTAACTTGTTGGTTAAAAATCTGTGATGAATGTTTGACTGTGGCCTTTAAAATGAGTTGTAGCAAGTCCAAAGGAGGCCACTGAGATATGAAAGGGATGGAGCACCTCTCCTACAGGGAAAAGCTGAGAGGATTGGAATTATTCATCCTGGAGTAGAGAAGGCTTCAGGGCAGCCTACAGGAAAGATGGAGAGAGACTATTAACAAGGGCCTGGAGGGACAGGACAAGGAAGAATGGCTTCAAACTGCCAGAGGGCAGGGTTAGGTTGGATATTGGATGTTGAGAACTTAAATCAGCAACCAGCTTTTGCTTCTTGGTTTGTGCTTTTTTAATAGATAGTTTTTTTTTAGAACAAACTGTTTGCCTTTGAGAAGTTTCCCAGTTTTCAGTATAGTGAAATAACTGCAAAAGGGTTATTGCACTTGAAATGCCACAGAATGATAATTTTGGGACAAACAAGGCTTTGTCTGACTGATGCATGAAGTAATTACTGGGCAGAAATGCACCATTCTCATCCTAAAGGATCATGGCCTGAGAGTCCCAACAGCTGAAGAATGGGTCATTTACTGTACATAAAGTGGAAGTGCCAAATTTTAAATTAACTATGTCTGGGATTTATTGTTTTGTTGAAATTCCAGAATGGGAATATTTGCTCAGCATAAGATCCATCTGCAAACAGCCATTGGGGGGTATCAGACATAGGACAGACCTGGTACAGGCTGTGCCCTGGATGATGCAGGGGCTCTGGGATGAGGGTGCACGGTGTGTTCTGGATGAAATTCCTTCATTTGCTGGAAGAGATTTTAACAAGGTTGATGTAACACAGTGGAAAAAGACAAAGGGAAGCACTTAAGAGGCTGTTGCAATACAGGACTGGGAGCAGGCTTGGAGATACTGAAGGTGTTAATAGAATTGATCAGAACCTTAGGAAAGTACGTTCCTGTTTCCCTGGAGCTCTGCCCTGCTGTGCTGGGTCCTGTTCATCAGCTGTGGTGTGGATGGAGAAAGCTTCATAGACTCTGCAAACTTTGAGAAAGCTTCACAGAGTCTGCAATCAAATCCCAAGGAGTTAATTGCTACTAAACCGTGGTAATGAGTTGTGAATGATGTGGTAGAACCCTGATCTTTGATCAGTTCTAGGGAACATTTGATTTCTCTGAGTGTATGTTCTTCTCTAAATTTTTAGCACTGAGTTGTTCATCTCAAGCTTGGAGTAGTAGCAGGTTTTTTTCTTTCTCATTTAGGTTTCCTTATAGAAAGGGAGGGGGAGTGTGAGACAGAGAGCCTGGAAGATGAAGGTTTTAAACATAAAGGGATTGTTTTGGGATGGAGCTTTCCCTTGTGTGTGTTCACCATTAAAGACGACATTTTTGCCCAGTAAATTGGACCCACGCCTGCCTGCCTTCAAAAAAAAACTACCAGGCTCTTCTGCTTCATGGTTTTGAGTCTCTGATACTTTTGAAATGAAGCCTAAAGATCCTCCAAAGAGGATAACACAGCCTAATGGAAAGAATAATGCAAGCGAGAACCCATCTGAAATGACAGCTGTGAGCCTGGTGCAGCTTTTCGGGCTGATCAAAGCTGCTGGGAACGCTGCTTGAAAAGGGGGGATCAGCCCCAGGAACACTGCTTGAAAAGGGGGGATCAGCCCCAGGAACACTGCTTGAAAAGGGGGGATCAGCCCCAGGAACGCTGCTTGAAAAGGGGGGATCAGCCCCTGGGAACGCTGCTTGAAAAGGGGGGATCAGCCCCTGGGAATGCCATTTGAAAAGGGGGGCTCAGCCCCCCAGCCCCTCTCCCCACTCTGCCTGCACATGAATTCATATTCCAGCCTTTGCACATTTTTCCTGGGAGATCAAGTGACCTCCTGAAGGACCAGGGTTCAGGTCAGCTCGCTGGGGAGCACCAGGGCTGTAAGGAGTGAGGTGTTGAGGGGTGGAGGAGCCTCTGAGCTCAATGGCCTCAGCACAGGGACCCCCAAAAACCCTGCACAGACCAGTCTACTGCTTGTCTGTGAACACTCCAAACACCCCGTGAGCACAGAGCAAGGGGCTTGCTTCTTAGGTGCAGTTTCATGGTGGCTTTTATTTAATTCTCCATGCCTGTTCCATGATTTTGGCTGTTTTCTGAAGTCAGGTGGCAATTTGGGCATCTCAGCTTCCATTTTCTTGTTTTAAATCCCTGTGCTCATTGCTGAAGTCTGAACATGCGACCTCAGGTGCCCAAGTGCTTTGGCCATTAAAAGGAAATTCTTTGCATTATATATTTTGATGTAAGGACTAACTTTGTGATCTTTGTGTTCTTTTTTTGGGTTGATTCCTATTGTCTGACTGGTTGTAGAGGATAGGGTTGTGTGTCTTTGAGGATGCAAGATATTTGGGGTCTTCAAAGGTTGATCAGAGCAGGGCTGAAGGAGTCAGTGATTTCTCTTGGAGCCAGAGCTGCAGGAAGAGGATCCTGGCAGCAGGAAGGGGTGCAAAGGGTTTTTCCCTTGTGGTTGCCTTGTAGCCAAGCCCAGGCTGGAGGGCAGGAGAACTCGGTGATTTGAGAAGGAATGGTCCCAGCAGAGCAGGAGATGGAGCAGGGCAGAGATCTGGGGAGCCCCTAAAGCCCATGTGAAGACTGGCCCTGCTCAGGCAGTGTCGTGCTTGCCAGATTTGCTCACAAAGCCCTGGAAATCTGCTGAGTCCTGGGCTCCCACTGCAATGCCCAGAGCAAGGCAGTGGGGCTGTGTGCTCCAGCCCAAACTGCTGCTCCAGGGCTGTGCCATGCTGTGATCCCCCTTCTCCCAAACTCACCTGTGCCTTGGAGAGACAACAGCCATGGACTGAATCTGGGACCTCAGGGCAAAGAATTTAACCCAGATCTGTCCATTTTCCCTCACTGCTTCACTGTTTAAAGTGAAACTATTGATGCAGGAAGCAGGAAAATTTATCTGTGAAAAATTGCACTTGGAACGCTGGTTTTGGCTCATTCTGAGCAATGAGAGAGCATGAAATTGCTGTGAATCCTCAGGGCTTTCCTGGACAGTGTGAGCCCACTGCAAAACGTTTATTGTAAAATACCTTCTAATTGCAGTGCTTAAAGTGGGCACTGCTGGCCTTTGCAATGGCTCTGGGCTCTGTTTCCTCTGGGCAGCTGGGAGCAGTGGGCACACAAAGCACAGGGGTCATTTGAGCAGGAATCAGTGCTTTAAACAAACACCAGGAATGAACTGAGCTCTCCCTCCACCCTTTTGATTTTCCAGGTGACTTCAGAAGGCTCAGAGGGAGTGGGGCTGGTGCTGGCCATGCACCTGATTGTCCAGGGTGGGATCCAGAGGTGCTGCCATCAGGGCTCCCCTTGGCTTCAAGACACTCTTGTCCAGGTATCCATTCCTGGCACCCAGTTCCCTCCGAGCTGCTTGTTAAAATGAGCTGGGAGGCCGGTTGGCAGCTGGTGCAGGGAGCAAAGGGCCTGCTGACACCCCACAGCCCTCTGTGCTCCTGGGGGTCCCCCCACAGCAGCAGTCCCCAATGCCATTGCTGTCTCCTGGAGATGCCTGCACTTCCCAGGCATTGCTGAGTGAAAACAGTGGCACTGGGCCACTCTTCTCACACTCTGCTGGCTACAAGTTCTCCTTGTGCCCTGCTCCAGCTCTGGGAGGCATTCCCAGTGCCCCGTGCTGGGATCCCCGTCAGGCAGAGGGGATGGTGTCAGCTGAGGGGTCAGGAGCAGAGGCACAGAGGTCCCAGGGGGAGGTGGCACAGGGGTGGGAGGTCACACACAGCATTAGTGGCTCAGCAGCAGTGACAGGGAAGCTGCTCCCAGCTGAGCCCGCCCGTGGACGTGGTGCCTGGCAAAGGGCATTTAGCAGGGGATCGATTGCTTTCAGTAGGCTGGATTGATGAGGGGATCCTCCAGTGCTGGAGCCATTCTGGGAGTGTATCAGCAAGGAGGGTTCTGCCCATCTTGGTAATCAATCCCAGTTTCCATCTCCCGCTCCCGGAGCCTGCGGCGTTCCCGCACGGAGCGCGCAGCGATCACACTTGAGCTGTTTGGAGTGCCATGTCGCAGGGATGCTTTTATCTCAGAACTGGGATAAAAGCTCTCTTCAGGGGCGGAGGGATTAATTTTTCACACATCTGTCCACTGGAATGCAATAAGGGAGCCTTTGTTCAGGCTCTTTCCGTGGAGCGCCTTCTCCACCCTTGTTATTTCACTCTTCTTTTGCATGGCAAAACTTTTTGTCCTGCATTTCAAATAGATCCTGAGTGTCCCTGGCAGCTGAACAAGAGAAACAAACTTTCCAGCTCTGTTTTTTGTGCTGTTCTCGGGATGCTTGGTGATTTGAAGGGTATTTGATTGGTTTTGGCAGAGGCATTTTATTCCATGGAAAATCCACAGCTCCTCCAGTCCCGTATGGATGGTTCAGGGAGCCCCTGGAGCCTCCAAATGAGAGATCTGTGGGTGGCCAGCGGGTCATGGAGGTGCCATGGGAACGCTGAGGACACTGCTCTTGGGCTGTGCGCCGTGGTGGGCAGGGAGGGACAGGGGGCAGTGCCAGCTCTGCTCCTGCCTGAGCCGCAGTGCGAGGGCCCAGAGCTTGGCTCTGCATGAAAATGAAGCCCCAGAGCCTCAGCCCTTGTCCTGCAGATGCTTTCCTTGTTTTTTGGAGGTTGGTTTTACTTTTAACACAAAAGTCTTCTCACTCCAGCCCTAATCGTGTGTCAGGGTTGATGGCTCCATCCAGTGAGAGGGAATTCAACACTCAGGTTCAACACTGGTTATCTCCCAGTCTGGATGTGCTTCCCCCCATCCCACTCCACGGAGGCTGTAGCAGTTTCCAGCTGACAGGTTCACCAGGAGGACCAGGGTTGGCTGTGCAGTGCTGCTCTGTGCACGGGGAGCACCACCCTGGGGATCCTCTTGCATACATTTACCTGTGCTATGTTTTTTTCCCCCCAACAGCCCTATTACCATATTTAAATGCAAGTATGTCTTTTTTTGATTGATGTTTTAAGTAGCTTCCAGTTACTCTAGCCTAGTTCTCTGCTCCTTGCCCTGGTAGCTGAGCTGTAGCTGAACCATAGTGCTGAAGGTAGTGGGCTGTAGTGTGCTGGGCTCGCTCTCTTGCTCTCGGGCTCACTCTTCTCTTTCTCAGTGCCTCAGTTGCTCTCCTGTGGTTCCTCAGCCTTGCAAAGCAGCTGTGATCATGGTCCTGGTGCCTGCTCAAGGACCAGGTTCCATTGTGGTGGCCACCCCGGGCTTGTCCTGTTGGGTGGCAGGAGCAGTTGGAGCTCCCAGAGATCAGGAACCTCCCTGGAGTTGTTGACCTTGGGGTTTGGGGTTCTTGCTGACTGCCTGGACTTTGCCATTGCCCTCTTAAAATACCTATATTGAAAGTCAGAATCTCTGGCAGATCTTTTTAAATGTTAATTAAGTAAATCAGCAATCTTGCTGGCACCATTCCTCTGTGAGGACTCAGTTCCCTGGAGCAGGGGGAATATCATAGAGCTCCTTGATCTGCGGCTGGTTTGCTTTCAAGAGCTCCTTCCTTCCTTCTTTCTTTCCTTCTTTCTTTCCTTCTTTCTTTCCTTCTTTCTTTCCTTCTTTCTTTCCTTCTTTCTTTCCTTCTTTCTTTCCTTCTTTCTTTCCTTCTTTCTTTCCTTCTTTCTTTCCTTCTTTCTTTCCTTCTTTCTTTCCTTCTTTCTTTCCTTCTTTCTTTCCTTCTTTCTTTCCTTCTTTCTTTCCTTCTTTCTTTCCTTCTTTCTTTCCTTCTTTCTTTCCTTCTTTCTTTCTTTTTCTTTTTCTTTTTTTTTTCTTTTTCTTTTTCTCTTTTTCTTTTTCTTTTTCTTTCTTTAACCACATTCCATTGAATTTTTTCTGCTTGATCGCTGCAAATCTGTGATCTTGACACGAGGACCTCCTCGTATTTTCCATTACTGCTTTGTCTATAGACCAGCACGTTATTATCACTTGCAAATAAGCCCGGAAGAGAATTCCCTGGTGGTTTGTGGAGCGGGCTGACCCCGTTCCTGCGGGAGCATGGAGACACGAGCCGAGAGCTGCAGGCTCTGCCTCCAGCCTGTCCTCCTTGGCTCCACGGCATGCCGTGGCCAGGAGCCCCATTCCTCCTGTGCCAAGGGGATTCGTGCCAGCAGCGGGCACCTGGCCAGGGCTGGGCCGTTCCCGGGCGCGGTGGCCGCCGGTGGCACGGAGCGCCGGGCTGGCGAGCTCCCGGTGCCTGTGGCCCCCAGGGACTCGTGGCACCCGCTGGCCTCTGTCTTTACCCTTCTCCTTTTCTCCACGGCCAGGTTTTCCAGCAGCGGCTTACGGACCAGTAGCAGCGGCAGCCGTGGCGGCAGCAAGAGGATCAGGTAGGGGGGCCCGTGGAAGAGCAAACCCTCAGAGTGCAGGGTCAGGTAAAAGCTCTGTCGGTATTCTGTGTGGCTGCAGCTCTCCATCATTTCTCTGATTTTCCTCACACTTATCCTGGGGACCTGAAAACAATCAATCAAAAAAAA
>VZRH01007108.1:265007-281950 GCA_013397555.1 Urocynchramus pylzowi | reverse complement strand
AAATAGAGAAAAAATAAGTAATCAATCCCAACCCAAACCCAAACTACAAGCAGAGGCCACGGGGGCTGGAGCACCTGCAGGAGATTGGTGTGAGAACTGCCAAAACCAGGGTAGATATTCCAATTTGTTTCTTCCTTTATTCCTTTATTGCGTTGGTTTCTTTATTTGTTTGGTTTAAATTCAAGGCTCTAAAAGACACCCCATAAAAGATCGATTTGTGTTCTCGGAAAAAAAGTTTTGGTTTCTCACAGGAAGCTGGGGTTGGGTTGAGGTGGTGGCAGCAGCTCTGGGTGCTCCCGCCGTGCCCAGAGCTGCTGTCACCTCCTCCACCGTGGCCAGCACGGGGCATCCCCATGGCGAGGGGCCGTGTCCCTTGGGCTGGCATCACTGGTGCCATTGGCACCAGCACACGGCTGACAGTTCACCATCCCTGCCTGCTCCAACCCCACTGCTTCCATGAGGAACCACAAAGCTTTTTTTCTGTCCTTCTGAAAACTTTTTACTTTTTTTTTTTCCCCTTAAGGGAAATAAAGAAATAAATCGTTGCCAATTGCCGTTCTGCCTTAGGTTTAAATTCTGCTAAAATGTGAATCAGCACTTTGCTCAGGTGGCAGAGTTCAGAGCAGCCCTCAGTGAGCTGTGGGCTCCCACAGCAGGCCGGGACGGAGCCGCTGCCAGCCCCGTGTCCTCTGTCCCAGCTGTCCTCGGAGGACACGGGGCTGGCAGCGCCTCCCAGCTCACTCGTGGCTGAGCTGGGGCTCTCGGTGGCTTTTCGGGCAGTGCCAGGGGTTAAGGAGGCTCTCCCGAAAAGCCCCGACTGCGTGAGGGAGCAGGAGGTGGGCGCAGGCCCGGGTGTGTCTCGAGCGAGAGCCTGGGGCCGTGGAGGCCAGAGAAAGACACCAGGAGAACTCCGTTCCATGCAAACTGGCACTGCTTGCAGGCTACAAAGGACTCTCTGTACCAGTTCCATCCTGTGGCATGTAGAGAGCGCCTAAGGGGTGACTTGCCAGCCTGGTTGTGGGGATCCCCCAACTCCCAGCTTCTCCTACTGCCCCGGCACGGAGGGGGAAAAACAAACCCAAAGAGGAAAAAAAAAAAAAAACCCAAACCCAAACAAATCCCAAGATTGCTTTTGCATATGCTTCCAGGAAAACAGACCTCATTGTTTCTGCCTCTTCCTCATGTTTTGCCCTTCAGGTTTTGTTTTACGTGCAAACAGACCTGGTGAGTTGCCCCTTAGCAAGGCACAGAGGGTTTGGCTGGATTAACGTTGCTTCCCTGATTAGTATTATTATTATTTTTAATCGGAGTGCTTTTGGTGCCCATTACAACTGAACTGAGCATTGATCAATTCTGTGCCTGAAAATCATTTGTCTTTAATTTGAGTGTTTTTTGGTTTCTCTTTTGTTGGGTTTTCTGATTTGTTTTTTCAGTTTTTTTGGTTTTTGATTTGAACTTGCAATACGAAACTAAATCTAACCCTAAATTAACAACACCCTTTCTGGCAAGTTTAAAGAGCAGTATGGTGTTTGGAAATGCCTTTTCAAGCCTCAAAATTGCCTGCGTGCACAAAAACTGGCAAAAACCCCAAAACTGAATCCAAAGAGCCCCCATCCCGCCCCAGCCCTGAGGTCTCAAGGAGGAAGGTGGGTTTGTCACCGGCCTCGCTCGCATCCACACCAAGCCGTGGTCTGGGAACGGGGGGTTCCGTAGAGTCATCTCCATCCAGAGCTGGTTTTGGAAGGGACATCCTGGGTTTGCCACTCCATCAGCAATGGTAGTGAATTGTATCCAGGAGCAGTGGAGTCCGATCGATCTTGCGCTGCAGTGTACGGGCCCGATTCATTACAAGAAAAATGGCTGGGGTTTTTTCCTTCTTTCCTTTTCAGTTGGGTTTTTGTTCTCCCTTCACAAATTCGCACAGCCCTCCTTCACGCGTGCCTGGTCCAAAGCACAGAGCACAGCACTAACTGGCCCCTTTCTGCCAGGATATGGGAAAGAGCTGGGAAACACCCCCAGCTCACTGGGAGAGCTCTGCCCAGGGCTGCTGCAGCAGATCACAGAGCGAGCATTGTCCAGGAGGTTCCTGGAAAGCATTGATGACAATCCATGTCATCAATGTCCCCATCACTGCTGCCTCTTCAGCAGCTCTCCGGCCCCGTCCCGCCGGCTCTTCCCCACCTTCCTGGCATCAGTGCCAGCACGGAGACTGAGCACCCTCAGAGAGCATCCACCTTCAGGTGCGTGTCTTGGTCTCCCCAGGAAGCTGCAGCCCTGTCACTCCAAGCCCCTGGGCACTGACCACCTTGCTTTGTCCCTGGGGTGACATTCCTCCTCTTGGGACACCTGCATGTTTGCTGAGTCAGCAGGGAGCCTGCTGGGGGCAGGTACCTGCTCAGGGCCTCCTCCCTGCCCTCACCCCTTCTTTTTCTATGGCAGCGTGTCACCAGCTGACCTTGCTAGATAAACAGGTTCTTCTGTGTCACGGCAGGTCTGTCCTACAGCCAGCAGAAAGGGACGTGTCCCTGTCCCCGTGCTCAGTGCCACCATAAATTCACGTCCCGCGTCGCTGCTCGCGTGCCGGCAGGGTGAGCGCGGCCGCGCTGCTCGGCATAAATCACGTCCCCAGTCGACATCCCAGTGATGAGGTGATAGCTGAGGTCCTTCAGCAGACACAGGTCTGGCCACATCCCTTCGCTCTGGGTGGGGCTGTGCTGCCGAATCCCTCCACTGGTTTTGACAACCTCACCCATTCTTGTATTTTTTTAATGAATTGGGACCTGAGCCACGGAAAACGAGCAAAGTTAAAAGTCTGAATGCTGCAAACTCCTCCTAGACAACTTCACTATCAGTGTCACGTTTCTTTTGAATCCACCTGACATATTTTACGTGTAAAACATTTTTGTCGTGTAAATGCTTTTTTTAAAATACAGTCATGGGGGGGCACATTTTTCTCTTGCATTTGACATGGGAGGGGTTCATCTGGCAGGACAGCGAGACGAGGAAAATTTGGCAGGAGAGGGTTTTCGTTCCTTCCTCTTTGGTTCATTGACAAGCCTGAGATTTTTCCAGTTCCCAACCTGTTGCTACCAACTGTTCCTCCCTGAGGACTGGAGACAAAACCCACAAGGCCACACTAATCCAGCCCTGTCCCAGCTCCCTCGGGCAGGCTTTGCCCGCCGGGCTGGCCGGCGGCACTCGGCGCAGTGGGACAGCGCAGTGCCACGGTGCCAGGGGCTGCTCCCCACCCCAACCCCTGGCACATCTGGATTTTGGGCCCCAGTCCCGGCTTGCCAGTGCTGCCTTTGAGCCCTGCGCCCCAACAACCCCTTACTGGACTTTATACTTGCCAGCTATAACAAATCTCGTAACGTGAGCTACTGACCTTGATGGTGAGTGTGAGCAGTTATGTTTTGTTGTTTTCTCTCTTGCTTGGTTGGGGCTGCTGTGAGAGAGGGTGTCTCTGAGGCAAACTTTCCGGCCTCTCTTACACTCGGACGTGCACACCTCCTCTCAAACACTCTTCTGAGCGCTCTCAGCGGGAAGGTTTGTCCACACCTATTAATCCTCTCTCAGTGTCCAGCTTCTTGTTAGTAGCAGCTGGTTGCATGTTTTTTGCTTGTTCGGACGAAACGGTTCAAGAAACGACTCATATCAACTCTTGAGAAATGTCTCTATTTTTTTGTACACTTTCTTTCTTTTGATGTTTTTTATTAATTTCCCTTACTTAAAAAACAAAACACCTGTCGTCCCGTAAAACATTTCACATCTCCCCTTGCCTGTTCTTAGAGTGTATGTATCTGTGGGACTGAACTAAATGCATGCACTGTAGTAGTCGTACTGGTAGCAGTAGATGTAGTTGTAGAACATGCATTGTCGAGTTGATATTACAGGCACCATCAACGCGAACGAGCGTGGCAGATAAAAGCAGAGCCTTGGTCTGATTGAAAGCGTAGGGATAACACAGCAGAGAGCTGCTGATGGCTTGGATCCATAGAGCCCTATTCGTTAAATCCCATTATCTGGAAGTTTAAATTGAAGCCGGCTGTAGGCAACCTACACCCTCCGTACAAGAACCCGCACATGCTCTTATGCTGATAGCAAAACTGACCTTTTTTTAAATTCAAATTGACCCCCCTAGGAGCTGAAACACTGACTATAACTGTATTCTCTTATTTTTATTTTGTATCCAAAAGAACCTGAGATATTTTTCAAATCATTTTACAATCATGGTTTCTCCATCAGCCTGTTACTCGTCCATATTAGCCCATAGACTCATTCGTTGGCGGTCGTAGACCAGATGTGCCACACGCAAATCACTCCATTTGGGAATCCAATAACTCCGTGTGTGTGAGGCGGCTCCCCGCAGCCTGTCCTGAGCCACCAAGCGATTGTTTGTAGGTCATAAACCTTAAATCTTATTATGCAACAGAGACTCCGAGCTAGTGATGGGTCGTACTCATTGCCATGTCACCCAGCTTCAGGGAACATTTTTAAATGAAGATTTAACATTTCATAAATATCAGCATGAGGAGTTCGAGGCAAGTTCATCCTCTGTGCCACGAGCCAGCAGTGGCTTTGCTTCTCCTGTCTGGGTTTTTGTGCTAAACTTGGAAAATGCAGAGACGGCGCTGCAGTCAGTAAATCTAACAGATGGTAATTGAGATCCCAAATTAGGCTTTGGTTTATTTGTTGTTTAGTTTGCTGCTTGTCAGAAAACATCCTGATGGGAGCAGAAAAGCTCCTCTCTGGTGTGGTCACCCCTCCTCTCCTCCCCAGGCCCTGGCCATCCCCAAAGCCAGCTGTGCTGGGTGGGAGCATCTCCCTGCTCTGCTGGGCAGAGCCACTCACTCATTAATGCACTTCAGGCAGCAAGGGCTTTCAAAGGAAATAAAATATCCAGAATGGGCTTTCCAGTGTAATTAAGGATTTGTATCTGCTCCTTACCTCTAATAGAACATTGAGTAAATCAAGCAAACAAGCACTGGGGCTGACACGGTGCAAGGTGAGCTGAGCTGCCCCTGGTGCTGCCAGGGAGCTGAACACCCGTGTGCCAAGGCAGGGATGAGGTTCCCTTTGGGTCTCAGTTTTCCAGGGAAACGGGGAGCCCGCTGTTCAGTGCACCCTGGCCTGTGATGAAGTGAGGAGTGTGCCTGAGACTCAGCAGAGCTATAAATTGCATGGGGTCGAGGAAGCCTTGTCTGACACCTAAGGAAGGTGCTCCAAAATCCAGTCTACTCATAGTTTAGCAAATTATGGCCATGAAAAGGGGACAGTGGTTGGGCTGTGTGTGCAGGGGGAGAGGAGCTGCCACGGGCTCATGGAGATGTCAGGAGGAGCATTTCAAAGATCCAGCCATGAACCAATTTGGGATTTCTGTGGCCTGCTGGGAGGACTCCCTTGTGGCACGGTGGCTCTGGCAGAATTGCTCTCCCTTTTTTATTTTCCTCTATGAAAGAAGTTTAATCCAGGCTATGTAATCTCCAAAGCGAGAACCTAACAAGTGGACCACTTGGGAGCAGCAAGGGCTGGAATTTCTCACTCCACTGGAACGCCAGTAATTATGTGACAGAGCCTGGCGGGTGAAGCATTGGGAAATTAATGGCTGCATCGGATTTTATCCTTTGCTTATCTCCCTGGCAGAGGCAGCGCGTGCTGGGGAGCACGGCGGGTGGCCAGGCAGGGACCCCCCACTGCAGGGGCTTCGGGGAGGGGTGGGAGCAAGGGAAATCATCCTGGTTTAAACAGGAATTCCATCAGCCAGGCTCAGCATGCAGCAGCCCCAGGGGGTGAATGCGCTCTGGAGGAGCCACTCCACATTCCCATGGGTGGTTTTGGCCTTGTTACTGACATACTGGGAGCCCTACAGTTACTTGTCTGTCTACTACCCCAAATTATAATAATAATAATAATAATAATAATAATAATAATGAAAGAGACATCTTTTCTGTTGGGCTCAGAAGTGCTGTGCTGCTCCAGGATGGGAATCCACAGGTCCTTTTCAGAGCAGGCTCCAGGTAGAAGAAACCCTGTGTCTTGTTTTACTGTAGGGTGCCACTTTTGGATCTTTTTTGATCCGTGAGGGACTGGGCTTCTTCCTGCACTGTCAGGGAGAAAATTCAGTAGATAAGAAACAGTTTGGTGCTGCTGCTGCTTGACCTTGGCCACAGTGGCCAGTGTTTGACAGGGCACTGGGCTGAAGTCTATTGAGGTTAAAATACATCAGCTTTAATCAATAATTTTGTAATAGAAAATCTTGTGCGCTTGATAAATCATCTCCAGTGCAATTAGTGACCATCTCTGAAGTGCAGTTGAAGTTAATCTGTAGCGAATTTAGCCGGTAACTTTTAATAGTCTTTTCGATCAGGAGAATTATTTTCCACAGGAAAATGCTCCTCAGAATGCTCATCATGCTATTTTATTTAGGGAGAAATTCTTCTTTGTGAGGGTGGGGAGGCACAGGTTGTCCAGAGAAGCTGTGGCTGCCCCATCCCTGGAAGCGTCCAGGAGCTTGGAGCAGCCTGGGACAGTGGAAGGTGTCCCTGCACATGGCAGGGGGTTGGAACAACTTTGGTACCCTCCAAAGCCCTGCCACAGCCAATTATCCATGTTTTATTCCCTTTCTCCCAGCGGAAGCTGGGGGACGGAGCTGTTGGCAGTTGTAATTAGACTTCACTCCCCACAAGATGCAGACAAGTTGTTGCAGAGCTTGAAGTGGGGTTTCAGCATGTGCTCTCCAGTGCAAGAGATCTTCCAGCACAGGATGGTGTCTCGTGCATTTTAATCCCTAAACAGGTAAAATACTGCCAGAGCCGAGGGTAACTTGCCTCTCCAGCAGCAGTTGCAGGCTGTTACCCATTAGTGGAACAACTGCTAACTGTGAGGCAGCGTGCATTGGACTGACACACTACTGTCAGTATTTTCATGCTGATTCTCTCCCCAAATGCTTTAAAAGTAAATACATAATTACAGTGATGTTTTTTCTCCCTGTCTTCTCTCTGAAATCGAAGGCTGCCAGAGGAGCAGAGTAGTTTTTCCTTGCAGCAGATGTTGGTGTGCATCTGGCTTCGTGTGAGCTCGAGAAGCACGGTGGGTTAGGAGTTGCCAGAGAATGCAAAATGGATCTGCAGGTATATAAACCTGAGCTGTTTAAAAGCAATAAACTCACGCAGCTGGGGCCTTTGTGAGCATTTCCTGATGGTGAAAAGAGCCCAGAACTCTGTGCCCTGACCCTGACTGGGGTGTCAGCTGCCAACAGCATGGCTGGTGCCACCAGCTCTGCCCCAGGCAGCGTGTGCTGGGCAGTAGCTTGCCTGGTGCAGAGCCTCCCGCAGGAGGGGATGGCACACAGGACTGGGGCTTTGCAGACTGGATGCCTCTTCTGTTACCTGGATAACCCCCCTGTGCTCCTGAGCATCCCCCCAGCCCGTGGGATCAGCAGTGGAAAGGTGCCCCCCAGGCAAGGCCCTCCTGCTACTATGACTTGAATTATGCAGCAAAACAAAGACCCGATTTTGGTTTAATTTTCCTCCTGTATTGTCTGTTATTGTACAAAAGGCTTCAATTTCAAATTACAGGAGTGATAGCCAGTTAATGTGGTACAGTGGGAGGCCGGAGTTGCTGTTGCTATGGCAATGGAGTTCGGCTCATTTGTTTTGTAGATGAGTAATTACTACGCAATTAGAGTAGGCTAAAAATAAAGGGGCCTTTTGTTCCCTCTTACTCATTAATATTAATAAAAGACCTGTCCGGGCTGTGGTAAACAATTAATGCAGATGTGGTTGCCCATGGTAAAATTAACAGCAGCATTCGTGCTCCTCAGTGTGAGGTGAAGGCGCCGGCATCACCTGGCTCAGCTCTTCCTTCATTTTAAATGGAAAAATGGTCACAGAGGGGTCTGTGATATCCCAGCATCTGAGCCTTAGCTCTTATTTGCCAGTTGGATGGGTGGTAATAAGTGTTAAAGCTTCAAGTGCAGGCACAGGCAGCAGGAACAGCGCTGGGGTCAGCCCGCTGCCCGCCGAGGGCTCCGGGAGGAACCCGGCAGCAGCAGTTCCTGGTGCTGACAGATCCTCATTCATCCCCCTTGGATAAATGCCAGGGCTGGAGCAAGAAACTTGCCCAAAAACCTGAGCACAGGCAAGGACAAGTGTGGTGCCGCTGAAATGACTCCAGCACGGCATGTTACAAACACAGATCGACAAAAAAGAGTGTAAGGAGCAGTCCCAAGCATTTGATGTGAAGTAAAAAGATGATAGTGCCTTTAGCCTGGATATTAGGATGAAATTCTTGCCTGGGAGGGTGGGGAGGCCCTGGCACAGGTTGCCCAGAGAAGCTATGGCTGCCCCATCCCTGGAAGTGTCCAAGACCAGGTTGGACGGGGCTTGGAGAGCCCTGGGACTGTGGAAGGTGTCCCTGCCCATGGCAGGGGGTGGCACTGGGTGGGCTTTAAGGTCCCATCCAAACCATTCTGTGATTCTGTGAGGTATGTAGACATTAATCACATCATATTTTAAATTAGCTGTAAAACCAGTTAAATTGGCAGGAACCAATTAGGAAATTGACTTAGCACAACAGCATTTATCTGCCCCTTTGGTTTATTTGTGAGGTCCAGCTGAGCTGGTGAGCATCCCACGCCTGCAGGGAGGGATAGCAGAGCAGCACAGAGCTGGGATGGGGCAGGGGCTGATGAGTGCTCACCTGCTCCCTGCATCATCCCTGGGCTGCTCCTGGAAAACACCATCAGGAAGGCAGAACCTCTCCAAAGGGCAAATACCCCAGCCCAGAGCCCTGAATCCTCTGCTGGGGGGGCTGTGGATGCACGGAACCGCATCCCTCCCAAACTGTTTAACTAATGGAGGGAATCGTAGCAGAGCCTTTGTAAGGTCGACATTTGTTTGTTGTTAAGGATCTAATTAGAAACATGAGAGGAAGCTGAATGGCTGCTTGCTCGGCTAATTAGCGACATGCACGAAGACCACTTTGAACTTCAAGGACACAAAGCTATTAGCGCTTACATCAAAAATGGATTAAACTTCTGTGCTTTTATAATGATTAAAGATGAGCCGCTCGAGAGGAAATCCTTTTGTAAGGCTGTGACAAGAGCTGGCTCCCTGACTGCAGCTCCTACCAGCGACGCTTTGTGTGGCCTCCGCGGCGCGCTCGGCCCCGCGCGAGTGACACCACTGACACACGCTATGGAAAATGGGATTAGGCAATAAATATTGATCGTTGGCAAAAAATTACAGCTGAGCTGCAAAGTGCAGTTATTTGTCCTGCTGCATAACTGCAGGAGTTGGAACAGCTGGGCTTGAACACGCTGAATTTTGTGTCTTCTGCAAATCGGTGCGCATCAGCAGCTTCCAGATGTGGTGGATGCCTTGGATGTGTTAAGTGCAGTACTTAGCAGAAGCAGGGGCTCACGTGCAGCAGTGGGTTTGTAGAACACCTGCACCAGGTGAATTTTTATCTTGCCTAAGCTTGTGGAAGCTGCCCAGCTCTTGCTCGTGGCTCATCTCAGGTAGTTGAGCAGTTGGTTTGTGTCCTGCTGGGCTGGAGGAGCAGCGTAGTGGGAGGACACCGAGGCTGCAGCAGGAGCAGTTGCCACAAGATCCCAGGTGCCATTATCACCCCATTGTGCCCAGCTCGAGGAAGGTGGGCAGCGCTCAGCCCTCCCTCTCGGTTCCCACTCACTTCCAGCCGTAATTGCCGAGCTCACCACCCACTGCTTGCTGTCATTACCCTGCGATATCTTGATGTGTGAAGCCGTTTCCGAAGGGGCTGCAGCCGCAGAACAACCTTTGAAAGTGTGACTGCAGCTAGAAAATAACGTACAAATAGTACCTTGTTAGGGCAGATCTCGGTGTGTCTCAGCCTCATCACCACTTATTTTGCTGATGAGCCCGACAGTTGTTGTATTTTCCTTTTTCCCTGCAGGGCCAGTGTAGCTGCAGGGGAGGGATAACCTGGGGCAGCCTGGCTGCTCCCCATTACGGAGCGTGTCGGGGTGACAGGGCAGGCACAGCACTCGCGTTTGATTTTCCAGTCAGGGCTGAGCCAGCTGTCATCTGTAGCTCTTCACACTTGCAGAGGAGCCGTGTCTGCCACAGGGCTCTTAGAGAGAGAGTTTGCTTTTCAAGTCTGCTTGGGAAGAGCGGGAGCAGAGGGATGCAGGTCCCCATGAGAGATGTACAACATGGCAGCTCTCGTCGTGACGCCGGCGTTATTTGTTTTTCTGGTTTGTCTCCCACTTTCGCTTCCAGCGAGTTGGGAGCTGTTTGTACCTTGTTATTCTCCAGAATATCTGTGTGTTTCCAGCTCATTATTTCTGAGACGTTTGTGAGCTGGAGCATTGATCCGAGTTCGAGGTGTGCCACACGCTGCCTCCAACAGAGCCCACACTCTATAAAAGCTCAGACACAAGGAAGCGATGCTTCCAGTGGCTCAACCTGGCCACAAAGGAAGGGGTTTGGAGCTCTGTGAGGTGATTGGTATAGAAAAAAAGAGCCTGAATATGAGCTTTTATTTCTCAGTGCTGTGCCAGTGCACTCCTGCAGCCTGAATAGGCCACTCAGAGCCAGGAGCACCGATGTCTTATTTCAGACTGGCATTAATTTGTACATCCAGTCCCGGGTAAATGACATTCTGGTTGTTAGCAGCTCTGAAAAGCAAGGTACAAACTCCCATTAACTTCAGCCCTGACTGCACAAAGAATTAGCTTTGGCCAAGCGATCTGTAACATGGGTGCAGTGCTGCTAATTATATTTATAAGGCTCTGAGCACTAATGATGTAAGATCTGCATGCGGTGCTGAAGTTGTGCTGGTTATTTAAAGTATCAGCGTCACACTGGGAGCGCTGCTCTGTTAGTCATGGTGCGACAGCGTGGCCTTTAGTGCTGCACTCTGGGACACTCGGGTCCCCAAGGAAGGTGGGATTGTCCCCACGCCACTCACTGTGGCTTTGCTCTGTGTCCTCTGCGGAGGCTGTGCTTGGGTGGTTGCAGAGGCAGCACAGCAGGCTGGAATGCTTGGGAGCAGGTGATACTCCTTCTGTGGCAGCCTTCTCTTAAAATCCAGCAGTAAATGGACCCAAGTGACTCAAATTCATGAATTCATAGAATTCTAGAGCGGGGTGGGTTGGAAGGGACCTTGAAGGCCATCTAGTCTAACCCCGTGTCGTGGGCAGGGACACCTTCCACTACACCTGGTTGCTCCAACCTGGCTTTGAAATGAAATGCCAGCAGGCTGTTGGGCAGTCCCCTGTCCCAGCTGGGCTGCTCAGTGCCCTCCCCATGCCCCTGTGCCCTGCCTGCTCCTATCCCTGCCAGCAGCATTCAATGTTATTATATCATTTACTCCTTTGAGCTGGAAGATGATGTTTGCAGCATGTTCTATGAATTTTTCATAAAGATAGAAAAACAGACTAATCTTGTGAGCTTTGAGTCTTGGTGGTGGGTAATGGCTTTGATTTAAAGCATTTTGTCTTAATGATAGTTATATTGAAAATTTCCTGCTGCTTTCAAGCACGTTTAGTTATTATCATAAACATTGATGGTAGAAATGCCTGCCAAATTGTGCGTGGCTGTTTATGGCAGATGAGAGAGTCATCCAGAAATTATAGCGCTGGATCAACAAGTTGTGAAGAAACCTGTTTGTACAGGAATCCACCCTGAGGGCAGTGGGACAAGGCAAGAACAAGGAGGGTCTTGAAGGAGAAAAGGGCTGGAGATGACCAGCTCTGGTTGTAGGATATGCTTGACAGGAGATGAAAAATGAATTTCTGATGAGAATCATAGAATCATTTATGTTGGAAAATACTTCTAAAATCAGTGATTCTTACTTTAACCCCACACTGCCAAGCTCCCCCATCCCTGCAGAGCTGCTCACCCCCATGCATGGCTGCCCAGGGACAAGGAATATCCTGCCTAAAAGAGAAAATCCAGTGAATTGTGGTGGTTCCTTTCCCTCATGAGAATTTCCTCACCTGTGCACTGTAGCAGGGAAGGCAGACACACATTCTGCACTGTTCCTCACCTGGATTTTTTTTTTTTTATTTTAAAATACTCATATTTGTTATGAGTCCCCTGCAAAGGTGTTTAAGTCTTTGGGTTTTGGTGCTGTAGGAGAGGCAAGGGTGTCACCAAGGCTCCATGTGGGCTGTGTGCAGGGGACAGTGATCCCCATGCAGTGTCTGTCTTAATCCTCTGTCCAGATTTCCCCTGGTTTGTTTCCTTTGAAATACAGTATATTTTAGTGGTGCCTAAGTGGGATTTTTGTCATCAGGTCCCATTTCTAGTTCCTAAGGGCCTGACTCTCATCCCAGTACCGTGTGAGTTCCCCTCGTAGGACAGTAATGTCAAAATCCTCACGTCTCTTCCCCCTTTCCCTTCCTCTTTCCCTTCATCATTCATGGCTGAGTTGAGTTCATTTGGGTGGGATTCCAGCATCCAGCTTGTCCTGCTTTGCCCAGGCCCGGCGGTGTTGGGGTCCTCGTTAGCGTGACGCTGCTCGTAAGGCAAATGTCAGCAGGAATCCTGACTTAGAAATTTCTCAAGAGTTCATCGAGGGAGAGTTTATCTTTCAGCACTGACCTTTCTCATTGAGCACAGATGAATGTGTGAGCAGGGTCTGTGTGAGCGTGGCAGTCTGCAGGAGAAGGCTCCAGACATGCATCCCTGCCTCCTGCCCCTGCCTCAGCCTGGGCTGCCAGGCTGCTCTGGGTCCCAGCTCTTGGCTCCTTGACATAAAGCACTTGGCTGAACGTGGAGGAGCATCTCACACGCATGTTAAATGGGGATAAAGGCTCTCTGCTGAAGGATGGGTTGGTAATAAAGCCTTACTGCCTGAAGAGGTGCAGCTCTTGCTGTGCCAGCCCTGCACAGCAGCTCTGAACTCCACCAGCACCAATATTGGCATTAAAAAAAACCTGCTGGGGCTGCTTTATGAGCCCACATTTTTTATATCATTCTGTGTCCCATCTCACATTCCCTCACTGCTTTTCAGTGCTCCCCAGGCCACTGTAACACTGGGCAGAGTGAGCCTGAGGCTCCCCAAAGCCTGTCCCTCTGGCCTGCAGGCAAACGCTCACCTGCTGATCAAAATTCACAGGCTCAGAGTCTTCTCTGTAAGAAAAACCACAGCAAATTCAAAGTGAAATGAGCAAAACATTAGCCTGGCCTGTTCCATCACTGCCAGAGCTCCTGGCTGCTGGCCCTTGATCTCCATCAGCACAGGAAGGAGCTTCTGTAGCCCAGAGGATGGAGGATGGCTGAGGCTGAAGATAAAAGGTAGTTGGCTGTGACTTACAAGCTCATCTAATCTTTTCCACATCTCTCCTGACCTTGATCTATCACAGGGCTTCCTGGGAACACTTGGGATTTCAAATTTTGCATAGAGGAAGCCTTTGAGCTGGAGGTGCTTAGGCACAGTCTCAGAGCTGTGAAGTTGCCTGCTGCAGGATGGCTTCCTGTGCACTTGGTTGGGAAATGGGACCTGAAATGGGCCCTTTGCTGCCAGGACTTCTTGGAAGGGGAGAAGATGGCCCTGCCAACCCTCAGTCAATGCTGAGTCAGTCTGATGGATGCAGAGTCAGGGGATTCGTGGTCAGCTCAGCCCATGCCTCTGCTGGGAGCAGGCAGCAGGTCAGGCTTTGCTCCTGCTCCTGGCAGCAGGTCACAGTCAGTGGCTCCCTCCCCTCCATGGACAGCACAATCCCCTGACAGTTCTGCAGCAACAAGCTTTCAAACATCTGCCCCGATTCCTGTTCTCACCATGGGATGTTGGTGGCCAGGGGAAAGTCTCCAATTCATCCCAGCCTGCAAGGAATTAATGTCAGTGCTCTGCAGTTCCCTCAGTTCACAGCAGCCTTGGACAACTCCTGACTACCTCCAACAGCAGGAATTTTGTCATAAGGACACGGGTTTCCAAAAAGTGTTAACTTTTCTTAGTGATGCAGTATCTGGAGTCTAGAGGATTGCAGGCATTTTTCCTTCTTCCTTTTGGTCTCAGGGTACTCCAGGTTTGTGTAAAACAAACTTGTTTCCAGGTAGTTCTTGCCAGAACACATCAGGATTTGCTTGTGGGGGAAGTTGTTCAGGGTCCCTTTGCTGTTGCGATGGTAAAGGTGCCTCTGGCTCCAGGTGAGCTCTCACCTGAGCTCCTGGAAAAAGACAAACACTTTGCCACTAACCATGGCTGAGCAAATCATTTAAACACAGCTTTCTGAGGCTGCTGAGCCTCCTGCTAATTATGGGAGCTTTCTGTTTCATTTGTAGGGTCTGGAGCGAAGTGTTGGCTCTGGAAAAGCTTCCAGCTTTTTCTGTGGAGTTTTTCAGGCACCACATGGAGAGGTGCCAGGGCATCCCAGCCTCCACACAGCGCTTCCCAGGCGGTGGAGCAGCCTTTGGCATGCCCGTTCTCCCTCCTGGGAGCAGTGTGGAGTGTTGAACCCCTGCTCAGTAGATGAAAAGTTACCTTTTCGTTCCTCACCTGAATAACCAACCCATTGCCAGCTCTTCCTGCAGGTGTGAAAGCCTTACCTCCAGTCTTAAGAGATGCAAATGAGAGTGGCCAGGGTGGGATGTGGGGTGTGGGGGCACAGAGTCTCTCTGGTTCCTCAGGTGGTTGTTCTGGAGGTTTCTGGTGCTGCTGTGGGGTTTGCAGGAGTATTTTACTAACAGGATGCCCCTGGTCATGCTGTGTCCCGCTGTCACTCGGAGCAGCCAACTGGTTTTTCTGTGTGACTTGGCAGGAAAATTCGCATCCATTTTATTGAACCAAAGGGAAGAAAAGGGGGGAAAAGTGCTGGCTTGTAGTAATAAAGGGCTTTGGAACATCTCAGCTGGATATTTTTCTTCACGAGTGAGAAGGCCAAATGTTATCTTGACATTTAATCTTTAATAATAAAAAAAGGCTCGCTGTTTGCCAGCGAAGTCCAAAATCTGTTTACTCTCTCATGCCTTATTTCTTTGAACTTGCTAGCTTAGATGTCCTACTTACCCTCCCTTGCTACCAGTTCGGAGCTGTGGTGAATCATTTATTGTGCAGAACTGAGTTCCCTGCCACCACAGAGCCACCAGCTGCCAGCTGTGCTTCTCTTGACCAGTTCATTCATTTGAGGACTGGGGACCCCGTGGGTGGGCAGTGCAGGGGAGGGGGCCAGGGCAGCAGAGGTCCAGCCTGTGCCCACCACAGCACTTTGGTGAGAGCACGGGGCTGGCTCCAGGCTGGTCTCCAGGCCCAGGAGAGCCCTGTGGTCAGTCCATGGGCACAGGTCACTGCAGGCCACCAGACTTCATAACCCATTCTAGAGTTTAATGAGATCCAGAGGAAGAGGCTGAAGTGGCCTTGGGGCAGCCTGGAAGGGTGGGGATGGGGGCGATGGGGTCGGTGCCCAGGGGTTTGGGGCAGGCTGTGGTGTTGGGCCCACGTCCAGCCCTGCTGGCCATCGTGTCCTGGCGCTGCCCACGGTGGGGACACGGTGGGGACACGGTGGCGACACGGTGGCTGTGGGCAGGCCAGGCTCCCTGTGCTCCCCAGGGACCTTGCAGGTACCACCCAGGTGTAGCTCCAGCTTCCCGCAGCCATCTCCATCCAGCTCCTCCCAGCCCGCCGACTTTTCTTTCGCATTGAAACTTCTTCCTCATAAATTCTACATCCAAGAGCAGCCGTGAGAATTGCCAGAAGCCTGATCATCTAACATGCTTTAATATCTAAATTTCTTCTTCAGTATCATTCTTATTTACATTGTTTTTCTTTCTCAAAAAAAAAAAAAAAATTAAGGGAGGAAAAAAATTAAATTTTCTTTTACTTCCACATTAGGAGGTGAGTTGTCATCCACCCTCTGGAATTCTTTTTTGCTTTTGATCTTTATTTATTTGTTTAATTTTGGTTGATGTCCCAAGCATGGTTTTGGAGACGAAGATAGGTCTTCGCTCTCCAAATCAAAAGGAAAAAAAAAAAAAACTAAATAAAACAACACTCTCCTTGGTCATATTTAAAAGAGAACAATCCAAACTGTTCCATTCCATATCATTTAAAGAAAAAAAAAGAAAAATCAACTACCGAACTATTTCTACAGCTTACTGATCTAAAAGGGCGGGTTTTTTCCAAAAGTATCGAATGGATCCAAAAAACGATTTTCCTAGACGTGATTCAAGTTATTTGCTGTCAACATTTTAATATCAATATTACCACAATGTGTAGTCTCAAACTAGTTCCTTTGTAGTTTGCATGGGATGTGAATGCTGTCTCGGCGTGCCCAGACCTAGAGAACTTGTTACTACTGCATGAGCATCAAGTCAGATGTTGAAAAATACCTATTATATTTTGTGATAATTTGGTGAAAATGAGCACCTCCAGTCTCTGGTTGCAGTAGTGTGTTGAATATGTGTTCTTTTTTTTTTTTTTTTTTTTTTTTTATTTTTATATATATCCATATATATTTTTTTGGAGCTCTAAGCTTCGTAGTAGTCCGGGCTGACTCTTCTCCAGTACTTGCTCTCCTCTCGCATGGCCTTGGTTAAGTGTTAGAATTGGGCCTAGGCTGTTTATTCTGGTGTTTGGCTTTGTAATACCGGTGCATGCCCGGCGTCTGGCCTCATACCCAGCTTTATNGGGGCTGGGGGTGGCCCCGTGGCCAGCGTGGCTCCTCGCTGCCGCAGCCTGCGAGCCGTGCCCGACGCACCCGCTACCAGCTGGGCTGGGGAGCCCCGGCTGGTTATCAGGGCGTCCCGGCTGGAATTGCTTTCTGGAGGAAAAAACCTCCAGAATGATCGAGCCCAGCCTTTGGCCCGTCGCCCCTTGTGAACCAGACCGTATCACGGCTTGCCGTGTTTCCAGGGATGGGGACTCCACCCCATTCCACTTATTAATCACTCTTACACTGGACAAAATTTGTCCTGATATCCAACCTGAACATCTCTCGGTGCAAACACTCCTTTGGA
>VZRH01007108.1:227759-254960 GCA_013397555.1 Urocynchramus pylzowi | reverse complement strand
AGCATCCATCCCTCCAGCATCCATCCATCCCTCCAGCATCCATCCATCCCTCCAGCATCCATCCATCCCTCCAGCATCCATCCCTCCAGCATCCATCCATCCCTCCAGCATCCATCCCTGAGCATCTATCTCCTCCAGCATCCATCCCCTCTCCATCCCCTCTCCATCCCCGGGGGCTCAGCCCGCTGAAGGTCAGTGCACAGCAGGATGCAGGACGGGCTCTCTGGAAAGCAGTCAACACATCAAGCCCTTAATGGGATTGATGATTAGTGGAGCACCGAGGGGAAAATTAGATTAGAAAAACAAATGAAAATAATTTCGGAAGTCATGTTTGTTCGGGGTGGAAGGAGCTTCCACTGCGAGGGCTGCAGGAAACGATTTGACTGCAATCCAGAAGAAAAGGAGCACGGGTCTGGAGTACATTAGTGTGGTGGGAGGCCGGGAATAGCAGCCACTTAACCCTGTCATTCAGCAAACATTAGTGAATTATGAGTGTATTATATGTGGGTGATGTGTTTTGTGCAAAGCCCGCGGGCCCGCTGTAGCAGCACTGAAATGGGAGTGGGGGTCGGTGTCAAAATGTAAATTTTTATACCAGCTCTGGAACAAAAATAAGATTTTGTGTTCGCCTCCCAGCTACTGAAATCAAATTGCAGCCGAAATCAAAGTTGTAAAATAAGCAAAAATTTCCCTTCCCTGTCAAATTAGTGCCCCGATAAAGAAAACAAGGGAAATAAATGTGATTTACTTCCTCTCCCTCCTGTCATAAACATTTATGGCCGAGCTGTAACGACGAGCTGCAGGAGGCAGCTGGGGCCATTGGGGTTGTGCAGCATCACCCACGTGGGGCCTGTGGGCACAGAGCCCCTGCTGTGGCACCCGTGGGGCAGGTGAGCTCCTGCAGCCCTGTGCCACATCCCATCCTGTGCCCCCAGCCCTGCAGCCCCAGGACCCCCCAGCCCTGTCCCACGGCCGCACCCCAAGCCACAGGTGGCTGTCCCAAAACCTCGGAGTAAATCCCGGGTTTATTTCGTGCTTGGAGGACCTGAGCACCCTCTGCTCTTCGGCAGAGCCACGCATCCCCCACCACACATCTCGAGGCTGCAGCAGAAACCAAGCCAGCATTTATTAATGATGAGCTTAAGCGCTCCCTTTCACGGCTATTTACAGGGGCCGCCTCATTATTAATACAGAACAATAAAACAGAGGGGTTTAATACTCATTTGTTCCACTGGGTACCAGTCCCTGTGGTGGCACGAGCCTGGATGCCACCCAGCCTGAGAGCACTGATGGTGATGAAACCCACCCCAAAAAAATCCCTCCCCTCTTTACCATCCTGCATTCAGCTGTAGCAGATTCCGTGAGAAATGAGCAAGTGCAGCAGCTCCGCATGTCGAGGGCGCAGGGCTGCAGTTTTCAGCTGGTCACGAGGTGGTGGCAGCGCCTGGGTAAGGAGAGACACTTGTAATTCATTAGCGCTTTGCAAAGGCACCGGTACTTGACTCTGTTTGTGCATTAGGCAAAGGCTGATTCCTGCTCTTTACCTCCCCGGCAGCGGCTCCCGGGCAAACAGAGCTGATCACAGAACCGTGGAATGCTCCGGGGTGGAAAGAACTTTAAAAACCACCCAGTTCCACCCCCTGCCGTGGGCAGGAACACCTTCCACTACCCCAGGCTGCTCCAAACTGCATCCAACCTCGCCTTGAGCGCTTGCAGCTGCTCTGGGCACCCTGTGCCAGGGCCTCCCCACCCTCACAGGGAAGAATTTCTTCCCCATATCCAAACTAAATCTGCCTTCCTTCAGCTTGAAGACATTCCCCTTGTCCTATCACTGCACGCTCTTGTCTAAAGAAACTAAAGTCCCTTTCCAGTCTGAGTGGAAGAGCCTGGTCCCCAAAGCCACTGTGTCCCACGGTGGCAGCAAGCCCAGGTCCCCAGCCTGACCTTCCCACCATCAACAACTCAACCCTGACGGGGGCAGGGCTGCTGAAACCTGGGCATTCCCACCCACTGCTGAGCAGCCGAGGTGCCGGTGACAGTGACAGTGTCCAGCCCACAGCCTGCTGCTGCCACGGGGTGCCAGCGGCTGTGACACTTCGAGTGGCACTCGCCCCAGGAGTGGGTGAGAGCAGCCCGCGCACCGCTCCGGCTCGCTAATAATTACTGAGTAAAAACTGGTTAAAAAGGCAGTGGAGGCTGAAACGCGCATTAACCGGTGAAACGTGCATAACCCCGCCCGTGCCAGCCGCGGGAGATGGGAGCGGGAACGGAACGGGCACTGGCAGTGTCTCCATCGCCTGGTGACACCCAGCAGGGATCTGTCACCTCCTGTCCACAGAGCGCGGGCTCTGATGTGACACAAACATCAGCAAGAATAAAAAGCAGGAGAAACTTCCTGCTTTTGCCTTTTCTAAGCCCACGGTGCATTTTGGCCACCAATAAAACCGCTCAGGATTGATACAGGGCTTTACCTCTTCAAAGCAGCAGTTTGTTCCTCTCAGCCCCTTTCATCCAGACATCCAAAGTGCTTCCTATCGCTCCTTTCACAGCCTTTTGATGGGTGGGGAATTCCTCCTTTTTAATCTTGAAAAAGCGAGCCAGGCTGGGCTGTGCGCTCCAAACCCTCCTGACTGGAGGTGGAGCCCGAGCCAGGTGCCATCCCTGTCCCCGTCCCCGTCCCGCTTTGCCCCGGCAGCGGCTGAGTCGCCCAGCAAAGGACGCCCGAGCCGAGATGCTGAAGGGGGTGAACACCCGGAGGGGTCTCAGCATCACCTCCGGGGGCCGGGACCCCCCCGCCGGGCTCCGCTGGGGCATCACTAACCCGCACACGCCGGCCCAGAGGACGGGCGGCCGGGCTGTCGATACTGATAGCCGTGACACCGGGTGAATGCAACCTCGCATCGATCCGGCAGCGCCGGGAACATCCCAGCAGCGGCCATGGCAGCGGGGCGGACACGGCAAGGTCACCGGAGCCCTCTGCGGCCCCGAGCCCGGCCGGGGGTCCCGCCCAGCCCCGCACATCCCGGCGAACCCCGCACATCCCGGCCGGGGGTCCCCCGAGCCCCGCACATCCCGCACGGTGCAGCAGCGAGCCGCCCGTGCCACCCGGGGCGAGGGGAGGCGGCGGGGCCCAGCCCGAGCCCGGGGCCGCTCCGACAATGCTCTGCCATTAGCAATCAGAATATCCGCCGGCCGCTCATACAAAATCAAGAGGCAAAATAATTGAGTCAATAGCGCTGCGAAAGGATTGCTCCTTCAGCCCCATTCTTGTGCTAACAATCCTCCAGCAGGGCTGAGGATTCAAAAGCTTGGAGAATCAAAAAGGAATTGATTTGATTCAGAGCTTTAGCCCGGGCTGTATTTAACACATCATTTTTGCTTGCTCTACATAGAGTAGAAACTGTTTGAAGGCAGAGGAGAGAGACAGGGGAGCGGGAAGCACAGGAGCAGGAGAATATTCTGGATTTGCTGCTTTCCCAAGAGCGGCTGGACCCACACTGTCCCCCCAGAGGGCTGACAGACCATGGGGACCCACAAAGAGACAGCCCTGGGCTCCGAGTCGCCGGGGCATGCACCGAACCGGGCCGGGCCCGCGGCTGGAGCGGGCAGAGGAAGAGGGAGGAGGAGGGAAGAGGGGGGAAGAGGGGGGAAGAGGAGGGAAGCAGAGGGAAGCAGAGGGAAGCAGAGGGAAGAAGAGGGAAGCAGAGGGAAGAGGGAAGAAGAGAGAAGCAGAGGGAAGAAGAGGGAAGCAGAGGGAAGAAGAGGGAAGAAGAGGGAAGAAGAGGGAAGCAGAGGGAAGAAGAGGGAAGAAGAGGGAAGCAGAGGGAAGAAGAGGGAAGCAGAGGGAAGAGGGAAGAAGAGAGAAGCAGCAGTGCTGCGGTCGCTGCTCCCTCCGCCTCCATCAGCCCAAGGGCAGAGGCGCCGCCGGGGCTGCTCCCCCAAGGGAGAAGGCAGAAGTGGCCTCTGGACCCCTCCCGGCCTTGGCACCGGCTCACAGACCCTGCTCTCCCGCTACCGAGGGGCCACCAGCACAACCGCAGGAGTGCCACCCAAAAGGGAGGGGCTGACAAACGCCCCGCAGCCCGGGGTGCTGCAGGCTGTGCCGGCGCTCGCTGGCTGCTCCCCTCCAAAGCACCATCGCCGGGATCCTGCAGCATCCCGGGCAGCTCCTCGCGCCCAGAAAAACTCCCTGGGTAAAACCCCTTCCACAGGCAAGTCTCCCTGGCAATTATCTGCTTTTTGGCAAACACTCAGACACATTTTCATGATATCTGTGATGATTTCTGAGAGCCATTCTTGGCCTGTTTTTTATCTATGAAAGGGGGCAGAAAACTCCTCATCCAGCTCCAGCATCCCACCAATGAAGACAAGCTAGAAAATGCAGCATTTCCCCAGATTCCATCAAACATGAGGGCAACGACCACTGGGGGAGGATCAGCAACAAGAACAACCCCACAGCCCCCTCCAGGGCTGCTCTACAAACCACACATTAAAACATCAGCAACGCTGAGGCACCTCAGACTGAAACACTTCCAGAAAAATCTGAATGAACTGCAGAACAAAACCCAGCATCCTGAGCAGATGCAGGAGCAAGTGCCAAGAACATTCCAGCAAAGCTGTTTCTCTGCTCACTGTGTGGCACATGAAGCTCTTCTAAAGCCTTTTGGGTCGTTATACCCCTGACAGAGCCCAGCTGGCGGCTGACACAGCGGGGACCCCCAGACCCCCACCCAGGCAGCTGATCTGATGTGTTGATGAGCAAGTCATGTCGCTATAATAAGGAGTGTTTATTTGAATAATAAGGTCAGGGAGTTAAGTAGTTGGTATTCCACTCGTAGGAAGCAGTTTGCACAGTGTCACTAATAATTAAAGGGGTTTTTTGACTAATCTAGTTGCTCTTCCTAAATATACTCCACTCTGTTCAAGAAACTCATCAAAGCAGCGAAGTGATCTTCGAGGTTATTAATCTCCTTTGCTCCACAGCTGGAGCAAATTTATTTGCTTGAATTAGCATGTAATAAACTTATAATAAAGCTGCCATATCCCTCACTTTAGAGATATAGTTTGTGTAATGGGTAGTTAAATCTAGGTAATGTAGCCATGGTCTTTGGGCTCGGAGAGGAGGGGAAAGGGAAAACTCAACAAAGTGCTGTGTTATCCCCAGCACTGGGGTTCAGTGGGATTCCTTCCAGGTCAGGAAAAGTCAAACTTTCTGGAGACCAGTGGATCAGAAATTAAGCAGAAATTGTTCCCTGTGAGGGTGGGGAGGTCCTGGCACAGGGTGCCCAGAGAAGGTTGGACAGGGCACCCTGGGACAGTGGAAGGTGACCCTGCCCACGGCAGAGGAGTAGAAATGGATGATCTTTAAGGTCCAAACCATTCCATGATTCTGTGACTCTGCCAACCCCATCAGCAGCCCCTTTACCACCCCCAGAGCAGCAGGAGCAGCTGAGACCTGTTTAACAAACCTCACAATGCAGCAAAGGAGGGATCCCCACGAGCAGTGGGTACCTTCCCTGGGCACCACAGGAGAATCAGCCCCAAAAGCACCCTCAGGGCTGCCCAGGAGGGGTGAAGCCCCAGCCCCAGCAGCACTGGATGCTCAGGGTGGCACCGGAGCCGCCAACACCAGCAGCACCCACAGATGAGGGATATTTCAAACAGGGCTGAGCTCGGCACAGGGTGTCCAAGTGAGAGGAATTAATTCGCTCCAGTTCACAAAGTTGAGCCTTTCTAGGCTGCAGTTTCCCAGGAACAATAAATCCTCTGCCTCCCCTTCCTGTGGAACACTCAGGGCACCGTTCCTGGCTGGAATGGGCAGATGGAGACAGATGTGGCACACAGCAAAGTTCAGCTGCACAGGGAGGACTGGCCCCCACCTCCTCCTCAGAGGTTATTATTCACAGAGCCTGGGCAGTAAATAATATTTTCCCTCTCTCCATTTCAGCTCTTTTCTGCTCCTGCTCTGCCTGGAGCAGGGCCTGAGCATTAGCCAGAGGTGTCAGAGGTGTTAGACAAGGTATTAAGGAGGTGTCAATGGTGAAATAGCTGGGATTACAGTAAAGTCTAAATAAGGTGTAAAATAAAACCAAAGGTGATAAAGTCGTTGATAAGAAAAGCTGGAGAAAAAATAGGAGTGCAATTATTTTTCATCCTGCTTGTTCCCTCTCACAGTGCATTATCTATGGCTTTGCAAAGACTTAAGTGAGATTTTTTTCCCCAGTCTATGGTATTTTCTCCAGGCAGCACCACAGCTCCACAGCCCTTGCACGGCAAGGGAGCATCCAGCACCTGCACACAAACCCACACCTGCCCAGGAGACGGCCCTTCCTCCTCCTGCATCCCTGCCCAGGGGACTGGAGGGGAGGACAGCAGCCTCGGCAGGCTGTGACCTTGGCAGGAACCCCGGAGCCCGCGCTGGCCCGGCTGGGACAGGCAGATTTGGGGAGAGGAGGTGCTGCCGGGGACCTGCCTCTGCCGGGCTGTCAACCCAGCTGTCACGGGGCAGGGACTCACCTTCCCCGGCAGGAGCGCATCAATCATCCCGACAGCCCCTAATCAGGCAGACGGAGCTCCTGCTCCCCCTCCCCGAGCAAATCGTGCAGGGGAAAAAATAATGCAAGAAATTACTCCGGATGGCAAATCTACAAATTAGCCTTGATTACTATCCGGGTCTCACAGCCTCCTCTTCCTCGGGCTCATCAGCTCTGTGTGCCGGGCTGCTCTGCTCCTGCAGCGCTCGTTCACACCCACAGCAGCCCCAGAGCTCCTGCAGCATCCGCGGGGCAGCACCCCCGGGGCTGCAGGTGGGAACCCCACGGGACCCCCTCCAGCAGCTGGAAGCTCAGGGGACCACCCAGAAGGAGGGAGGTGCCTTCTCAGGAGCCAAACTGCAGGAGGATGCAATGGCAGAGCTCTGCTGAGATTCCCTGGCTCTGGACCCCAAACCCAGTGGCCCTTTCTGCCAGACACAAACCAAAATGAGGGGGATTTTTTCAGAAAAAAAAAAAATCACAGGGGAATAATTCTGGTGAGGGGAAAAAAAAAAGTTATTTAAAAGCACATTCATCTGCAATTCTCCCAGTGCTGTGAAGGGTTATTAACTGATTGGATTTCATCACATCCCACTTTGCTGCTGCAGAGGCTGATTGTCCTGTATTTGCATTTCTCTTGGACAAGCAGCAATCCTGGCCCCCACGGTGGGCACAAGGCCATGCCATGTGCCCTGGGGTGGCAGCAGGAGCTCAGCTCCAGCCCACCAGGGCTGAAGCACCAGGAACAGTTCTCCAGGATCCCTGTGCTCCCTGTCACCCAGGAGTGCCTTCCCCTTGCTCAGAGCCAGGAGCTGGGAAGCAGCCCCATTTCAGATGGGAACTTTCTAGAGTTAATTTCTTTTGGTTCTTTCAAACGGCACGGAGCTGCCAGGCAGGCTGACATCACCCACGAAGGCATTTAGAGAAATGGATGAATACAAGCAGTAGATGGATGTGCTGGCCAAGCACAGCCCGGCGAGCTCAGGTACACGAGCGTGGTGTACCTTCCCTGCTGATCGTCCTCATTAATAATGTCTTTACTCCAAAACCATTTCCATCCTCCTGGATTTGCAGTAACGACCCCAGCGCCTCCCGCTGCTGCCTCAATCTTCTCACAGGACAAGCAGAGAATGAGGGAGATTAAAGCCCAGCAGAAACAAACGGCCTGTGCTGGGCAGAGGGCTGAGGGGCTGGGGCAGGGACGCCTCCCGCTAGACCAGGTGGCTCACAGCTCCATCCAGCCTGGTCTTGAACACTGCCAGCTCCAATATTAATGTCCCCAGGTAGGTCTGCATCCCTGCCTGTGCTGCAGGGGCAGGTGCAGGGTGCTGGCCCCAGCCTGGGGCACACAGGAGCAGGGACAGCCAGGATGCACTGGACGAGCCTCCCTTTCCAAAACACTTCAGTTCCTGGACCACGGTAAAGCACCAAACCCCAGAAGAGCTGCACCCAGCACCTGCAGCTGCCTGAGCCCACCAGCCCAGCCCAGCAAGAGCCAGGGTGATTAATATTGAACATCAGCAAACAAAACAATTGAAAAGTCAACAGTTTAGGGGAAGAGGGGGCTGCGACAGCCCCGCGGTCCTGAGGATTATTTTAAATGTGCAAAATGCCATCTCTCTAAATAATCAAACTCCACTGCTGCGACTCGGAAATTGCCACCCACGGCTAAAGCTCCAATTTTAAACGCATCCTCAAGTCAATCTTGGTAAATTCCACATTAAATATTGATCAGCCCCAGAGAGGGCTGGTGCTGCGTGTGTAGCATAGATGTGCCAAATTCAAACAGCAGAGGCTGGGAGGAGACACTGCCCAGACCCCAGCCCAGGCCAGGCTGCACCAGGAGCCAGAGACATCTCCAGGGGCAGGAGCACCTCGATGGCACATCTTGGTGCTGGGCCCCATCCCACCAGGAACCACATCCCAGGGAACCTGCCTGGATGAGCAGCACACGGAGACACGCAGAGGAGGACAAGGAAGGATCCCCACTGATGGACAGTGCCTAAAGCACCACGAGGAATATATAAAATACCATGAGGAATATATAAAACACCATGAGGAATATATAAAATACCATGAGGAATATATAAAGCACCATGAGGAATATATAAAGCACCATGAGGAATATATAAAGCACCATGAGGAATATTTAAACATCCACACAGGAAGGAAGGAAGGAAGGAGACAAGCACTGGTGCTTCCCTTGTAAAGACACCAGCTCCAGCCATATTCCATGGGAGCAACGAGCGCAAGCCCCAGAAATTCAAGTTACAGCATCAGGGCTGTTCTGGTTCCCAAATTCACACCATCACTGGAGGGCTCCAAGGGGGTGGTCTGAACCACCAACATTCCCACTGATCCCACCAGGAAGGGGTTTAAGGAAAACATGATTGTTGGGAAACAATCCCTTCTATTTCCAAATCCCCAAACATTGTGCATGTGTGTGTGTATATATATATATATATATATATGCCTGGAGTATTATGAAATCATACTTGAAACCCAGATTCCAACTCCATTTCCCAATCACTCATATAAAATTTTCATTACAGATTGCTGCCCTGCAGTGGAACCAGAGGGCAACTTTATTAGAGGCTGCCTGGCAGCAGGAGAATGAGCCAGTCAACAGCTCCAGATATTCCTCTGTGAGACATGGCAGAGTGCTGGAAATGGAACAGATTATATAAAAAAAAGTAATTCAGAGCAATTTCTAGTAAAGAGTCAAAGAACCATATAATTCAACATTTATATAGACAAGGCTTCAAGGGAACTCTTCAAAAAAAAAAAAAAAAGAGGACAAGGTAATGGTAAAAAACTCTGGTTTGATTTTTCCTCTTTCTTCAATTTCATTTTTAACCTGCCCTGTTGGTTTGTGCCACCCTTGGCTCTGGCAGCACCTGCAGGGCCAATTCCAGCTCCCAGTGCCTGTTTGACTGCTGCTGCCTCCCCTGCTCTTCCAAGGGCAGGTCCTGCTTTTCCTGACAAATCTGCCAGTCAGGGACGGGGGATGAGCTTCCCCAAATGTGCCCACATGCAATTTTCCTCTTCCTCCTCTTCCCTCGCTCAGCCCCAGCTCTGAAAAGAGCAGAGGAGAAGACAATTCCCTTTCCCCGTGATTAATTGGGGCGGGAGCGGCCGGTACCTGCAGCATTCCCGAGGTGCTGCAGCTGCAGGAGCCCCGTGACTTCCCCGCCTCGTTTGTCATCTCCTGACACTGATAAAGAGCTTCTCCAGCGCCCTGCCTTTGCGAGGGAACATATCCATATCAAAGCTGCTTGGATCATCCTTTTGCAAACTATCTGCTGCGTTTTCTGGCCTAGTTTCCTTTCTGATCTCCAGCTCCTGTTCCTTCCCTCCGTGAGCCCCTGCAGCAGCACCCCAGCCTGCCCCAGCACCCGAGGCTGAAGGCTCCTGGGGAAAAATGGGGTCAACTCTGCTTCCACATCCTTCAGCCTCCTCACATCCTTCAGCCTTGGGATCTGCAAAGCCAGACTGCCAGAAACACTTCTGCAGCCAAGGATGACCGTGGTGGGATGAAAACGTTCCAGCCTGTGATGAGACTCACTCTGGACACGGGAGAGAACTCCTGGGACGTGGGGATGGAGGTGCTACAAGCCTGTACTGGAGCTACAGCTGCCTGGGGGAGGTGAAAACAGCACCTAATTCTCAATATCGCCTCAGGTCACAGTGTGTGTAGTAAAAGAGCAAACACTCACCTCCCCCGAGGTGCACCACGGCTACAGGAGCAACTTTGTGCAGCCAGAGCACCAGCAGAGCACTTAGAGCCCTCGGGAAAACCCTCTCCTGGCTTTCCAGCCCAGCAGCTTCCACCTGGAAGACCCGGGAAGCGAACAACAAGGAACTGCTGGATTTTTTTTTTAATCCAGAGATGGCACTTCAAGAAGAGCTTAATGAACAGCATCTTCTTGGTTCTGAGAGGCACAGACAGGCCAGATAACACCACTGATTCATTAGCATCCCATCACGTCTGCAGCCTCTATTCCCCAGCCATATGGCCAGCACGATGTGCTTCCAGAAACTGGGACATCCACAAAGGCTTTATCACCAGCAGCCATCACGCTGGAGTAGCCTGTGCTTGCGTGCAGATGGGGAACATCTTATTTCAGGATCTTCTGGGTGTGAAGGAACAAGGTGACTTTGTGGGACGTGAGCATCCCTCCTGCTGCAGGCAGGATTCTAATCAGGATCACGCCAGGTCCTGAGCAGAACACATCTCCTGAGTGCATACACATCTCCAGCAGGGCCTGCCCAGGTGGGAGACACAGCTTCTGCTTTTATCTCTCTCCAGATAAACTCCCCACATGACTGATTAGAGCTCCTGGCGAGCCGAGCTGTGTGTCCAGCACTCAGCCAGGTCCGAGCTGAGACCCCAGCCAGCCGTGGAAAACAGAGTGCTTCTCCCAGCCCCACCAGCACACCCAGCAGCAACATCTGGGCATGGCATTAGTGGCCATAAATAGATGTTAAGTGACCAAAACCAGATATTAAGAGACCACACTCAGCCTCTGAGAGCAGCAATCTGTCCAGGAGGCTCCTGGCTCTTGCCAAGACACAAAGGGGAAGGAGCCCCCAAAAATAAGTGAAGGGAACAGCAGCACCCCGAGGTGCCAAGAGCCCATGGGGGATTTCATGGCCTTGGTGGAGGAGCAGGGAATTTGTGGGGTGCACTTGGACCAGCCCAAAGAGCTGCTGGCCCAGGGACACGTGTCCCTGGAGACCCCGGTGGCATCTCCCACCCCTCCTGAGAGCATCTCCTCCTCTCTCAGCACCACCAGAACCTGCCCAGCGCCCCACGGGTGTTTTCCAAGGAGCAAAAGCTCCGTCCTGGCTCCCAGCTCGGGCTGCACCCAGCAGGAGGTTCTGTGCTGCCTCCCTCCACCAACCTGCGCCAGCAGTTTGTTACGCAGCCCTGTAGGTTCTTCAGTTTTAAAGAAAAATAAGAAAGAGGCATTTTCAAAGCTTTAATGGCTTTGAAAACAACACGGAGAGTTCTCTTTACTGCGGGAGAGGTTAATGATCTCCCTCTGCTACAGAAGCAAGCCGGACATCATAATAAATAACCATAATAAGATATAAAGTATCACCCCGAGCCCTTCGGCGCAGAGAGCGGGTAGGAGCTGGGATGCACTTCCATTACTCACAGGAACTGCCAGGTGGGAAATGTTCAAAGTGAAGGCACTCAATTAAAACATGAAAAGCATTACTTAAACAGAGAGGGTCTGGATCTTACCCTGCTGCCACGACCTGTGCTCTGGCTGCTGGTGGCACTGAGGCAGCAAGGCCAGCAGGGTGACACCGGGTCAGGGTGACACCGTGGTGGCCCTGCTCTCCAAGGGACACTCGGTGACTGCGAGCAGGTGTGGCAGACACAGAAGCAGAGAATGGGGAGGTTGGGAGGGACAGTGACGCTCATCTCACCCCAGCTGCCCTGCAGGGACAGGGACACCCTTGAGCCCTGTCCCTGTCTGGGGTGACAAACCCAGAGCATCACCCTGCTCACCCCACGGCCGCCCTGCCCCAGCCCGGGAGGTGCCAGCATGTTCTGCTCCACACAGAGCCCCGAGTGACACCTCAGCCCCTGCCTGGCCACAACTGGGCCAGACAGCCCAGCCTGGGGGGGACACGGCCCCAGCCTGGGAGGGGACATGGCCCCAGCACAAGGAGGGGACACAGCCCCAGCACAAGGAGGGGACATGGCCCCGGCACAAGGAGGGGACACGGCCCCAGCACAAGGAGGGGACACAGCCCCAGCACAAGGAGGGGACATGGCCCCGGCACAAGGAGGGGACACGGCCCCAGCACAAGGAGGGGACACAGCCCCAGCACAAGGAGGGGACATGGCCCCGGCACAAGGAGGGGACACGGCCCCAGCACAAGGAGGGGACACAGCCCCAGCACAAGGAGGGGACATGGCCCCGGCACAAGGAGGGGACACGGCCCCAGCACAAGGAGGGGACACAGCCCCAGCACAAGGAGGGGACATGGCCCCGGCACAAGGAGGGGACACGGCCCCAGCACAAGGAGGGGACACAGCCCCAGCACAAGGAGGGGACATGGCCCCGGCACAAGGAGGGGACACGGCCCCAGCACAAGGAGGGGGGACACGGCCCCAGCCCTGGAGGGGGGACATGGCCCCGGCCCCGCCGAACCAGGAGCTGAGCCGTGAGCGCACAGGAGCAGGGAAGGGAGGGGAGGGGAGGGAAGGGTCGGTCTCCCNAAGAGGGGGGACACGGCCCCAGCACAAGGAGGGGACATGGCCCCAGCACAAGGAGGGGACACGGCCCCAGCACAAGGAGGGGGGACACGGCCCCAGCACAATGAGGGGGGACATGGCCCCGGCCCCGCCGAACCAGGAGCTGAGCCGTGAGCGCACAGGAGCAGGGAAGGGAGGGGAGGGGAGGGAAGGGTCGGTCTCCCCGGGCATTAATCACCTTTCCTGAGGCTCTGCAGCCCGGACAGACCTATTAATCAGCGCCATATCAGCCCTGCAGCCCGGCCGGGCCCCTTTGTGTGGGTCCCTTCCCATCACAGCCAGATAAGATTATCAGCGAGGAGCAAGACACCCATTGAGCTACACCTGACTGGAAGAATGGGATTTTATTTTATTTTTTTATTTATCCCCCTGTCTCAAAGATGAGCTGTTTCTTGTCTTGTCAAACCACATCCTTTTCTTGAAAGAACCAGCTTTAAGAATCCAATTTGTCAAGCTGGACAATCATTTGAGAATCCATAAAAAGCCTCGGTGACTTTATCAAAAAAAATAAATCAGAAGGTTTTAAATGGTAACTGAAAGGGATTTGAAAATAGGTTGAGTGGCCTACATCAATTAATCTTCAGAGAGCTGGGGCTTTGTGAAGCTGGAGTGGCAGAGAAGTGTCAAAAACTAGTTACTGGGCTTGAGGAGATGGAAGTTATTGATATTTCTCCTCTCATTTTTCTCTGACTCTTCAGAAGACAGTGAGGCAACATCCCCCTGCCACAGGGCACTGGGAAGCTGAGCAGGGCTGGGTGGCCAGCCCGAGAAGGGGCAGGTGGCCAGGGCCACTCCTTCCTGGTGGTTTCTCCAGGGTTGACTCCCAGGGTCAGCCAAGGAGGGCCAGACCTGCTCTGCCACTGTGGCTTTGAGCCTGTCACTGTCCCTGCTGTCACCTCCACCCCAGGCACAGGCACAGCCCCTGGCAGGCTCTGCTGGCACTCACAGGTGGCTCAGGAGTCCCCAGGGACATCGTGGCACCTGAGGATCCCCAGCTCCTCCGGGGAGGGAGGAGAGGAGGGCACAAAGAGAGAAATGCTTTCAGTTCAGCCTCGGGGCCGGAGGGGGAAAGGGAGGAGCTGGAAAAGGAGAGCCAGGCCCTGGAACTGCCCCCCACTGAACGGGGTGGGACAAAACAGAGCCCCAGGGATCACCCCCACGGGACACCTGGATGGAAACAGCAGGCTGCACAACTGGCCACAAAAATAAAGAGCTGGGAGGAATCAGAAGGCTGGAAAGGGAAGGGCCACGCTGCCGTGCTCTGGGATGTGCGGGGCTCCAGATGGCTCTGCGGTTTAGTGCAATAAAAAATTTAATCTGACAGGCAAGTGTGGGGCTGGAGAATAATAATAAGACAAATAATTTCCTTAAAAAAACCCGAAAGGAATCTAACAGCTCAAAGATATCTTCATTTGCTGCAAAGAACAGAGACCATCAGTTATTTACTGCAGTTGGGAGCACATTCACGAGCTCTCAGACGCTATTTTGTTGCAGAAGCATAATATAAGGACACTTTCCTCGCTTCCCAGCCGGGGGAAATAGATCTGACTTGGAACTTGGCCAGAAGGGCTGCAAGTTCGGGCTCTGAAGCGAAGGTGATAACTTTACCAATTAAATATGGATGTGAATTTCCCCCCCTCCCCTCCCCTGGAATACTTCTGCACTGCCATTAGGTGATGATATAAAGACACAGGCCTCCTGGTGCAGCTTAATTGCTCCTGTATGGAAAAATGATGAGCTCGATTGCGCTGCACAAGGGCTGCTGTGGCTACTCGCTGCCTTATTAATAGGTGATAGCGATGTGTGTTTAATTCTTCTGCCCCAGGAAAAACAGGAGACAGCAAAGCCCTGCTCAGCAAATACCTCAGCACTGCTAAACTGCTCCACTGAACAGCGAGGGGCTGGGAGAGAGTTTATATTTAATCACACACTTAAAGTGTTTTGCTGAGTTGATGCTCGGTGCAGGGGAGGCAGGATGCACTCCCAATTAAGTGATCTTTTATTCCCACATCCTTGTATTTTTCTTTTTTATTGATACACAGCACAGACAGTCCTGTGTTTTGCGCTCTGCTGCTCAATGATTTCTAGGCCAGGGTGAAAGCTGAGGACCAGAAAAAAGCTGTGGTTTTAATGAGCACGGACCTCAGAACGGGCTGGGGGCAGAATATCTGGGATATCTTCCCCTGGGATGGGGCAGAAACCACCTTCAGCACACAGGGATGAGCAGGGACACCTTGCTTAGAGGTGAGCAGAAGGGAGTTTGCAGGGCAGAACATGAGGAGTTGGAAAGGTGGCCAAAGGATGCTGCCTGCTATTAAATATATTAACACTATTGTTATCACAGAATCATGGAATGGTTTGGGTTGAAAGGACCTTAAAGCCCACCCAGTGCCACCCCTGCCATGGCAGGGACACCTCCCACTGTCCCAGGCTGCTCCCAGCCCTGTCCAGCCTGGCCTTGGGCACCTCCAGGGATCCAGGGGCAGCCCCAGCTGCTCTGGCACCCTGTGCCAGGGCCTGCCCACCTTCACAGCGAGAATCCCTTCCTAATATCCACTTATTAATATTAGTATTCAGCCTTTGGGAAAGCAGTATTACTGCAGGTTTTCACTCTTTACTTCCTCAGCAGCCACCAAGTCTCTCCTAAAAATCCACATTTGCCTCTGCTTTCTAACAGTGTCTCTAGGAAGAAGCTTTCTTAAGGGACTGACTCTCTCCCAAAAGAAACTGGGGAGCACGAAAAGCAGGTGGGCAGGGGCTGCAGGGATTTGCACTTGCTTCTGCTGAGGCTCGGAAGGCTGAGTTTCATCCCCACAGAAGCTGCGGGGGGAGCGGGGCAGGGGGAGAGGCTGCAGCCAAATTGATGGCAACGGGAAAAGCTGGAGGTACAAACGGCTCGAGGAGAGGCGTGATGAGATGTGACTGCCCTGGGTGCTGGGACTGCAGAGAGCGAAATGGGAAAAGACCACCTGGACGAAGAGAAAATGCTTCTGATTGCTCGGGGAAAAACGGAGTTAAAGATCATTGGAACGGACAAGGCAATCTGGCGGCGCGGGCGCTGGGATTGATTCCAGGGCGAGGCGGGGCTGCGGAGCGGGGCATCCTCGGCCGGGGGGCACAGGGGACACGGGGGACACAGGGGACACAGGGGACACGGGGGACACAGGGGACACGGGGCTCCTGCCACAGCAGCGCTCCGGGCAGCCCCAGCCCTGCCCTCCACAAACCCAGGCCAGCCCAGCCCTGGGGGGAACGCGGCTCCCCCTGCCCAGCCGGGCTCTGCCGGGAAGCAGGAGGGAACCAGACCCGTTTGGGGAAGCACAGTTTAGGGGTCACACACGTTTCTGGGTGGGACAGGCCCCCGCGTGTCCCCCCAGCCCGAGGAGCCTGGCCCCGAGCGATGCCCAGTGCCCGGGCTGCGGATTCCCGCAGGGAATCCCTGAGGGTTGTGCGGAGGGCACACAGGGTCCGAGCCGGAGCAGCTGCTCCTCACTCCTGCCTCTCCTCCAAACCTGGAGGCCGCCGGGCAGCTCAGCAGCTCCCCCACACCTGCGCTGACCCCCCAGTCCTGGAGCACATTCCAGCGCGGGGGCCAGGGCAGAGATGAAGGTAACAATAATGATTTATCCATTTCCTCTACCTGGGGCGTTTTTAAGTCATTTCACCTCAGAAATGAGCCCATTCCAGCGCTCTGCATGCCAGCCTGTTGGGCCCTCTCAGCAGCGGGCAGATGGTGGGGCTGCACTCACACACCAGCCCGAGGAGCACCAGACAGGCTGGGACCCTTCACTGCTCTGGTTCAAGGTCACAGAATCACAGAATGGTTTGGGTTGAAAGGGACATTAGAGATCATCTATTTCCAACCCTCTGGAACTGCCGGGATCGACCAAGGTCACAGACTGACCCAGCTTCCTCTCCCGATCTGCCTGACTCCTCTCAGCTCCTGCGACACAGAGGGGAGGCAGAGCCCCAGAAGATGCAGATTTAGTTTGCTCTGGGTGCTGACCAAACCCGCAGCAGTTCTGGAGCCCAGCTGAAGGGTAACACTGCGTGCAGCACACGCAGAGATGGACCTTGCACACAGGCACGAGACACATTTCCTCCAATGTCCCCTCTCATGTCATCAATCATGTCTCGGGTTTCTAAACACACGCAAATTAGGATGATTTCCTTCCCAGCACCACGAGCCTGAGGTCTGCTATTCCCTTTCTCTCAGGTCTTCCATTAGGCTTTGTAGATGATTTCCCTGTCAGCCTTGCCGTGCCTGCTCCCAGCTTCCCAGCATTCCAATCCACCCAATCTACGCTCATTGCAACCCCGAGGGCTCCGCTAATTCCTCTCCTCGCGTTGCAATTTCACATTCCCAAATCTTGGGTGCAATGGCAGCAGCGCTCCTGCCGCTGCTTCCAAATTCAATGAGCCAGGAGGAAAAACATTCGGGAACGTTTTCAACTCAGCCTTTATGGTCTGAAGGACGTTTTAAAGGCAGGGAACATAACCTGGCTCCTGCGGGTGTTTGTAAGGATTTCATCAGGAGAAATTGCAAACGGGGGTTGGAGCAGAGCAAGGAAAGGGGTTAAGAACATGTCACTTATTCCAACCCTGCCTGTGCCCCACAGGGCAGGGCTGCTCATCTTGGCTGCATTTTTGGGGTCTGGAGGAAATAAAGAACCATCAGCAGCAAAAGGTGGAGCTCAAATAACCTTTTTAACCCAAAGAATTGCAAAATCAAGCACATTATTTTTAAAGCTGCCGTTTTGGAGAGCCCCTCAATGAAGGCACATGGAAAGCACCTGGAGAAGAGGCTGTGGCCCTACAGAAATTCCCCCCCCCCGGGGCCGCCCGTGTGCCCACCCTGCCCCACAGTGCCAGGAAGGAAAACAAACAGCAGCAGCAAGCAGAAAACTTTCAGTCTCTCTGCTGTTAATTATGATCTCACTTTGCACGGAGAACCTGTCATTCAGGCGCCGGTAATGGATAGTTTCTATTTCAATTCTCCCTCCACCCTATTATCTTTTATAAAATTCAGCCAGGCCGGTGATGGATTGATAAGGGCCGGTCTCGGAATGGCTCCCGTGCACACCCAACTTCTGTATCTTTTTAAATATTTCAGTTGCTTGAGATCTTTATTTCACATTTCGATTTCCTGTAGTACAGCGGATTTATCTTAGTCGCCCAGCCAAGTTCTCTCCGAGTCTCTCAGGCCCCCTCCGTACAGCTGAGCGCCTTTGCCCGGGTAAAGCCGGCCCTGGCAACCCACGGACCGCGCTGGTCCCGGGGCCCGGCCCAAGGGGACCTCGGAAGCCCCACGGTGGCCACCGGCGGCAAGTTCAGCGCCCAAACCCCGCGCTGGCTCCTGCCGAGGCAGCTCCAGCTCGGCTGGAAAAGCGCCTGGGGGCTCCTGCAGAGCCGAGGGACAGTGGGGCCCAGGGCAGAAAAAGGAAAAGCCCAGCGGGACCACCGGGACGGCCCCAGGGGAGGTGGCTGTGCCAGCCACAAGCCCTGCCGCGATCCCGGGCCGGCAGGCAGAGGTCACCCACTCGGGGATGAGTTTTCTCCCCGCTAAAGCACAGATTTTTAAAAATCTCAACAGCAAAAAGCAGAGAGAGCATCGCACCTGCCACGGGAAACCCACCCCAGCAGCACTGTCCCGCCGGGGGAGGAGATGGGAGCAGTCAAAGCGAAGTAAAAGTGAAAAAAACCCGCAAACAGGTAAAGCCCAGTCACCTTCTGGCCGCTCCGCCGGTGGCAGCGGCAGCGCCGAGCGCGATCAGGCAGCACCCCCTGGTGCCACCGCGGCACCGGCACCGGGACCGGCACCGGCGGGAGCCGGGGAAACTGCCCGGGGAGGATGGAGAGCCGGGGAAACTGCCCGGGGAGGATGGAGAGCCGGGGAAACTGCCCGGGGAGGATGGAGAGCCGGCGAAACTGCCCGGGGAGGATGGAGAGCCGGGGAAACTCTGCCCGGGGAGGATGGAGAGCCGGGGAAACTCTGCCCGGGGAGGATGGAGAGCCGGCGAGGAAACTGGGATTCGCCCCCGCTCTCCGCAGGGTGGATGCCCGCACAGCCAGCACAGCTCGCCCGCCTCGCTCCGAGCACAAACCCGCTGCTTTGGGACCGTCCCCGTCCCCCCTGCCACAGCCCGGAGCTGCAGGAGCAAGGGAATCCAGGGGATTTCCCTCCTGGGGAACAGCTCTGGTTCACGGCAGGACACGGAGCTCGGGTCCACTCCTGTCCCCAGCTCTTGGGGCCATTTCCTCCCCCAGGATCAAGCCCAGCAGCAGGGCACCCCGTAAATACATCTGCAGAAAGGTGATTTATCTGTAGTGGAAGCCATGGAAATTCCCAAACGCTCTTAAATATCCGTTTTCTGGCTCTAAACCCTCAGTAAGTTGCCAGCTGGGGAATGCATTTGTCTGCTCCCCTCTGTGTATTTTCTGCTTTTCATTATAATTTGCTAAATAATACATTACAATGAGTTATTTATCACACTCAGCCGTTTCACGATGCCTCCTCCATCGCGGGGAATTTCACCCATAAATCAGACACACAAATACCTGCTGGCACGGCCGCAGGTTTAACCCTGCACCCTCCACCTGCCCTGCAGCTCCCAGGCTCTGCTGAGAGCCACCACGGCATTAAATGACAGCCAGCCCGGAGAAGGGACAAGCTCCAGCACTGGAACTGACCAGAGAGGCACAGCAGGGACCCTGCAGACCCCCAGAGCTTCTCTGGTGACTGCGAGCACAGAGCTTGGCCAGCTCCAGGTTGTCACCGCTGGGAAATGAGACAAGGACAGAGCTCATCTTCAGCAGGAACATCGAGAGGGAAAATTTATGATCCCTCCTTTCCGAGTCACTGTACCCCCCCCTCCCCTTTGAAACAAATTGGTTTGCAAATATGGATTAATTTAACTTCACACCACCTTAAATCAACAGTGTCCGGACCCACAGATTGGCAAAGTCAAGACATGGAAGGGAAAATTTTAAAAAAGCAGAACTAGGAACAAAACCCTCTCTCTGTGCTTTAACTACAAAATCATCTTTCCTCATTAGCAGCTAATCAGAACTACCAGAGGGGAAGAGATTACAGACAGGGCGGAGAGGGGAGTAACTCACAGAAATACAGACATCAGAACAGATTTTCATTTATTTACTCATTTATCACAGTGAGTCACAGGCTTTGAGTTCATGAGTCTGCATTAGCCTTGCAGGATTTTGGGATGCAATCTCCAAAATCTCAGAAGTGAACAGGTCACAGCCACGTGCCATCTCGGGAAGGAGAAAATCAGCACGTTGGGGTTGGTCTCGGGAAGTCTGATATTGCTTTGCCTGCTGGATTATAAGGAACCACTAATCTTCCCTCGGCAGCCTCCTAATCTCCCCGGGAGCCCAGATGCCTTATCTGGAACTTGCTCGGTGGAGAGCAGCCCAGGTTGGCTGGCTCTGGGGGGGATTCCAGCGGCCCTGGGAGCCAGGGAAGGGCAGCCAGGGGAGCCGAGGTGCCCCAGGGTGCCCCGTGCTGCCCCAGCCAGGGGCCGAGGGGGCGATGGGCAGCACCAGCACCGAACCTGTTTGGCTGTTTGTTCCTTGACTGAGCAGCTCCAGAGCCAGCCAGGCTCCGAGGGCCAGGGCTGAGCCCTGCAGCCCTTCTGCTCCTCCAAACACCTCTGCGTGTTTAGACACCAAAATAAACCACCAGCAGCTACGGGGCTTTTTCTCCATCCCTGTTTTTCCCCAAAATTATCTGCAAGAAGCCAAGAGCTGCATTTACTCCAGGCAGGGAATGTCTCATTTCCAGCTTTCCTTTCTCTCCTTAGCTCATCCCAGCTCTCCAGAAGTGAGCAGAGACTCCCCCACCTGAGCACCACCCGCAGGCCCTGCCCCGGGCTGGCCCCGGGTTTCCAGGGGACACAGCAGCCCCGGGATGTCCCAACAGGGCTCTGCCTGCACAGAGCCTTCCCTCCGGCACTCCCAGCCCACGCTGGGAAATGAGGAACATATTTTTAAATAAGAGGAGGAAATGGTGTCTTTGTGTCAGGCGAGTGGAAGAAATCCAGGACCAAGAGACTGCAGAGCCTTTCCACTTCAGACAGCAGGTGCTCTCCAAGATGTGGTTATGGCAACAAAATAAATGATGGATAATTGCTTTTGTGACAACTTGCCAATTAAATTAGACTCAGCAGAATAACATAATGACAATTTGTTATGCTCTGGTGGGCACTAACACACCAATCATAATTAAATGCTATGACTGAAATAGAATGCTGCTGTACACAGGAATATATAACCCCAATTCCCTCCCAGTGAAACATTATAGGTTCAGACTTGATTTCAATTTCTGGAGGATAATAGCATTAGCGCACATCAGAATGAGCTCGCAATATGCAGAGAGGCAGCAGCAGCACGGGGACAGACAGAGCCAAGGGCAGCTGAGCACCGGGCTCCTGCGGGACCCCCCAGCAGCGGGGCCAGCCCAAATCACTGCTGAGGCCGGCAGGCTTCAAACCCCGGGCTCGGGGCAGCACCTGGGGAGAGACACGGGCCCGAGGGGAGCAGAGACACGGGGAGCACAGACACGGGCCCCCACGGGGGGAGCAGCCCCACCGCAGACACCGAGGCCAGAGCTCATCGGGATGGTTTTTTGGGGCAGCACTTCCCTTCTGGCAGCAAAGCAGCCCCTGGCAGCCAGGCTGAGCTGCGGGACACGACACAGCCCGGCTCTCCTGCAGTGACTGTCAGAACGTGCATTAAACACACTGCCCAGAGTGAGCTCCACCACGGCTGGGGTCCCTCGGGGGCTCAGCCCCACAGCTGACCTGGCCAAGGGGGCCTGGCTGCCATCCCTGGGTCAGAACTGGCCAACGAGGGGGTCAGGCCCTGCCAGGACTCAACATTTACTGGGGAAAGAGCAGCAGCTTTGTCAGCCGCTGCTGAGCTCGGTCTGCCGTTCTCACCGGTTTGCTCTGCCCCTCCTGCTGCTCTGCCCTGCACCTGACCCAGCCCAGAGCTCTCGGGACAGGAATTTCTGTGCCACGGACATTGCTGCCGCAGAAGCAAAACACTGCAAAAAGCACCAAGCCCCTTAAAAAGCCCCAGTTTAGAACCAGACCAGGCAGGTGGCAGAACTGGCACTGCCCAGGTCTTGCAAAGCAGGAACCACCTCTGTGCCAGCCCCTCTCCAGAGTGGAAACACAGCACAGCAGAGGCAGCACCCTGCTCCGATTCCACATCCATTTTCCCAACAGGTACAGACTTCTGGAATATTCCAAAGCTCAACACGGGGCAGGTTTGAGGACCAAATGTGTGTGTGCAGCAGGGCTGGGCAGAGGCAAATCCCAGAGGATTCCACAGAGTAGCAATGCCAACAATTTTATATCTTATTTGGAGCCGTGCTCCTTAAACACTAAACCCTTTATTATCCGCCTCGGTGAAGCTTGGCATCGGCAAGGTCAGATCACCTGTTTTTCCAGCAAAGCTGATGAATTATTTTGGCTGCTCCAGACATTAGACCTGATCCTATTAAATCCTTAGTTCCCCTGCCCTCAGCACATACCAGCGGATAATCCGTGGCCCAGGAACACGTGAAGGGGCTGAGCAGGGCTCTGGGAGCAGCTGCCTGTGGGTTAAAACAGAGCCCAGGCTCAGAGCCTGGCTCTGTAGCCCCGGTCCGTGCGACTGGAGGTGTTTGCTCCAGCAGGACACCTCCTGCCCTGTCTGGGAAAACACAGGTGTAAGGAATGTGCAGCACCCCTGGGAGCCACCCCTGCACCCACACACCTGCCAGAGGGCACAGGCAGCTCTGCCCCACCAAGTTTCAGCCCACATTTTTGGGACGTGGCCCTGGAGAACCTTCAGCCCGGCTTGGAAGGTGTCCCTGCCCGCTCGCCCTCGAGGCCTCAGGGCTCCGTGTAACCGATACTTCGGCATTTACTGTCCCTTAAAATAGGCCGGCGGTGAGCGAGGGGAGCTGCCCCGAGCGAGGAAGGTCAGGAATCGGCGCAGGAAAGGTCACAGGGCTGTCCCGGCCGGGCTGCGACGGCGACCGCCTCCCCCCGGGCAGAACGAGCGATCCGGCGGCGCTGCGGGGACAGCACCGGAGCAGCGGAGCTGTCCCCGGCACGGGGCACAGCCCTGGGCACCCCGGGGCAGGAATCCCGCACCCCGGGGCAGGAATCCCGCACCCCGGGGCAGGAATCCCGCACCCCGGGGCTCTCCATCACCGCGATTCCCCGGTGCATCCCCACTCCCAGGGGAAGCCGCGACGCCTTTCCCAGTATTTCCCGGTGAAGCCAGGCTCGCAGCGACGCCTTTCCCAGTATTTCCCGGTGAAGCCGGGCTCGCAGCCCGCCTGCGGAGCCCGCACCGGCCGGGCGGGGCTCGGGAGGGGCCGCGGCCGCCGCTCGGTGCCGGGAGCGCGGAGCGCGGCTCCCACCTAGCGGGGAGCGCCGGGGGACCGGGGACTCTCAGACCCCTCCCGCTGCCGGGAAAACGGCCCGACAGTGACAAATCGCCCCCCGGCTGCTGCCCGCAACTCCTTAATTAAATTCCCGCAGTTCCGGCAGGCCCCGACCATCAGCATCGCCCTCCGGCCCNGCAGGAATCCCGCACCCCGGGGCTCTCCATCACCGCGATTCCCCGGTGCATCCCCACTCCCAGGGGAAGCCNACGCGCCCATCAAACGCTGTTCAGACTCACTGGTTTCACTGGTTTAACTGGGTTTATCTGAATTGCACCAAACGCTCCGGCTCGCGTCCCTGACCCCGTGGGATCCCCGTCACCCACCGGACACAACAAACCCACGGCGCTGAACGCTCCAGCCGCTTCTCCACCAAGCACAGCCCGCCTGCCCCAGCCCAGGGCCGCTCCCGGCACAGAATTCCCACATTCACACCGCGGCGCGACTCCGGCTCTCCCACCCTCCCTCCCTCTGAAACTCAGGGTCCCGCACCGCGTCCCAGGCTCTCCCGCACGTTTGGCCACGTACCTGTCTCGGAAGCCCGGGGTGCCTCGGCGGGGCAGGAGCGGGGAGCACAGCCGCACCCTGCTGCTCCTCACAGCCGCGGCTTCCGGCCCTTCCCCTGCCGGGGTTTGGCTCCCTGGGCCCGAGGCAATCACCCCAAACCCCCTCACCTGTGCCCATCCCCGTGGCCATGGTAATTAACGACCTGCAGCCGGTGCCCGTCACTTCCCAGGTGTTCACGGGGAGGAAAAGCCCCTGAGGGGTCTCAGTTCACCGCCCCCCCCAGGGCAAAGCCGAGGGGATTGGCTTTTTCAACATGAAACGAAACCGATTCCAACTTCTCCTGACGTGCTCTGCACAGCTCGCTCAGGGCACACCCCAGGGCTCGGGGAGGGCTCTGAACTCCATGTTCTTGCTGGATCCGTGCTGAAACACCGGGATTTTTGCTCTTTGTAACAACACCCTGAGAGGGTTTAGCTCTTCTACAGGAGCAGGACTGGGAATGAAGTTTGACTCGGGAGGATAACTGAGCAGTTCTGCTGTAATCACATCCCTGCCAGGGGCAAACCAAGGCACAGAAACCCAAGCAGGGGCATTTCACACCCTGCTTTTCACTCTTTTCCCTGCCACCGAGCTCTCCTGCAGCAGCAGCAGCACTGACCAGGCAGGGAGGGAGGGCTTGGCATCATGTGCCCCTGTCAGTGGGGATGGTGCCACTCCAGGGTTTTAAAGAATGACAAACGAAGGAAAAACACAGCAAAAATCACAAAGTAAAGAGACAAAACAAATTGTTTTTCATAGAGCCTAAGCCAAAGCGTTTCATGAAAGATCAGCCAGCCACTGGATTTGCAGCAGGGAAGAACTCCCTCCTAATCCCAGGAGGGCTGGTTGTTATTTTTGTCCATGCCAGATTTCCAGTGCCTGCTCCTAAGCAGCAGCACCTTTCTCTCAGCAAACAGCTGGAACATCCCGTTTTCACACTCCAAAGGTGGCCAATTCCATCAGGAGCCACTAGAAACTGCAGAGCTCCCTGTTTCCTGGTGCTGCCACGCCTCCTCCCACTCGGAATTAAGCAAATGGGAAGAGCACATGAGCCCTCTTCTATAAATAGCACCTTTCCTCCATCAGCCATAAAAAGCTGCCACTTCAGACAGCTGCTGGAACACATCAAACAGGATCTGCACTCCCCAGCAGGAAACATCTTCACTGCTGCACACCAGACACCTGAGCAGGCACAACTTCAGGTTTTAAAGAAAATGGTTTAATGTTCCACTCTTACACTCGGTATTTTCCAGCCTGATTTCAGAAAGCCGTGTGAGATTAGTCACAAATAAGATTATCTGTGACTTTATCACTGTGGAGCTGGGCAGAGGGGAGCACGTGTGCCATGGACGAGCCTGGAGGGCTCCAGGACCCTGTGTCCCCAGGGCAATGTCCCCAGGGAGGGCTGGAGGTGGCTCCAGGCAGGTGACACAGCCCTGGAGGGCTCCAGGACCCTGTGTCCCCAGGGCAATGTCCCCAGGGAGGGCTGGAGGTGGCTCCAGGCAGGTGACACAGCCCTGGAGGGCTGTCAGGAGGGACAGGGATGCTCCTTGTGTGTCCCTGCCAGCTCTGGTGGCTGCTCCTCCCCGTCCTTCCTCTTCTCCTGCAGCTCCTCCAGCACAGCCTGCAGCTGGGGCTGCAAGGCAGGATCCCTGGGGCCAGCAGCCTGCAGGAAGGACAGGGAAGATCCCATGGAACAGGGTGCAGCAAGCTGCTGGAGGGTGACTCTGTGTGCCCAGAAAGAGTTTAATTCATGCTGAGATTGTTATGGAGGCAGCACACAATGTCACCACATTCCCAGAGGGGCTGCTGCCCTCCAGCTAAAACGTGGAAAAATTCAAGATACAACAACAAACAGACAAAGTTCCAAATGCTTTATACAGATACACCATGGATTATTTGAATGATTATTCAGTTTCATCTCCAGAAAAACACCTTTTCTGACCCCCAAGTCCCTTGACCTTGGCCAGACACGTGCATGGCCAAGAGGAAAGTTTTCTCTGCACAGCAAAGACATTTTAAGGCCATCAGGTGTGTGCCTGCTGTGCTGAGGATTTAATTCAGACCAACTCAGCATTAAGGGCCTGGGAGTGGAGTTTTCTCAATCCCCCAGCCAAATAACTCTGTGGATATTTAATACTTACTTTATCTACTCCTCTTCTCTGCAAAATGATCCCACTGGCTAAAAGGGCTTTTCCTGTTTCTTCAAACAGCTTCTCCTCTTCAATTTTCCCTTCTTCCTTCAGTTCATTGTATTTCTCAACAAACCTGGATTGCAAAGTTGCTTTTTTACACTCACAAGTGATGCTCTGGCTCCCTGCCTGAAGGGTAGCAAGGGGCAGCCTCGGGAACATTCCTGGTTCCATTATCATCTTACCTCTGGCAGGTGGATTTAAAGTTTAACTGAGTCAGGTCGAAGGGCTTGGGGCCGTTGCCATAAACTCTGTAAAACCTCCTGCTCAGAAAAGGAAAGTTCAGGTTTTGCAGCTGAGCCAAGAGCAAACAGACAGCAGCAGAGTCAGAACACTGAGGGAGCAGCAAGAGAATGCACATAATCATTTCCCCCTCCTCAGGAGCCCTCCCAGGCCAGGCTGGACACTGGGCTTGGAGCCCCTGGGACAGTGGCAGGTGTCCCTGCCATGGCAGGCGTGGCACTGGGTGGCCTTTAGGGACCCTGGCAACCCAAACCTGTCTGGGATTCCACAGAGCTTCGTTCCAGCTTGTTAATTGTATTCATCAATTCAGGTCAATCACCAGCAGTCGTGGGCAGTCATGGTTTTTTATCCCAAAAACCGTCTGATTTACCCAAAAAAAACCCCAATTTATCCCAAACCCCACCCTGATTTCTTTTAAAAAAACCCAAAAAAACCAAACAATTTGCCCGAAATCCCCCCGATTTACCCCAAACCCCGATTTACCCCAAATCCNCAAACAGACAGCAGCAGAGTCAGAACACTGAGGGAGCAGCAAGAGAATGCACATAATCATTTCCCCCTCCTCAGGAGCCCTCCCAGGCCAGGCTGGACACTGGGCTTGGAGCCCCTGGGACAGTGGCAGGTGTCCCTGCCATGGCAGGCGTGGCACTGGGTGGCCTTTAGGGACCCTGGCAACCCAAACCTGTCTGGGATTCCACAGAGCTTCGTTCCAGCTTGTTAATTGTATTCATCAATTCAGGTCAATCACCAGCAGTCGTGGGCAGTCGTGGTTTTTTATCCCAAAAAACGCCCGATTTACCCCAAACACCACTCTGATTTATCCCAAAAAACCCACCCCAATTTATCCCAAAAAACCCCCCAATTTATTCCAAAACCCCCCCAATTTATCCCAAAAAAACCACCCCAATGTATCCCAGAAACCCACCCCGATTTATCCCAAAAAACCACTCTGAT
>VZRH01007108.1:204338-215865 GCA_013397555.1 Urocynchramus pylzowi | reverse complement strand
TGGGTGGGCGGCGGGGGTCCCGCTCCCCGCGGCCGGCGGCTCCGCGCGTCAGCCCCCGGCGCACGGCTGCATCCTCCCACCTGCGGAGGGGACACGGGACAGAGTCACCCAGGGGACAGGGTCACCCAGGGGACAGGGACAGCACCCGTACTCTCCCCCATCTCAGCAGGGGACGTTCGGTTCCGTTCCACCCATCCCACCGCGTCCTCGTGGGACTGAGCCATCCCTGCAGCGGGCCCGGCACGCCGGAGCCTGGATGTGCCGTGCCAGGAGCTGTACCAACAAAATGCAAGGCAAGAAAAATGGCATTACTTCCACTGCTGAGGGCTGCCCAGATTTAACGTTTCCAGGTTTGACATGTATTTATAAACACAGTAAAATCACTCTTTAAAATAAAACATGGAGTCGGCTCAGAGAGTGTCAGAGCAGGGGGCTAAAATGCTCTGCAGCACGGCAAATCGACCTTTTGGAAAAGCTACCAAATCCAAGATTAACATTCACTTTAAAACCATAAACAGATTATACAGCTACTGCTTCTCGTTTGAAAATGCAGGGCCAAACTCAGTTCTGGATTAACTCCACTGTTTGAAACAGAATTACCCCAGGAACACTTTTGATCCATAATATCATTTTCAAAGGCTTTTTCCTAAGCGGCAGGCAGAGAGTTCAGGATAACTGTCCCTAAATGGTATTTAATGCAGAAGAACGTGCCAAGCACATTTCTTAGCGAAATGGTATAATCAGATTCCAAGCCATTAAGAGAAGCAGTCACCTCTGAAGGTCACCTGGGCTCTCCCCTGCCCAGCAAGACTGTGTGTGACAGCCACGTCCCCAGTGCTCAGCCCCCGTGCCAGCCACAGCCCTGAGCTGCTCCAAGGGGCTTCCAGAGGCTGCTGAGAACAAAACACACTTGCAAGACATGAGGAACTCAGCGGGAGCTCGGGGAGAAGTTCAGTTTTTGCCCCACTGCTAATTTATCCCCAGAGACAGCGCTGCTCTGACTCGGTACCAGAGGAATCAGATTCTGGGATGATTCCTGCTCCAGGCATCCAGGCATGCTCTGCTCTCCTTCCCTGGCTTTTTTGTAATCCTGGAAGCATTTGCATTTGGATGCACCAGTGCTGCACCTTGTTCCCTGGGCTGAGCACGGTGCCAGGGGCCATCCAGTGCCACCTTCCCGTGGCATTTGCTCCCAGGCAGGACAGGACCCAGGGAAAAGCAGCAGGAGAATCACTGTCGGGCAAAGGGGCCATTTCCAAACAGCACCAGGAGCCCCCAGCTTGCTCCTGCTCACTAATAATACCCATTTAACTGGTCACTCGGCCAGGAACTGTCTCCATCCCAGTAATTCTCAGTCCCCAGGATCAGCTTGCCAGGAGCCAGGCATGGAGCAGCGCCGTGCGAGCAGAGCAGGAACAATTCCGACAGCTCTGCCCGGCTCTATTCACTGAGGACAAATAAATCCGCTGGAGTCAATTAATAAAACACTGCTGCTCGCTTCCTCCTCCGCTCCCCTGACTCATTCCCAGCGAAGAGCCAGCATTGTTCACACCTCTGGAATTATACTTTAATTGCAATATTGCATGGCTGGTTTAGTCACGTATTAAATTGAGTTGTAACACATTCGCAGGGTACACACCTCCTTACAAGATCTGGCTACTCCAAGAGGAGGGGGAACGAGCCTGGACACCCACGGGAACACAGCTTATACTGGATACACACACACACGATCCACAGATGGAGATGAGAGTTTCTGTGGAGAACCATTGGCTCAGCAATGCTGTGCCAGCCCATAAACCTCAAACAGCAAAATAACCCCCCAAAATCAGGCTGGAATTCCCCAGATCTCCATAAAGTAACCGAAGTACCTAGGCTGGGGAACCTTTGTCTCCCAGCATTTGACCTTTGAGTGTGCATTAAAGGCTTTCCTGTAACCATGAGGACCACAGCTGTACCAGGCACTGGCAATCCCCCTGCCAGCCCTCTGGGCTCCTGTTGCCAACACCAGCTCAGGGGAGGTGTTGGTCAACACTGCAGGAGAGTCTGGGACAGCTCCCTGGAAGTGCTGGATAGTGGCACTGAGCACAGACACGTGCTGAGCCATGGAAATCTCCTGGTCAGGAGATGAACAAAATTAGGGATGGAGATGAGGTATTTTACACCAGAAAGGCTCCGCTGCACATCTGGCTTCAAACAGTCCCAAGGGAATGTGTTGGGACCCTCCCTACCCTGAGATACACCCCAGGAATTCGGGGCTGGCAGGGGCCTGCACAGACCAGGGCAGTTCACATGCCCTGAAGGCTTTTAAACCCATTTTTCAAAGTCCTACTGTTAATCCAAAGAAATGCAAATCACTACATCAGCAGGAGTCAAAATCCAGGGAAGAGCAAGTGGCCCTGTTGGCAGGAGTTGATTTAAAAGCCCAACAGGTAGCTGTATTCTGAGATCCTCCCCAGTTCCTGCAGTCTGCAGCAGCGCTCAGGTGAGCAGTGGGGAGGGCAGCAGGACCCCGGTGGCAGCTGGGGAAGGGGCTGAACGTGTTCCTGGCCCTTATTTCTGTGATGTCAGTGAGGGGCTGGGAAGATGCCAGGAAAAGCAAAATCCTTTGGATTTCCCAAAAAGGAAAGAAGAAGCTGGCATGTGCCTGCAGCCCACGCGCGGGCACAGGCGCGCTGGGGCACGGGCTGGGCTCCTCTGCCCTCCTGCCCCACGTGCACAACCAGGCTGGGATGACTCCTGACCACCTCTCCTGCCTGACAACAGCTCCTGCCCTGATACCCGCAGAAGGACCCTGAATGCTGTTATTCATCCTCCAAACCCAGGCACAGGCATAATCCTTCGCCCTTCTGCTGCGCCCATCACAGGAGGAGCTTAAAGGCTTTGCAGGCTCCTGGTCTGCGTGTCCCCGTCCCACAGGTCACAGAGAGCAGGGACACTGGTGTGGCTGGCACTGCCCCTGTGCCCCCATCAGCCCTGGCAGCACAGGATAAACCCTCCTGTCCTGGGAGTGCCTGGTCCTGGCTCACCCCAGCTGAGCCACCTCAGCATCCAGCAGTGGTGGCTGTCCTGGCACTGATCTGTGCCACAGAGAAAGTGACAGGTGACATCCCATGCCAGGCTGGGGCCAGGCCCAGAGCCAGCACTGGGGTAAGAAGGGCTGCCACAATGCCACATCCACACCAGCTTTTATCCAAGTGCCTCCACATGCTGGGACAGGGCTGGCACTGAGAATGCTGTGTTTTGGTGTCACTGTGCTGCCAGGACAGCACAGGACACTTTCCCACACACCTCGACTGCTGTCTCACTGCACACTGTGCTCAGGCACGGGCACACCTTTGGCTGCAGCCCCTGCCCTTGGCTCACCACTCAAACCCATAAAATACAAGCAAATACAAGCTGCCCTTGGGGGCAGCTTCCCCCTGCTAGCCCAGGGGTCCACCCTGCTCTTCTGCCACCCAAGCTGCCAGTGACTTGCACAATTCAGAGCCACCCTTGGCAGAGCCAAGGACGAGAGCAGAGCCAGGAGAACGCCTGAGTCAGGCTCCTGGGGAGGGATAATGCTCACAGCCTGGCAGGAACATCCTCCTGTGCCCCGGCATCCTGCCTGGGCACAGCTGCTCTCAGCAGCTCCGGCAGCAGGCACTCGGTACCTCCCAAAAACGGGCTTCTCCATGGAGGGACGGCCCGAGGGGAAGCTCTGGAGAGGCTGCCGGCCTCAGCTGCCCGGGAAGAGCAGCTGGATAATCCCGGGGGTGGCTCCGACCGGGAATGCGGTGCTGGGAGCAGCAGTTGCTCGGCTGGGCGCGGAGCACAGCCCCACCGGAGGAGCCGGCAGCTGGAGAAGCACTGGGACTGATGGCTCACAGCCCTCCCTGCTCAGGGAAGAGCCTTGGCAGCGAGTGCAGACCAGAATATTCCCTTCCCCAGTGTCTGCTGCGGCTCAGACAGCAGATGGGACTGCTCAAACGCTGCCCAGCCCCTTCTCCCCTGCTATTGCCACGCTGTGCTCCTGGATCCCCCCTGAAAGACGCTGGAGCCGGGATCCCCCTCTGCAGCCAGCACGGGGGGGACACCACCGAGTGCGGGGTCCCCCCAGCCCCGCACTCCCCAGTCCTCAGGGCACTCATCCCGTGGTGGCTGCAAGCCCAGGTCTGTGGTGCCTCAGCTGGGGATGCAGAACAGACGTGCAGAAGCATTTCCATGCACAGGATTATTTGGAGAAAAGGGCTGACAGCTCCCCCAGTTCCTGGAGGGAAGACTCTTGGAAGAAGTCTCAAAACTCAAGGATGTTAAACTAGAAGTAATGGCTCTGTCCAGAGCAGATGTGCTGAGTTCTGCTGCAGCCAGGGCCCTGCAAGGGGATTGCTCAATGTGGGAACGAGAAGTCTGGGAACATGACTGCTCAGCAGCTGCAGGTGCGACAGCAATAGGACTGAAATTGGGATGAAAAGTGTATGATCAGGAACAGAAATTATGCTATTCTCTACCACCAAACATGCCAAGGATGCGCAGGATGGGCCCCTACCAGTCTCTCCTAAACCCCCTTGTCACCTTCCTCTCTGCCTCAGGGGATGCTGTGCACCCCTCCTGGGCCCACAGCCTGGGAAAATTGCTCCGAGCAAATCCTTTTTCATGGAAACAAATAAGCACCTGAGGATCTCCTTTAATACTTGTTCTACCGAGTATTAAAATGGCTGGGTTTAAGCCCTTTTCAAAAGCAAAAGCAATCAGGGAGGCGAGCACAAGTAAGCCCTGCCTGGGAACCTGTGCAGCACGTACCTCTACCTTTACAACAGGAAATTCCCCTCTTGGCTCCAAGGGCAAGTGCAGAGGAACCAGGAGAGCCATGGAGCGATCCCAATCCCAACACATCAGCATTCAGCCCAGCTGGTCTCACCCACCACTTTACTGGGGAGCCACTGCAGCACTCTGAACGCTCAGGATCCACTCTAAGGGATGCAGCTGCTGCCTCGGGGCAGGCACTGCTCTCCCACCAGGGCAGGCCGTGCCCTCCCTGGGACAGATTTATGGGAGCCCTTTGTGAGCCGACCAGATGTCGGCCCTGCGCGGCACCCAGCTGGCTCCTAAACCCACACCACCCCGTAAAACCGGGGGGCACACTCAGCTGGGAGCCAGGCAGGGCTGCACCCACCTTCCCTGCCAGTGCCAGCGTGCAGCAGGATCCGCAGGGCTGCCAGGGGGTCCGGTGCCCCCAGCCCTCGGTGCCAAGCCAGGCAGAGCCACCCCCTGCCCCTCGGCATTGTGCAGCGCTAATCCCTGGCTTTCACACGTTTTCCAGGACCACAGCCCCCGCCCCAAACTAAGCCCACATTAATGAGGTAGCACTAGATCCTCATCCCAAAGTCGCCCGCCTTGCGAGGCCGAGGCCGCCTTGCACTGGTTTCATTGAAGGCAATTTGATCTTGGTAGGACGACATTCCTAAAATAGTTGAGGGAATTCAAACATGAAATAAGGTTTCCAGGAAGGGATTAAAAAAAAAATAGGTCAAGCAAGTGTGAGCGATTAAAGTGACCCGGCATCCCTTTGTACGGTTTAACTGCGACTCTCCCCAACTCTACCTTGCATCAACGTGCAATAAATTAGATCCACGAGGCTGCCCAAAGCAGAGAGGCCGACAGAAGATTATTGCAGGAGGTGGCTGGTGTCGGCGACCTTTCCTCCCCTGGCTTTCACCGCCGACATCAAACACTCAGGGCCCAGCTGAACCATCGGCCAGAGCTTCGGAACGGCGCACACAACCGGGAGCCAGCGCTGCCTCCGTCCCACGGGACAGCCCCGCGCCCATCCCAAGCTTCCTGCCTCAGTTTACCCACCCCAAGGCTGGCAGGAGGGAAGCTCAGGCACCCTGTGCCCGCTGCTGTCCCTCCCGGCGCTGGCCGCGGCCACCACGCAAAGCCCTCGCGCCATATGTCACACAAACCAGTCTTTAACTGCTTATCCCTCTTCTCCCTTTGTGCTCCCAGCTCGGCACAAAAGCTGGGAAGCAGCTGGGAGTGAAAGAAAATAAAAATTCCTGCGGACACAAAGGTGTGTGGCGTTCCCTGGGGATTGGGCTCAGGGCGGGGCGTGTGGAGGGCTCGCTGCTGGGCTTTTGGGTTAGGTTTGGGCAGTGAGTAATAAAGGGGAGTGGGGGAACATGAACCCCAGCTGCTCCCCAGATAATTAGTGTGGCTGATTCTAATTGCTAATTTGCCATTACAGGTCAAGGGTCACAGAAATTAAAGGATAGGAGGAAAAAAGGGAGAAAGAGCCTGAGTAGAGGCAGTCCCTTCCCCTCCATCTCTCTGCATAGCAGGAACATACTGGAATGGACTGGGATGAGACTGGGCTGACCCTGCCCCAGGCTGGTGCAGAGCATCTCTGCAGGATTTGGCCCTGGGCATCCCACAAAGGCAGGGACAGGCAGGGACAGGCTGTGCAGAGCAGGCCCAGCCTCCAGCCTCTCTGGGGGCTGCTCTCCTGCCATCAGGGTTTAAGGGCCGCCGCTCACTGTGCAAAGGAAAAATCCCATATTGATTCACCCGAAGCTCTGGAGCACAGACCGCACGAGTTTCTATGGAAACAAAATTAGTGGAGTAAAACTCTCCCTGCCAGCACACGGTGAATTATTCACCAGGACAGGCCCCTGGCCAGAGGGGCTGCTGAGAAGATTTAAAGGTGATCACAGAGCGGCTGCTGTGATCCCCCTTCCCTCGAGGACCAAACCACAGCCAGGGAGGATGAAAGGCCCTGGGTTTCCATGGCATGTGTGTGGAGGGAAGGTCCTGCACCTCCCTCACCACATCCACAGCCTCTGGGGTCTCCAGAGAGAGGAGGAGGGCTTCCCCCTTGCTTCCCCCATCCCAGCCCCTTGCACCACAGCACAGCAGTAACACATGGCACAAAGTGTCACTGCCTGGTGTCCACCTGCCATGCACTGGCCACCCTGTGGTCACCCAGCCCTGACAGCCAGGATGAGCCTGAGGGCAGGACCGGCCAGCTCATCCCCCAGAGCCTCTCAGCACCGGCTCACCGCTGCGAGCCAAGAGCCAGGGAAGAAAGGGACTAATGGAACACAAACAGAGCAGGGTTTTTTCATGAGTCACTAAGCCATATGGCGGATGCAAGCTATCCCGGGAAGTGCCGAGCCAACAATCCAGCGCTGCCGTAGCCTCGTTGTCCTGGGACACAGTGTCACGCTGTAATTGCGCCGGGCTTTGTCCTCCCTCGTGCTGGGTGACATTGCTCGGCAGAGGAGAACCTGCTTGAAAGGCTACACCTCACCAGGGACAGGTATTTAATTAAAGTCCTACATCAGGCCCCTCCTGCCAACCAGCACAGGCTGCTCCATCCCCACTCAGCCTGGATTGTGGGTGGAGAAAAGCCCTGAAAGGAGGAATGTTGAGTTTGCTCCATCACAGCACATCACAGAAATCACACGGGACACTAACCTGGATTTGAAGCCAGGCCAAGGCTCAGAGAAACTCTCATTCTCCTCAGCAGCAGAGTCACTCCTGTGCTAGCACAGCCCATTTCTGGGTGGCAGAGGGACTCAGACCCCTAGCAGCAGCTCTGCTTGTTGCCCCCTTTGCCAACAGCCACGTGCTGGGCCCAGCCACCACAACAGGTCAGGTTCTTCAAAACCCATCTTGCTTCTCTTTCATTATTTTTAAGTTTGCATGACTAATTCAGGTACAGCCCATCCCAGGTGATTTGCACTGATCGTGGCAATCGCCAGCCAGGGAGGGTAAAAGCCACAAGGATTTTAGAAGGAACAGTTATGGCTCCAGGAGCTGGGAATCCTCCCCAAAGACTGCCCCCATCCCCCCCTGCTGCCTTATGGCCCCAGCACGTGCTCCCAGGGACCCATCTCCATCAGCATGGCTCCAGCCACCGTTCTCTCCGTTTGCTGGAGATGATCTCCCTGCTTTCCCCTGCTCAGCCCTGCTTTCCTGTGCCAAGGACACGGCTCCATCCCGCGGTGTTTGTGTGCCCATCGGCGTGTGCCTTCCCTGGGGAAGCGAGAGCGAGGCCAGGGATCGACCAGCTGTCAGGCAGAAGGAAGAAATACCACTTCCAGGAGTCAGAGCTCATTTCCCAGCAATAAAAGCAGGCTGGGGCTGGAAAAATGCACCACTAATGGGGATGCACACCCCACACCACTCCAGCTGCCGATAGGAAAGCACCCAGGGGCTGTAGCTTGGAAAACTAAAAGCCATCAACAAGGCTTGGTTTTAAGTGGCACAGCTGTAGATTAGGCCCAGATCAGGGCATAAAGGATCTGCTATTCCCCACACAGATCATTGCTGTGGATGATGCCCTCCACGTGCCAACCTCGGCTCCTGGCTCTGAGTTATGGCTCCTCCAGCAGATGGAAAAGAAAACCTTACTGCTTCCTTCCAGGGAGGGAATGGCTCAGATCAGCATCCGCCCCTAAGTGCTCCACTCTCCATCCTCCTCAGCCCCATTATCCCCACTCCACCCACACACACTGCTCTGAGGAAGAGTCAGGGTCTCCACTGCTCATAAATGCCACCTAGAAAGGAAGACCTGAAGAGTTTGTGCTTCCTGGAGTTATTTGTGGGTGGATTTTATCTCCTTTCCCATCTGTTCTCGGTGTGCTTTGGTGGAGGGTCCTCACTGCCGAGTGGGCAGCCTGCCTTGCCTCTGCCAGGCTCACACCCTCCAAGCAGGGGTGTGGGACAGCTCTACCTCCCCAAAAGAGCCCCCGGAGATCCAGGCAGACCCCAGGGACCGGGACACGTCTGGGCCCAGCCAGGGGACAGCCCCTGCAAGGCAGCTACTGTGGGTTTGAAGACACACTTGTTTGTTTGTTTGTCGCTGGGCAACAGAGAGGATGGAAAAAATGTCAATGTCATATTGTCACCTATGAGTCACCACTCAGTACCGGTCGAGATGCCCCGGTCCTGCCACCACCGAGCGTGAGGAGACCGGAAAAGGGCCTGAGGCACCCCAAAAGCAGCTCACTCCAGCTCTCCCTGCCTGTCTGGCCCTGCTCTGACACCTTCCCCATCCCCACAGACAGGACTGAGTGGCCTGGGCACATCAGTGGCCTGGGGACATCGCTGGCCCAGGGGCAACCTTCTGAGCCCCGGAAGGCGAGGCAGGAATTTGCATTCCTATTTGCATTTCCTAATTGCGCCTGCGGGTTTCCTGGGGCAGCGGCTGGCTCTGGTTTCCATGGCAGGTTTTGTGCAGACCTGGAGAACCGAGGGAGGCACAAAGAGGCCACAATGGACCTGCCACTCACCCGCATCAAAGGCGGCCGGCGGGGCGGGCCGGGGGCGCCGCGGACGGCACCGCAGCCTGTGCCCCGGCACCCCCAGCACCGGGGGACCCCGGGCCAGGGGGAGAGGGTGGCTGGTGGCCGATGCGCTGGGACAGCCGTGGGGACTGCCAGCGGTCACGCTGCCGGTCGGAGGAGCCCAGAGGCAGCAGCTGCTCCGCGCCCGTCGGAAGTGGTGCAAGAGTTGGACCCAGATGTTCTCCCTGTTCTCATTTCCTGTTATTTTCAGCCAGCTTTCCACCCAGCTGGGTGGGTTGCTTTCTCCTTCCAACTTCCCACTCCATTCAGGGACCGTCTGGCTCGCTGCTGTGCCCATCCATCTCCCGTGCTGGCCCCGGGAACCGGCGGAACAGCCAAAACGGACCCGGGAAAACCCGGTCCCCACACCGCTGCTGCAAGCCCAGCGCCGAGAGCAGAGGTGAGGCTCCAGCCAATGTCCCTCCACACCCCTGGCCACAGTGACAGAGATGTTGCCACCACAAGAAGAGAGGGACCCACCTCTGTGCTGTTATTTCAAGTTTTTTTCTTATTTTATAGTTATCAGTTGTCATCACCATCACCTTGTGCTGCCCCAAAGCCTCCCAGCTCTGACCATGAGCACCCCACAGGCAAGCCCACCCACAGGGTTAGGGCAGAGCCCCTTCCCACACGTCCCACCTGGGATTTTAGCCTCATGGCACAGACCCTGGCCATGAATGACCCTCTGATCCCCTCCTGGCTATCCCAAAGCCAGCATCCCCCGCATGCCCCCGTTATCTGTGCCCCCTCAGAGGGTGTTTCTGCAGGCAGATAAGCTCCAGCACCCCCTGTCATGATGCTGCTGCTGCTCCCCTGGGCTCGAGGCACCAAAGCCCCAGTGCCACAGCAAAGCCCCTCAGCCACGCCACCAACGCCATCAGGTGTCGGCAGGTTTTGTTCATTTCCTTCTCCTTTGAAAGCTCTTTTTTAATAAAATGCTGGAAAAGTTCAAACTTTCCCATGAACTCTGTGGCTGGGTAGAGGATGGGCACCTTTGACAGAAATAATTTTGGCTGTCAGAGGCTCCGACACCAGGGCTGTGGACAGCCAGGGATTGTTGCACAAAGCTCTGCCAGCATCGGGCACACCTTCACGACGGGGTGGTTGGATAACACGTGGGAAAGGCCACAGGTGCACAGCTACCAGAGGTGATGGCAGGGTCTCCTCTGCCACGACGACCACCAAAAGCTTCCCACCACCAGCACCAGCCAATCTGCGCTCCCAGAGGGCTCCCCTGGGGTCTCACTGCCCCAGTCTGCACTCCTGCCAAGCACTTCCACAGGAAAACCTCTGTGAAAACCACAAAAAGCTTCTCAGTGCAGCAGATGCCGCTCCAGCCTGTGTTCTTAGAGATGGAGGAGGAGGAGGAGGATGTGAGGAAAACCACAGCTTCCCCAGCCGCAGGGCAGCCCCGCCAGCGGCAGCCTCAGGGGTCAGCCCAGGATGGTGGTTCTCCCGTGGAAATCCTTACGGCTCCAGCCCCCGTGTTTGTTGTCAGTGGCGGCAGCAGGAGGAGGTGTGAGGAGGAGGTGCGACTCCACTGCTTTTTAAGAAAATAATAAAAAAGAGCCTTTCCAACCCGCCTGAGAGACAGACGGTGCAGGAGAGCACTGCTTTGAGCGGTGACTTGCACTTGACTCCTTCTCCATCGCTGTCTGCCCACAACCCACTGGCAGCAATTTCAGCGCTGGACAGGAACCTCAGGTGAGGATCAGCCTGGCAGGATGGTGCCCTCCATCCTTATGGAGGATGACAGGTGTGGCTGAGCTGGGCACCCGGTCGGGGGCTCACAAATGTCCCCGGTCACCCAGGAGGTGACCACCACTGCTGTGGCACACCAGGGCCCCGCCAATTCCTGCACCAGGCGATGCCCACCCGGCGGGGATGGCGGGGCGTGAGGTGTGCTGCTCCGCGAACGCGGCACGGGGGACAGGGACGATGTCCAGCAGCAGGAAGCCACCAAATCCGAAGCCCCAGTGGCACGGAGGGCTCACGCTCGGGGACCGGCGATGCTCGGGGCTAAGCGGGACCCGGGTCCTGCCCCAGGCCGAGCCTGCCGGCCCGCGCCCGGCCCCACGCGGGACGGCCCCTGGTCCACACGGGACGGCCCCTGGTCCACATGGGATGGCACCCCTGGCCCACGCGGGACGGCACCCTTGGCCCGACACCGCCCGGTGGGCTCGGCCGCCCCCGCCGCCCCG
>VZRH01007108.1:185640-195696 GCA_013397555.1 Urocynchramus pylzowi | reverse complement strand
AAAAAAAAAAAAAAAAAATCCCATCTAGTGTTGTAAAGCCACCACAAGTGGAACTAGCACAGGAGAACCAGCATGGAAAGAGCAGCTCAAGCATGGTACTGACTGGTCTAACTTCACCTTCAAGCACAGTCACACCCAAAGACACAGCCCACCCATTCCCCTTCCCCAGTCAAGCTAAAAGCACCAGTGTGACACCACAGTTACCCACCCACCTCCCTCAGCCCCCTCCTGCCCCAAACCACTGTTCTGTTACAGCATATTCAACATTCTCAATAAGAAAGGAAAAGGAAACAAGACATAGGAAAGAACAAGCAGAAAATAATTCTCAGTGATCTTCTAAATCCAACATCATTTGCTTTATCTATTTAGTGGCCTGGTGATATGTAATGTTTCTGTTATCACTGCATTTTAACATGAATAAGCTGTTTCTGCACTGTCTGATCACAGAATTCAATTACTGGCGTAACAAGGGGAAAGGAAGCAAGCAGCCTAAAACACAAACAAGAACCTAGAAAATAAAAACAGATTGAAGAACTGAAAGGAAGGTTGAGAGAAAATGAAACAATAAGGTGAGTCAAAAACATTCCTAAAAACAGCCAGTGAAAAACAGTAAGCAGTGGCCATTAAGAACTCCTAAAACATATAATCCATGAAGTCACATGATGGGCATTAATAATCTAACTGTTGTGAAACAAATAAGCAGCAGTAATGGGAGAATTTAAACTACTGTATCCTAAAACCACTAAACTGAAGCAATCTGTTCCCTCCAAACTGACACAGTGACCAACAACAGCAATCCCACTTCAATTACAGCAGCACAGGTAGAGGTAAGCTGTGAGCCAGCACTGTGAGAAACAGGATCATTGATCACCCCATTTTGTAATGAAAAAAGCAACAGAGAGAAAGAGAGAGAGAGAGAGAGAGAGAAAGTTCTCTGAGGTCTAGAAAACTTCATGCAAAGACAGTTACATGATGACAGAGCAGATGGAATAAATTGGGAGAGACAAGATGAACAGGACACAGAAAGCACACACGTGCACCCTGGTGCTGATGCAAGGGCAGAGGGGGTGTGTGTGTGTGTGTGTGTGTGTGTGCTGACAGGTGAACAGGGTAAATAAGCACAAGCACAGCTAAAAGCCACATGCAAGTCAAAGCCCCCACCCCTGCCTGGAGCAGACACAAGCTCCCTCTGAAACTGCTGGCTCTAGGGACAGGCAAGCACAGAGACCAAGGGAGCAAGTCACGAGCAGGTCATTTCACACAGCCTACTCTGGGGCCTGTTTCCTCCTGTTCTCTCTTAGCTATGACTTCTAAGAATGAAACTGTCATGTAAGACATCCTTCCTGACACCTCAAACTCCCTGTATGACTGTGAGGTGCCCCATGTCACAACCCCAAGCACGTCAATACTGGTTTGTTTTACCTTTCTTCCTGGCTTTGACGGCCTCTTCCCACAATCTCAGGGTCTCTACCTGCTTTCCAGGCCAACTTGTTACGTGCTGCTGCTGCTGCTGCTGTTGCTGCTGCTGCTGCTGCTGTTGTTGTTGCTGCTGCTGCTGTTGCTGCTGCTGCTGTTGTTGTTGTTGTTGCTGCTGCTGCTGCTGTTGCTGTTTCTGGTTGCTGGTCTCTTCACTCATGCATGCTATGCCAATCAAGTAAGAACACAAATTCACCTTGAAAAGTTACTGTTTTCTGCTGAGATCACAAAGGCAACTTCTACAAAGAGCATGAGGAATCTCACAGGATTCCAAGAACAAAATCACAGAGGTGTTTAAAACAGTATCATCAATTCTGTGCTTCATAAAACTACTTTTCCAAGAGCTAAAAACCAAAATATAAGTCAAGAACATCTACTTTAAGTGCCAAAACCAGACTTCTCTAGTCATTCTTTAGTTTGTAATTAGGAAGAATTAAATGAAAGACTGCAATTAGTCTCTAGAACTCAAACTGAATCCCCTTTTTCTAAGCTTTAGCTTCAGCTTAAGAATGAAAAATAAAAAAAGGTGTTTTTACTTTTTATTGCAAATATAACTTAAAATTTTCAGTTTACATCAGAGAACAGCCTGTCACTACTCTCTGGCCACAGTACAGCTCATCATTTCCACCTCTAACAACTGCTCTAAATGCCTCATGTGAACTGGCTTAGCACCACCAAACTGGCTTGGGAAGCCAGAGTTGTAACCCTATACCTTGAAAAATACTTCACATCCAAATTTCCTACTAAGCTCAACAATCAGGCATTTCAGACATTCCCAGTACCTTCAAATTATCCAGGAGGAACTGCAAAGATGTTGTAAATTAATACAGTTTAAAGGCTTTAAAGACAAAGTTTCCAAAGACATTCCTTACTTCTGCCTCTTTATTGCTCTGAAAACCCGTTTTGTATTACTAACCATGTGAGGTTAACTTAAGTTACAGGTATTTTAATAGGGAAAATTTGAAAGTCAACTCTTCATTTGCTTGCTAGGCATTCCCGGGTCCAGAGTTTAAGTCTAGAAGGAGCTATTACAAACATCTCCTCTGACCTCCTGCACAACACCAGTCAGATGCCATTAATGGCCAAAACCTATCAGGGTTGGATTTAAATCCTTTTCTTGTCAGCTGCTGCCTGAGGGAGGAAACACTGAGCCCCAGGGTCAAAGCTCAGAGAAAGCAGAGAATCTTTCTCCTGATTTTGATGAGCTTTGGATGAGGCTTCAGACCTGAAACCTGGCAAATCTTAGCAGCTCTTAAATAGTCTAAAATCTCCAGACTATCTGTTGGACTTTTAGACCTGCACAGTTCAGGAAGTAGCACTGAACTTAAAAGGTGAGAAAACCTGGGAACCCTTTTCTTCAAGAGATGGGTCACTGTCATGAACTGCAGGGCATTCCCAAGGGATAAGAGCACAATCTTGCAGCAAACCAACTCCACACATGCCAATTCTCGAGCTGAAGCACATTCTGCTACTAAAGATCTACTTTTAAGAGGTGTGAGCACCCAGACCGACAGACACATAGCTGAGCTTAACGTCATCAAAGGCAATTCCCTTCGCAAACACATTGTTATTAGAAATGTTTGTAAAACGTTCACCTACTTTTATTGATGCCTTGTTTACAGGTATTACAGTTGATACTTTGGCTCTGCCCGTGTGTCTTTAAGTGGCTGGTGATATATGCTGCACTCAGAAGTTTACCACAGATATTACACGATACCTTTCCTTCATGGCGCACCATGTGTGTCCGCAGTCTGTCTTTGGTGGCAAAGGCAGCAGTGCACGTCTAGATGGAGGACAAAGTTACACTTGAGGTGCAGACAGAGCAGCACAGCATCACCTACAGGCCCACTGGGAGCCCACGTTACCTTGCAGGTCCTAACAGTATCCTAAGTGCACTGACAACTTTAAGTTTTACCTGTACTTACAAAGAAACAAAAATCAAACTACTCGGCGGAGACCGAGAATGGAATTCGCCGCTGAGACAATCAGGACAAAAATCATATTCTATATTGCTTCAGCTTTCTGACAACAGTGGGTTGCTTTACCCAGCAATGCAAGAGGGAGCTTATAAAAAACACCTACAATAGGCAAAGTTGGTTTCTAATGTAATTTTACTGTAGAAATATGAACTTGCTACCTTACACTGCTCAATTACTTCTGTTCCCATCCAGAACAAGGAAACAAAACCTTTTCCTAACACTATTCTTTTTACCCAAAAAAGAATATGAAAAAACATAACAACCTAAAACAGGTTGGAATAAGCATGGATATTCCGAGCAAAACAGTTAATTGTTCAAGGGCAATCAAATTATTTCTCCTAGACTCAGGCATCAACTTAGGACAACTTGCTTTCCCCTTCCAGCAAAATAACAGATCCAGGATCAACCATTCCCACCCATTCTAAATAGATGTGCTAAGACATTTGATTTGAACATGCTGAGAAACTCACTGCACACATTACCCCAGAAATGAGCACTAAGCTGAGGATGCTGCTACAATCCTACTACTAAGTTAAGCATATGGTAAAACAGAGCAACTATGCTGTTCTCCCAGAAAGCAAAAAGCCTCTAATCTTCCTAAAAAAGCAACCATGGCATCTTTTTAAAGTTCCACCAGAACTCCAGCACTGTGGTGTGGTGGCAAATGTGGCTTTACTCCTAAACTTGCTTTTCAAAAGTCCAGGAGTAAATACAGTTCTGGAAATATTCACCTGAGTACTACTGACACAATAAGGTATTGTTCTTAATAAACCATTTTAGCCCTTACTTGGCATTTGAAGGGTCTCTCTGTTGAGTGAACATGTTTAACGTGACAGCTTAAATGATCAGGCCTGCAAGAAAGAGAGGAACAGGAGAAAAGTGCACACTGTTACAAACCCAGAGCCAGGACACCTTCAGCAGAGCTGACACCACGCTGGTCACTCCCTGCAGCCTCCCATTTATCCCTCTGACAGCCAGGATAAATCCCTTCCCCTCACCTACCAGGGGCTTCACCTGCAACACCTCACAGCTTAAAACCAACCTGCGGTTTAAAACTTAACTCTGTTCCCCTCACACACCTGACAATGGCACGTTTGGTCACACCTTGTGTAAAGGTGAGAGCGCAACAGCTCTAAAGGTTGAAGTTTTCTCTGTTGCAAGCACAGGGACAAGCAGAGCCGGCAGCAATGCAAGCTCCCCCTGTGCTCCGTCAGTGCCCTCCATCCTGCTGTAAGACCAGGTGACAGTTTCCCTGCCCTGCCCCATTTGGTCACACCACCACGGCAAAGGCTGGTGAAGGGGCTCTGTGCCCACCCCAGTGACACAGACACACATCTTATGGGACCTGGATGAGTCGAGAAACCATTTCCAACCACCCTCCTAAAAAAGTGACCACTTCTGGCCACTGCTAACCTTGCTCAGATGGAGACTCCCCCACCCTAACTGCAGACAAGGCTCTTTTTCCCCTCACCAGCCTCCTCAGAAGTTTGGTTTTCCCAGCTCCTCGCTACCACGGCTTAACCTTTCTTGCTCATGAAAAGCCAATAGCGGAGCATGCCTGGGATTTGCTACACGGTACCTTGAGAAGCCTTTTCCACAAACACCGCAGGTGTAGGGTTTCGTGATGCCACCTTCGTGAGACCTCACGTGGTAGGTCATGCGATCCTTCCTCTTGAAGCGCTGATTGCAAATGGGACATTCGAAGGGTTTCTCGTCCGAGTGGGACAGCTTGTGCCGGTTGAGGTGGTAGACGTCCCTGAAGGCCTTGCCACACATCTCACAGGCGTGGTTCTTCTTCACGGGCTTGCTGGGCTTCTTCACCGTCTGCGTCACTGCCATGGCCGTGGCGCCGGCGCTGCTGCTGGGGTTGGTGGCAGAGGAAGACGTAGTGACTGTGGACAGGATGCCTGCGATAGTCGAAACCAGCGAACTCCGGCTGTTGTCACCAGCGATGGTCGAGATAAGGGGCACCATTGTGGTGGGAGTTTTCTTTGGCCGTGACACTAACTTTATCCCTGTGTGGCAGGACTCGTGACGCCTCAAATGGTAGCTGTCCCTGAAAGCTTTGCTGCAGTAAGTGCACACAAAGGAGGTTTTAGGTTTTTCCTTTTTAATCCCAACAATAGCATCCTTTAATGTTTCTGGTGCAGGCTGAGGTTTCTGCGTTATTGGTAAGGGCAGAATCGGCTTCTGATCGGGCGGCTCAACAGCAGAGCTCAGGAGAGGCAACAAACTGTTCTGTGCTGCCTGCTGTTGGTGATGGGAGGCTTCGTGTGCCTAAAACCAAACATTCACACTTAAATTCTCTGGATGGGTGCTCGCTCTGGCACGGTGAGAACATTTACGAACGACAGGGAAGCACATTCTAGACCAAAAGCCATGGAAGGAACAACAGGGGAAGGTTACATAATGCTGGTTTTGGACAAGATAAACCGCTCGCGCTGTAAATGCCCTGGCTGTGCAGATCCTGTGGTAAGTGCAGCACACAGCACAACAATCAAGGAATTATTAAGTTTCTGGAGGGCAACTTTTTATGGAAGACAACTAGGTGCTTGTCAGATCTTTTAATAACAGCATTTCATCTTTACATAACAGATAACTCATTTTGCTAATGATCGTATCAGATGGCACATCAGGACTATCTCTGGAGAGGATGAAGGTACTGACAGGAGTTGCAAAATAAGGCCCCACCTTTAAGCTGAGCTTAGTGCACACTGAGAACTGAACTGCAGCCACAGAGAGCCAGGATGCGATAAGGCGTCTTATTTAAACAGTGTGTTCATACCCCTGTGCCAGCACTGAAACCAAAGCAACTGGAATCGGGAGCTGTCTAAAGCCACATCTCTATATTTAGCAGGTTCCTGATGCATTTATCCACTGACCACTGTGCTCTCTGTGTCTGGAACTAACAAGAATAGCGGCAAAGCCTTTTTCTCTTCGTCAGCAGCTACTTTGTGCTGGGAAGAGAAGCTGATCGATACACACTGGGAGACATCTAGAGATGCTGGAGAACACGGTTTGGGGGTGTTGGGAATAAACCCTGAAAGCTGTTTGAAAGCAGCCAATACCAACTAACTTTGAACTACACGATCTGTGGCAGAAGCTACAGGGAAGAGAAGGGGGGGCCCACAGCCAGCACTGCTGAGCTGAGCTGCAGCCTGCCTGCCACGGGCTGTGCTGCACCACGCGTGGTTATTCTAAGGCAGAAACACTGTTATTAAAACTCATCCAGTCAGACTGGGACAAAACCCTGGCAGATACAATTTTAATGTGGTTTAGAAACCACACAGACCAATTCAGCCTAATGGAGCATTAAAATAAATCACTCCAGCACCTTAAGCCAGTTTAAGTGCATCTGTATTCAAGATGTGCCTCGGTCTCATCAGACCAGTTTTAAATCAGGCTCGTTATTAACGCAGCGTGCCAGGCCTGAAGCTGAGTTTGGGGAAACTTGCATTCCCGTTAGATCAGTACTGCAGCCTTCCAGGACTCCTTTCCTATGGTTTTCCTCACAAAATAACATGACTCAAAGCTGTGAGAGCTGAATAAAACACTGTGCCAGTGCACGACCCTGACCTGTCTACTTTTACATCAGTTGGGGTGGCCAGTACTGGGAAGCATACTCAGGCTAATGCTCTTCCCATGGGAATCCATTCCAACACGTCCTTTGGACAAGCCAGTATTTCTAGAAGCTCACTTTGGGCCTTTTTCCTAGTTGTATCCTGGGTGCTTTGCCTGCCTGGATCACAGCAGGGCATCTCTCCCTTGCTGTGGGGCAGCTCCTGCATCGCTCCAATCTCACTTTTTGGGAGCATGATGCTGGTGATCTTTGGATAAAAGCCATGGGTGGATACCAACACTAACCCACGTGGGAAGGAATACAAGCTCCCACACACTCCAAGCCTATCTGACAGGAAAACAGTTCACAGGAGAAAGCCTGGACTCCGGACACTACCAGGAGACAAAACTTGTGGGAATCATTAGGAGCCAGGCCAGGCTGTCCATCTGTATCTGCTTTTTAGATCCCTCTGTGCCGAAGCTCGGGATGCAACAGGTAGGCTGGATATTAGCACACCTGCCTGGCCTCAGCAGCCACCCCAAACAACAGCCCGAGGGGCTGGTTTATTTCAGGGAGCGACTGCTGAAGAGCTGCATCCAGAACTCTCCTGGAGGCGACGCTGCTAAATCAGGGCACGGCACAAGCCCCAGCAGCTCCATTAAACTTTTCCCTGACTTCAGTGACAATTGTGGATTTTCAACCATTTATTTCCCAGGTTTTTAAAAAGGTTTTGACACTTCTACATTGCATGAAAATAAGAGTTTGCACGATACACACCGACAGCACAATACTGAGCAAGTTGTGCACTTCAACACAATTTTAACTTAAAAAAATTCTGAAATGTTTTACCAGCTTCAAATCGGCATTAAAAAATGTTGTTAAACTGCACCAGAAGACACTGCAGAGCACCTAATGATAGCTCCAGAGATACAATTTCAAAGGCAGAGCTAGCAGATCGGATAATGGAGAGCCCAAATCCTTTGGACAAGGTTCAAACTTAGGCAGTTTATGGATATTTTTAAGCCTCAAAGAATCGTCAGCACTTCAAGGTAATGATGCACTTATTGCTACAGATCTGATGGAGACAGTGGCCATAAAACAATGTATATTCATCAAGTGACAGCTATGGAGCTGCTGCTTATATAAGTCTGCTTATCTTGGTTCCGAGGGAGCCAGCATAATTCACAGCCCCTCTGCCACGAGCTGTGTTCCTCAGTTTCCAAGGGCCGTTAAAGCCTTTTAAAAAAGGATCAGGCAGCATTTTTTTTAACTCCCCGTTGGAGAAGGGAAGCCAGCACCTGCTGCACGCCTCTGGCAGGCGCAGTTATGCAGGCTCTGACCACGGCTTTACTTGACCCAGCATTAACGTCAAGTCAAGTCAACATTTTGGAGATATTTTGATGGCCTGGGACAGGCTCTCCTGCACAATCCTCCTGTTCTGTCACTAATTCCTTCTCTCCTGGGAGGGCAGTAAACAAAAAAACCCTGCAATTCATGACCCGGAGTGTAGGATGTGGCATTGTGAACTTCCAATGCCAGAGGCTAAAATATTTTTGTGCTTCAGCCTTAATGTGAGAGCAACAAATTAGCATGAGTCATATCTTGAACACTCCATCTGATGGATGAGTCCTCCTCACATTAACAGATACAACTTTCGCTTCCCGAGCACATCCTAAAAGTGGTTTTCCAACTATGCATTTTGGGGACTTAGAAGATCCAAACAAGGACTGCTTATTCAGTAGCACGATTGTTTCTTTAGAAAGGGATACAATTCATCAAAATGCCACCTAAAAACAATCAAACAACTTTATTTGGAAGGAACAGTTTACAGTCGCACAGCCCACTCCTACAGGACTAAAATTAAGACATCGAAACCTCCTCTAAAAACAGTTGGCTAAAAATTACAACTTTATATTCCACGTATTAAGCTGTCCCTTAGGAATCCTGTCCCAGCTGGAACGCACACTTGGTTTAACACTCCCCCCAGGAAGAACAAGTGTGAATATTCAGTCACTTCCATTTGTTATTTAACTGACACTGGGGACAGGCTTTTAAATCCACGCTTTTTAACTAGTTTTAACTAATCAGCTGGATCGGGGCTGATGTGCTGCTGTGAGAATGGGAAGAAGAAAAATGAAAGTCACATCAGGACTACTTCAGTGCTGCTTTCTGCTGGGTGCATTGGCACACTTGCACCCCAAATCATTGATTCTAACAAAACCACTCAAGAAACAATATCCAGCATTTATTATGAGCTCTGAAAGCTTTATTATTTAGAGAGGGGGAAAAAAAAAATCAGAGGAAAATTTCCACGTCACAGTTTTATGAAGATGCTTCCGAGTCGCACGTTCGGAAAGTGAACTGCTGACTCCTTAATTAAAAGCAGCAAAGCTGACTCCTAAATCAGCGTGTGACATCACTACTTCAAAACTCAGCACCTCCAGAAAAGCACGGACGAGCAGCGAGGAGCTGGACACGTACTTGAAGCATTACTTGGCATTTCTCAGCCTGCTGCAATACAGTCCTGCCAGCCTAGGAAAAATTTCCCCTGGAAAACGCTCAGCTGGGAGGCAGCAAGGCACTAAAGCAGGCCGGGCTCGGAGGGAGATGGCCCTAAACTAAGGAGATTAACTTCTTAGCGTGAAGTTTCCTACGTGCGAATCACAACTGCCCACTAGAGTGAGAAATAATTCACCAGAGCTCAGCCAAACTCCATGGCATCGCCCGCATCCATCACGAAAAGGCGGAAAACCCAGCGCCCGGCTCCCGGTACCGGCTCCCCGCAACATTCCCGGCGTGTTTTCCGAGGCAGAGAACCCGAGCGAGTGACTCATCCCTTGGTACTTGCAAGGGACGAATTTTTCCTCCCTAAAGGAATGGTGCTCGCTCTTGGCGGATTTATTCATTCAACTCAGGTTTTCAAACTCGTGTCACGGGTTGGGTCTGGGTTTAATTCCGAGGAGGACAGTGAGGAAGCGAGCGGCCGCCACCGGGAACGTGCAAAGAGGATTATTTTACCTTGAGAAAGGTGATGTGCTGGCC
>VZRH01007108.1:171439-183946 GCA_013397555.1 Urocynchramus pylzowi | reverse complement strand
CGCCAGCCTCCCCGGGCCGGGCCGGGCCGGGCCCCGGGCCCGCACCCGCCGGGGCTCGGGCGATGCGGTGACCCCGCGCAGCCTCCCCGGGGCCAGCTCAGTGGATCCGCCCGTACCTGAGGCAGCTTCGGCGCAGCACATGCATGCAAATCGTAGCCACGAGCAATTAAATACATACGTACCGTTAATTACGTGTTTACATACACCAAGCACGTCCCTGACAGGCAGCAGGACGGGGCCCAGGGACGGCTCCTTCCCCTCCCTGGTGCTGCCAGGACAGGGAAGGATGCACATCTGTGCCCTGCCTCAGGTGGCATTCTTCGACACCTGAGTGTGGCAGGTTTAACACTGTCACAGGAGGGGGGTTTTAATCCTGACCTCCCTTTGCCTTCCCTGGCACTGGGGAGATGAGAACAGGCTTACAGCACTTTATAATTTATTTTCCCCCAGCTCTGGTCAATCCTCTTTGCCCAGGCCTGGATCCCTGCTGAGCACCCGAGGCCTCGGCGGCACCGGGCGCGGGGAGAAGCGGCCGAGGCGCCCGGGCTGCAGCGTGCAGGGCTAAATTTGGCCCCTGTGACTTCCTCCGTGTGGGACACCCGGCTGGTTTTTCTTGTCTCTGTTACAGATAACGCAAAGGCCGGTCCTGAAGCAGCAGCAGGGAGGAGGGACAATGGGGACAGAGCAGGGGACAGGCAGCGGGGGTCCCGGCCCGGCGGCTCGGCTGTGGCTTTGTTGGCTCAGCGTCGGGCAGGGCACCTGGCTGCTGCAGCGCTGGTCCTCAGCCCTCCCCAGGCGTTCTTCACCTTCCCAGGGCGTTGCAAAACAGGCGTCGTTCTGTTCCGAGAGATGCCTGCGGTTCTTTCACGCCTCTCAGGCTTTTTTCCTTGAAACTCCAGCGCCAGAGTCAAGTGGTTATGTCAAAATGTGTTTGCATTTGAAACAAAAAAGAGTTTCTCAGCCTTGTGACCCCAGAGGGAAGTTTGTGACTACGTGTGGGCTTGGCGGCCTGGAGTGGCCCAGCCTGCTTGGGAGCACCTGCAGCTCCAAGGGTCCGCCTGCCTCGGGGAGTTTGGAGCCTGCTTGGTTTTCACCGCCCTGTCTGCACCACAGCAGAGTTCCGTGCTGATGCACAGCACTGGAAACTGCAAAATATTGCTCTGCGGAAGCTCCTAACTGAGAAAAACACCGAAAAAAAGGAGCCAAAGGGGTTTGCCAGCGCAGCACTCCACCAGCCCGGCTCGCCTGGAGATGCTCTCTGCCCGTCCCAGATGTTCCTCCCAGATGTTCTTCCCAGCCGTGGCGCGGGCTCAGCTGGGTCGCCCCCACTGCACGCCGTGCCCCTGCCCTGTTCCCACCCCGGCGCTGCCCGGCGGAGCATCCCCGGTTCGGGGAGGGGAACACCGCTGCCGCCCCTGGTTCTTCCCCTCCCGGCCGCGCGGTTATTTTTGTTAACGCTTATTAAGGAAGACTTGGGAGAGCTCTTTGTTAAGGGCTCACACTCACTTCAATTAAAGGCTAAGAAAACTACCCAAGCGTATCACTGACTCATCGGAGAAATCCCGACCAGCACGTAGCCGCCTAAACTCTGTTCTTGTTTCCACAGCTAAAGCACCGAGAGGGGACACGGGAACAAAACCTGCAAGACTCGCAGCTGAGTCGGACGAGAGGGAACGGAGCTGGAACCCTCCTCCCCCGGGGCAGTGCCCCTCCTTTACCCCGCACATCCCGCAGCCCGGGGCTGGGCTGGGAGCGGGGCGAGCCGAGCGCTGAGCCCCGGGGGAAGGACTCGCAGGAGCTCTATTTAGAAAGGGCAAGTCTGTGCCAAACCTGACGAACTTTCCTTTACCCAGAATTATAACTGGAAGTCTAAAAAGCCACAGTGTTTGAAAACACATATTTACATTATATATGCCCCAAAGCAGAATAAACAAAGGTTAGATTTGTAAACTCTCCATCTTAATTAAAGCAGCACTGCTTAGGACAAACCCACATAACAGGCGGCTTGAAGTGTTGTGTTATTTAATTTATACCTTCCAGCTCCCTTAGTCATGGAGCTGGGACAGCGATAGCATCAGCAGCCACCCTGCTGTGCCGGCACAGGGAATTTCTAGGGCACTGGGAGCCGAGTGGCCCATTTACCACCCTCCCGAGGCTGCGCTTTTCTGCCTTTTCCAACTCAAATCTTCCCTCCTTCTCCCTTGGCGCTTCCCACGTTGTTAGGAAGGAAGGAAGGAAGGGAACGCTGCTGGGCGTCTCCTGCCTCCAGTGCCAGTGCCGAGGCTGGCCCTCGGTGCCACAGCCACGCTGTGCCCAGTGCCAGCAGCTCGGATGCCCCAGCCCCTGCTGCGGCCCCTGCTCCGATTCTGCTGGGCCAGCGAGTGCTCGCATCGCTTACAATGGAAACTCTGGTCAAATATTTCAGCTTTGCAGGAGCCCCTTTCTGCTCATGCTCTGAGTGCCACAGCGGGCTTTGAATTTCGCAGCTCTGTGGGGCTGGAGAGCCCTCGAGAGTGTAAATAAACTGCGCTGATGGTGCTGAGAATGTGCTCCCCGCAGGCAATTTCCCTTCAGTTGCTTCCCAAGTTCTGTCTTCTCTGGTTTCTCTCTTTGCAGCCTCGATTCCCTCTCAAAGTGATCAGGGACACTAAACAGAGACAGTGAATTACATCTGCGGGAGTCAGGGGTGGAGGAACGGTGGGATGATCCAGCATCCTCAGAAGAGCATCCCACGGTCTCCCACTGCCCAGCTCCTGCTGGACGAGCATCCCTGACCCGCAAACGAGGGCAGAAGGTGCTGCAGGGACAGACCACCCATTTACTAGGCAGAGGGAAATGGAAATGGGAACGGAAAAGGAAAAGGAAAAGGAAAAGGAAAAGGAAAAGGAAAAGGAAAAGGAAAAGGAAAAGGAAAAGGAAAAGGAAAAGGAAAAGAAGCTCTTGCCGGGTGGCTGCCCACAGTCACAGTCTCCACGCCGCCCTCGAGGGTGGCAGCGATGCCCGGTCCTGCCCGGTCCTGCCGCCAGCCGGCCCCGGGGCGCTGCCCCTGCCGGGAGCGCCGGAGCCTGCTCGCAATCAGCGCATCTGAAAGATCGCTCACTGTCCAAAAGAGGCAAATAGGGCGCAGGAAATTACCAGCCAGCTCGGCTGAAGCGCCGAGGGGCAGGACGGCGGTCAGCGGGGAAGCAGCGAGCAGCTGCTCCGGGGAAGGAGCGTTCTCACTGGGACTCAGCAGGGACGGCCCAGCGCTGCTCCCTGCTCGGCTGCCCTGGCTTTAGCCCGAGCTCCGAGGTGCTTTGCTGCGGTGATGTGTGAGGAGGAGGGAGGAGGGGAGCCGGAGCAGCCAGGCATGCCCCGGGCAGAGGGGCTGTGGTGCCAGGGCCACACGCTGCTGGGACAGCAGGGACACCCCCGGGCCCGCAGGGAGCTGGGTGCCAGCTCCCACCCCTCCCACCCTGCCAGGGCTCCCCGAGCGCCGGGCGAAGCCCCCGCCAGGCAGGAAAAGCCTCGCGGTTACTCCATGCTCCAAGCATTCCCTGGTGAAAGCATTCCCATGGCAAAGTGCCCTGCAATGCTCCCTCCCTTCCCTGCAGGGCTCCCGAGCTCTTTCTTCCCTGCTGCCCCTCCTGCACCCCCCGTCCCCGTTCAGCCACGCTGCCATGGGAAGCCCTTCCTCCCTCCCTGGGGTTTCCTCATCCTCCCCAATCTCTGCCGCGCTGTGATCCATCACTGTCGGCTGTCGCCGGGGCACCGCACGGGCGGGTTGTCGCTCCGGCTGTCCCCGCCAGGCCGGGGCTGGCCGGGGCCAGCGCACGCCCGGGCCCTCCGGCGGGCGAGGGCCAGCGAGCCCTGGGCTATGTTTAGCCCTGCGGCCGCACGCCGGGAAGTGCCCTTATCTCTTCGCACCTCCTTGTCCTCAGCCGTGCCTGGGCTAATCTCTGCCTGGCACCTTGAGCGCCGCAGCTGCCCCGCGCCGCCAGCACCCAGCGGCTTTTTGTTGTTATTTTGGTGATCTCCGTCACAACTTCTTTTTTTTTTCTTTTTTTTTTTCTTTTTTGCCATAAAACGCCCGCTGTCATCTGCGCCACACGGGGGGAAGAGCCGCCCCTCGGATATCACAGCGGCCCCGGGGAGGCTGCTGGTGTGGCCCGCAGGGTCACTGCCCATCTCTGAGGGGACACAGCGGGGACACCCCGGGAGGGCCGCAGACGGGGCTGGGCACTGGCGTCACATGGTGGGGATTGCCCACACTCAGTGTCAAGCCCTAGAATCGTGGGACGGTTTGGGATGGAAGGGATATTGAAGATCATCCAGTTGCACCCCCGTGCCGTGGTCAGGGACACCTTCCACTAGACCAGGCTGCTCCCAGCCCCGTCCTCGAGCATTTCCAGGGACGGATGGGGCAGCCACAGCTCCTGGGGGTCCCTGTGATTTACAGGGTGTGCACAGCCACGGGAGATCACAGCTTTTTCTGTCTCACACGGGACATTTCAGAGCGCTGCTGGCAGGCGCTCCCAGAGCCCTGCTCACCCCCTGCCCGCCCCCTGCCCCGGGCTGCCCTCAGCACTCTGCCTTTGAACCTGCTGAACTCTGCTACTCTCCAGGAAAACTGTTTCCCAGTTTGATTTAAAAACTTCCCGAGCCAGAGCCCGTAGCAATTACTTAGCAGCGCACTGCTCTGGTTAATCACCAGTGACCATTTTTAGTAATAATTCCTGCGGGGCCAAGGACTGCAGGGAAACATCCGCTCCTGCCTCGCTCCCCTTCCCACCATCTGCCCCGGCTTCTCCCGGGCACGGGATGTACAGCAGCAGGCACATAAGGTCAGTGCATTTAGGGAAAAACACGACCACTGAATTAGAGCAGCCGAGCCAGCGAGGAAATCCTAAGGCTAATCCCTGATCTTTCACTGACACACGGCAAAGCTCGGCCGAGCCGGCTGCTTCCCTCCTCCCCAGCCACAGCTGGAAAACACGGATAATGCTGCATTACCTTCCCTGCAGGGCTGCTGCGATTAATAGCAGCAGAGAGCTCCAAAATCCTTCGGGGATGGGGATGGCAGGGATTAATACTCGGCTAGATGGTCCCCCAGGACCATTTGCCAATGCCGTGCCCCATTTTCTTTATTCTTCGCTATTTACTTTTATTTTTTGCTGGGACCTGGGTGGTGTTTAATCTCATTTGGCAGTTATGGATTGTCTCCAAAATAATCAATGTTTGTGCATTCATCTGCATCGCTCAGCTGATCCCACAGGGATGAGCATCCAGCGCTGACGGGAGCCTCGGGCAGAGCATCCCTGCTCTCACTGGCCGAGGAACCAACTTTGCTCCGTGTTTCCAAGGGGGAAACAAAACCTTTGGTGGTAGCAGGCAGCTCTGCTTCAAACTAATTTCGGTGCCGTCGGGAAAATATCCTGTGTCATCCTGCAAATCAGGCAGAAAATGATGCTCCCCATGCCTTCCCTCCTGCCTGCACCCTGTGAACTGCAAAGACAGCACGTGTGAGGATGGAGAATCGATGGATCCAGAGCCTGCACAGCGGATTTTTTCCCCCACGTTTCATCTTGTATCAAAAACCACGACAAAAATACAGCCCTGCCCTTTGTCAGAAGGAAAATACCCAGAGTTCAGCAAACTGCCAAGTTTTCCGTGTTCAAATTTCCGCTGGCAGCTGCTCTCCGCAGCATCCCAGCCAGTCGAGCGCCCCGTGGGACGCAGCCAGCCCCAGAGCCCCGGATCCACGCTGGCAAAGCTTCCCAGGTCGGCATCCGCGTGGTCTGAGCTCGTCAGGATCCGTCACGTCATCAGCTGCGCAGAGGGCAACCAAGTCATGCGAAAAACGGGCATTTCTTAAAAAAATACGGGACCCGAAGCGTGAATCGTGGCTGAGTCACTGAAACACGAAACTCACTAAAGGGGTGAATTAGAGCTATTAGAATATAGAGGTAATTACTCATGTGAACAATGCCCTGCTCGACTCTTTAATGATTACACAAATTAGTGCATAAAATTATGTTAATGGCTCTGCAAGCGGCGCATCCACGCAGCCCGCCCGGCGGGAGGGGACGCGGAGGGGAGCGGGTCCCGCTCAGCACCAGGAGCAAGGCGAGGCAGCGCCAGGAGAGGCTGCAGCTCCTCCTGCGGCTCTGCCCGGCTCCGTGCCCGTCCCATGGCTCTGCCCGGCTCCGTGCCCGTCCTGTCCCGCAGCTCTGCCAGGCTCTGTGCCCATCCCATGGCTCTGCCAGGTTCTGTGACCATCCCACGGCACTGCCGGGCTCTGTGCCTGTCCTGCGGCTCTGCCCGGCTCCAGGACCATCCTGCAGCTCTGCCAGGCTCTGTGCCCATCCCATCCCGCAGCTCTGCCAGGCTGTGTGCCCATCTCATCCTGCAGCTCTGCCCTGCTCCATGCCCGTCCTGTCCTGCAGCTCTGCCGGGCTCCGTGCCCATCCCGTGGCTCTGTGGGCTCCGTGCCCGTTCTGTCCCATGACTCTGCCAGGCTCTGTGCCCATCCCATCCCGCAGCTCTGCCAGGCTCTGTGCCCATCCCATCCCGCAGCTCCGCCGGGGGAGGACAAAGCCCGGCAAGGAGCACGCAGTGCGGGTGGGCACAGCACTGCCTCGCCTTCAGGCGTGCGGGAGAGGGATTTTAGGGAGCGCTTTTTACACAGGGAGCTGCCTGGAATCTTCATTTTCCCCAATAATCCAGCTTTCTGTTTGACAGCGCTGCAACTGCAGTTCCAGATAAACTGCTCTTCCCGTGCAGGTGCAGCGAGGATCATTCTGCACTCGGCATGGGGGACTCTCACCAAAGCCGGGGCTGTTTAAAGCCAATCTAGAAATGACTCTAATTTCGCTGCACAGATAAAAACTCTGCCGTAATCAGGAGCAAGAAACCTCACGGCACAACCAACGCACACAGATCAATGAAAGAATCCCCTGTTCTAAAGCAGAAGTTTCTGTCAGAAAGAAAAAAAACCCAAACAAACAACAGAAAAAAACCCCAAACTGTGGTTTCTGGGAGAAACCACAACTTTTCTAACCGTTTCTATTTCGGAGCTAGTGCTGGCTTTATTAAGTACGGGGCTATCAGGACGATGAGCAATCAAGGAGGAGAGATTCCCTCTCTGCAGGGCACAAAGAAGGCAGTATCGGGCCGGGCTGCCGGGCAGCTGCGCGGCCGAGGGCGGCACGGAGGGGCCACCCAGCCCCGGGGCGCACAATCGCCCTCAGTTGGACCAACAAAGCGGCACTATGGCCAGAGCAGGAGCATCGCAGCACATTCCCTGCAGGAATGGCGCAGCTCATCCAGCGCTGCCGGGCAGGAGCACCGGGGAGGGAGCGCTCCCTGCTCGCTGTGAGTGCGGCAGGAGCTCACCTGCTCTGGGTGGAAAAGTGGTTTAGGAGAGGGGGCTACGTTTGGATGTCCCCCCGCTTGAACAAAGGCACCTCCGTTTCCCTTCCCCTTTCCACCTTCTTCAGAGAGAAAGGCCTCTCAAAACGTTCAGTTTCATGAAAGAGGACACCTTGCCTTGGCTGGCATCTGTTGAAATCCTAACAAATACTTTCTGGGAAGAGGAGCTGGTGGGACAGCCCGTTCCCACTAATGCTCGAGGACATTAAAGCCAATGCCAGCTTTGCCCACCAGCCCCAGCCAGGCCCGTGGATGGCTCCCAGGAAGCAGACTGCCCACGGGGGAAGCCAAACAGGCACTGACTCAGATTCCCTTTCACCCTCGGAGAAGCTGAAGGGCAAAAGAGATGGCACCAGGCTCCCTGGGCCGTGCCAGGCACGAGTGTTGCTCCCAAAACTCACCGACTCCTCATCATCTCTGTCACAATGTTAATGAACTCATAACGTGGTATAATTAAAAACTGAGAGTGTGTCAGGAGGCACAGCCTCCTCCAGTTAACTTCTCCTAATGCTGTCAAACCTGGTTCATAGCACATTTCTGAGATATTAATTTAATTCCTCTATTTTATGTCAATCAGAGAACATGATGTTCCCCCCGAGGACGGTGGAACACGCTGGATCAGAATCTGAAATTAAAACACGGGGCACTTGGGGAAAGCCTTGCTTCACCCTGTGGTTTCCCTGCTCCACACTGCCTGGCTGTTCGCAGCACGGTGACGGAAACAATTTTATGGGAAAAAAGGGAATGCACGAGAGCTCCACACTGGGAGCAGGTTTATTCCAGGATCTCAGAGCTTCACAGACACCACAGCTGGGACACGAGAACAACGGGAGTGGGTGATGCTGGGGGAGGAACAGACCAGCAGCTCCTCCTGGAGTGACCCAGGCTCTCCCCTTGGAGGGGGAAAGGCAGAACGAGGCAGAACCCAGGAGGGCTCTGCTCCCTCCCATTCTCCAGGTGAGATGGAAAGGATCCTCTCCACTCCGTGGAGGATTGCAGCCTTCTGGCAGAGGTGTGGTCCCCACCGGCTCTGAGAGACTCAGGTCAGCAGCTTTCCAGGAAGGTGACACTCCACAAATCCCAAAGCAGAGAACACTGTGTTCCCATCTCCTCTTCCTGGGTGTCAGTGCCCTCCTGGAGCATCCTCAGGGTGATCCAAACCACTGAGATAATCTCAGGAGCAAACAATCCTCACGTAGCTCCTGCTCCAGTAGTTGATCCACACACAGGTGAGACTTGGAGCATATCCTGCACCCACCAGAAGCAGGCTTGACAAATTACAGCCTTCCTGCCCCCCCAGCCCAACCCCTGCACAGGGAATTCCGAGTTCCAGCCTTCCTGCCCCTCCAGCACACAGCCTGCACAGGGAATTCCGAGTTCCAGCCTTCCTGCCCCTCCAGCACACACCCTGCTCAGGGAATTCCGTGTCCCAGGTGGCTGAGCTGCCCCTGAAAGCAGTGCTCCCCACATCGATGAGCTCCTGGTGATCCTGCTTAGAGCCAGCAGCTCTGCCTGGACTCCCTGGCTCACAACTAAAGGCTGTATTTCAAAGTGGAGACAGTGATCCCTGGGAGTGCCAGGGTCCTTCACTCCTCTGGAGAGGGTTCCTCTCCCAACTCCAGTCCTGGCACACCCAACTCCTCAGGGGTTGCTGTGTGAAGCACCCTGAGCACACCCGTACCCTTTAAAATCACTTTCACTTTCCTTCCCTGCTGGTGATGGAACAGATCAATTCCCAGTAGAGTTTGGGGTTTTTGGGCCGAACTTGACCTTCGCTGCCCCAGCTCACACCTGCATGCCCTCACTTCCCACAAACTGCTCTGGCAGCAGCCACCCACCTGCCCAGGGCCACAGCCTCCTCTGGGCAGGCAGGAGCCGTGCCCAGCCTGCCCTGCCAGGGCCCGAGGATCGCCCCAGATCCCAACTCCTGCTCCCTGCTCCGCCCAGCCACACCAGCAATGGTCACACAGACCCGTCCTGGCCCCTTCAGCCCCAGGACAAGCCCATAAATCCCCCCTTCTCCACACTCACATTAACGCTCCCTCCGCGAAGCAGGAGAATTCATTCTTTTCCCCTCCCCACTACTGGATTCCACCCATTTCCCAGGGAACTGATCCTTTATTGAGGAGAAGCTCAAAGATGGACGCTTCCTGTGGAACACTCCGGCTCTGTTCCACACAAAAGGCTTTTGTCCGGATCCCAACGCGAGGACGAGACTCTGCGACCAACGATGACACCGGGCGCGTTTTTGTAAAAATTTTATTTGTCAAAGAAAAAAAGCAATGGCCAATTGAAACCTACGTCATCTTTAACTCCAATTTTGGTCTTTAAATTTAGAGAAATGACTTATTTACTTTTTTTTTTTTAAACAAACCCCCCTTTTTCCCCTTAAAGGTTTACCATCTACTCGTGCTGAATCCTTCCAAGGAGATTGCTCCAGCGTACCTCTCCAGGTCCTCGCTTTGCTCCTTTTACCAAAAAAATGCAAAACTCCATCGTGCATCTTAAGGGCTCCAATCGTCAAAAATAGGAAAAAAAAATATCTTTGGAATAGCCAATTGAGTTGAATAAAAAAAATCCACACGAATGCGGTTTGGTTGGGGCAGGAATCCACTCCTATGTTCCTGGTAATTTGATCCCGCTCCATGAATCCTTGTAATTCAGCCTCCCTATCCTATCCACATTATGATTTGAATCCAATGATCCAGCTCCAAGGATTGGGATCCAGTGAGCCCTCTCCAATCCAAACCTTTATAACCAGCAAAACCAAAAAAGAGGAGGCAAAAAGTTAGATACTGTAATGAAAAAATAGGATTCTGGGGAATGATCAGTTATGTTTGCCATCAATTAATTCAGATGTACAGTAATAACTATCAATTCCCCAAAACAAACTTTCCAATGGTGATGCTCAGATAATTTCTTTAGAAATGTTAATTACTATTTGGAGGAAACATTGTAAATATTTACAATATGTCAACTGGAAATGCCAACATACTCAGCGCATTGGTGGGTACGAGGTTTTGTGGTTGTAAAAAATGGTTTTACTAAACTGGAAAAGCTTTAACTGCTCGGTCTATCCACCTACTATGGAATGGCTGGACTACAGCTGCACTCCCAGCTGGAGGGAACGTTAACAATCGGTGTTTTCACACGGATCGTGAGTCAATCGTGAATTAGTCTGAGGGGGCAGGGCTGAGACTTAAATTATTCCCCACTAGGTTCGCTATTTTTATTTTGCTTTCATTCTGGTACTTATAAAAATGCAACAGCCACGCTGTATCAGTCACACAGAGGACATGCAGATTTTAGCAGTATTGATATTATACTCTGATCGCAAGTTCTACTACAAGTGTACGGATACTACGGACATGGACACTTGTAACCAAATGCTGCGGGACAAACAAACCAGTACTTCCCCCCGGCCCCGGTTATTCCTTTAAAAAACTAGAATGGAATAGAGAATTACAAAAGCAGGGATCTGGCCACAACTGCCCCCCCAGAAAAGGAAGTTTTAAAAGAGAAGAGCAGTCGCAGCCTGCGGTCACGAGGACATGCCTGAAGCGACACGTGGGGACACGTAGGTGCTGGGCCTCAGTTCCCTTGTCTCTCAGTATAAGGTCAATACTGCCAAGTTCATCTGTGACAATAGCACTTGGAGTCATACCATTGCCTCCATTATTGATCTGATCCTCCTCAATCCTCCTTTTGACAATCCTAAAATGATTGACATGTGCTCCACAATCCTTTAATCCAAAGCATTCTTAATCCATCTCTTCAGATATGTCTACAGAAAGACACACGAAAAGGCAAGATAAAATGTAAGATCCCCCAGAAGAGACAAGTTAGCCACAAACATCCCAACATCCCCAGCTCGTCTCGACCACAGCGGAACACTGAGACATTTACACAGCAATACCACAGCTCCAAGAATGTTGGTATTGAACTAGAACTAAACCAGAACAATCCTGACTGACAGCAATTAAAATACAATTTACCAAAGACAGGAGGGGAATGTCGGTGTCGAGGAGCAAATACTCACTAGGGATTTTACACAAGAATGCAATTCAACACTTCAGCCAATTCGAGTAAAACAGTTGGAATTTAAAAAAAAAATAATGAAAGACTGTACTAAGTAAAGGAAAACTGTGTACAACATGGGGTTCTACAAAAAGATCGGAGCTAGAGTGATGTTTATGTACGAGATCGGGATCTGCTGTGGCGGGGAGAGTAGCGTGGAGATCCTCTGCTTCTTCTTGGGGAATAACTGCGGCTTCTGCTGTTGCTTCGACTACGGCTCCTGCTACGACTACGGCTGCGGGACCGAGATCTTCCATAGCTCGGGCTTCTTGGGCCATCAACTTTAACACGGATGTAGGCAGTTTCTCCCTATTGAATAGACAGAACTTTCGATTGACACGTCGAGGCTTCAGGGCCATGTTTCAGGCATGCTGACAGACTGCAGACAGCGTTACTACGGCCGGGACAGACAGCAGAGCTTACACGTCTATGTCCAGCCTGACCACACACTTATTTAGCCGCTTCCTAACCAAACAATGACCACCACGCGTTCCTTACCTTCAAATCCTACTGTTAAGCCCCTTGTATCCAATTCTGGCCAAAGAAAGTAAGTGTGATACCTACCTCGTGAGATCTAAATTTAGTGTTATCCAGCTTTCGCACAGCGTAGGTCATGTCTTCCTTCCGCACAAACTCCACGACACCAGTGCCATCTCGGAAAACATCAGCATAACATACATCACCTGCTTCACGCATGTGATCCTTTAAATCCTGCCAACTTCCACTTGGAGGCAGCCCTACAGAGAAACCCAAACGTGACTTTAAAACCGGATTAGAGCCTCCCCTCCTGTACTACAGCAGCAAAGGCGCAGCGAAGGAGAAGGCGCGCTCAGCATCGCGGGGACGCCACTGCTCCCCTCCCGAAGCACGCGGGGCCACGCTTTTACAGGAGAAGCTCGCAGCAGCGCGCCTGCAGGACCCCGGGGGAGCACTCAGGCTGAGAGAGAGCAATGACTCACCCGAGACGATCACTCTGTACTCCGAGCGCCGGGACGGGGGGCCGTACCTGCCCCGGGGGGC
>VZRH01007108.1:156960-170421 GCA_013397555.1 Urocynchramus pylzowi | reverse complement strand
TCGGTCCCCGCCGTGTCCCCGCTCGGTCCCCGCCGTGCCCCCGCTCGGTCCCCGCCGTGCCCCCGGGCGGCCCCGCCTGCGCTGGAGGGCCGAAGGGGACAGGAGAAATGCGCTGTCCCGGTGTGCCGTGCCGCGGGACAGGAGGAAAGCGCTGTGCCCGCTCCCCGGGGGGCAGGACCCAAAATGGCCGCCCTGGGGGCCCCGGGGAGCCAGGTGGGCACCGAGCTCCCTCATCTCCTTCAGTGTGTGAATCGGTTTAAATTGCCCCGCTCGCCGTGTGCTTTCCCTTTGCTGAACCATAGGATGGTTCTTGGGGGCTCTTGCATCCAGCGTTTGCAGCTGAGCGTGATGAGCTCGGGCGAAACGAACTTTAGGAATGGGCTTGACTTGGTGTCTAAGTTAATAGAAGTGGAAGAGCAAACAGCATTAAAAATTGAGGCAAAGTCGCATCCCAGGTGGATACATATGAGAACACTGCTGAGGGCTGCGTGCTCCTGCTGAAGAATGTTCTATATAGTGCATTTATGAAGGTTTAATGTAGGGTCACATGAAAAACAGACTCAAAAGAAGGCAAAAAAGGATATCCTGGGGAAAAAACAGGACAATAATACCCAAATATGTTATGTTTATAAAATTGTAATTTGAATAAAGACACTTCAAAATAACTGGAGTACTCTGCATTGTCACAAAGCCCTCAGAGATGTGTTAAAGCAGCTTTAATGTGAAACCACTTCAGTGTGCTCCTGTCCACGAGATAATACAAAAATGTGGGTGAGCTCGTGCTAAAAATTACTGAGCTAGGTGATCTTGTGCAGTCTAGGTGTGTGTCACTGATGGGTCCCTGGGTGTTTGTGTCAGCACAATGTGGTGCTGGAGAGGTTCAGCCACTGGAACCACCATGAGGGGTTAAAAGAGTGTGGAGGAAACCCTTTCAGGCTGATGAGTTCATGAAGGGATTGGGAAAAGTGCCTCCTGCCTCTTCCTTGGAGCTGCCCTCGTTTTTCACACATTAATGAAAAATGCATGTTCCTCTGGAAAAGCAGCAGTCGGTGGCTGGCAGAAGGGTTTGCAGTGTGACATCAGGGCTCTGTGGCTGTCACAAGCGCTGCTTTTCTTGTGTTTTTACAAGTGCTTTTACAAGTGCTTTTCTTGTGCTTTTACAAGTGTTTTTCTCCCCCAGGTGGAAGGGCAGCGGTGCCTCTGCCCCAGGGTTTTTAAGGAGGAAAGTCTCTGTTGGGTCACCCAGGGGTTAAACAGCAGCAGAGGGAGGTGAGGGAGCCCAAGTTCACAAGAGGCAGAGGGTGAATTCCCGGCTGCCTGGGGATGTTCTGCATCTGTGGCCGAGTTTTGGGGTTTCACAGTTCTCTCTGTAGTGGGACTCGAGGTGGGGAGCAGCCCTGCGGGCCCAGCGTGGATCTGTGTAACCTCAGGGGGTGATCTGGGGGAAATAATGGGCTTTGGAGATTATTTAACAACCACTCACAATTTAACAAGCTGTTCAGTTATTTGCCAGCTCAGCAGAAAGACTTTTTGGAGTTCCCATCCCTGGAAGTGTCTGAGGAATGTCAGGATGTGGCACGCAGCGGTGGCAGGGTGGTGATGGGTCAAGGGCTGGACTCGGTGATCTTGGAGGGCTTTTCCAACCTGTGATTCAGGGATTCTGTGATCCCTGAGTGTCCCAGGCCAGGCTGGACAGGGCTTGGAGCAGCCTGCCACAGTGGAAGGTGTCCCTGCCCGGCCGGGGGTGGCACTGGGTGAGCTTTAAGGCCCCTCCCAACCCAAAACTTTCTGTGATATTAAAAAAAAACTAGTAAGTCCTGTCCCCACAAAACAAAACAAAAAAACCCCAACAAACCACAAAGATCCTGATTATGCTTTTCCCAAGTGTAGGGAAACCATGCCTTGCCAAGAAATGAATCTCTAGTTTCAAAAACTCATTAAAACCACTGAAAGTTATTCTTAAAGGCATAATAAACCAATGGTAAGTCTGCCTGCTTGGTGAAAACCCCGTTGCATAATTTCTTTTGTGTCTTAATAATCCTCATAACTGCTTTAAATGATTCTCTTAATTACCTTAATGAAGTGTCTCTTTATAGAAGTATTAGATGTTTTCTTCCTCATTACCTTCCTTAGGTCTGTGTTATCACTGGAGTGTTTAGTTGGATATGCTGCACAATACTCATTTCTCAGAGTAATTTTTGGCTTTCTAGCAAAACACATATGTGGAATTAATAAGTTATGTAGAAAATACATTACTGAGAAGGCAAAAGCAAATAATGTTGCTGAAAAAAGAACCCAACTACTGTAAAATGACAAGTTTGTCCTCAAAATGGGAGCAACGGAAACCAGGGCTTTCCAAAGGAGAATAAAGCAAATATTACCCATATAACATAATTGCTTATTGTTATTCCTGATGAAACTTGGGAAGCAGGAGGTTTCCCAGGCAGAGCTGCAGGGCTGGGGCTGTGGCCCATGGCCTGTCATCGCCCAGCTCTGTCACAGAGAACCTGTTTGTCCTAATCCTTGCTACAGAGCCATCCAGCTGGATTAGTCCTGACTAATCTTACTGTCTTGCAAAATAACAGTTCATCAAAGCCCAGATTGTTTGGGAGAAAAGGGTTGGCTTTTAAGAAGCATCTGAAGTCATTTTTTTTTTGAGAACTGAGCAGTGAACTGTCCAAACTCGCCATTTCCCTCCTGTAACTGTCCTTTGGAATCTGCTGCTGCAGGGGTTTCCTTGGCATTTCACCAGTAACTTGAAACCACACAGGTTGTGTCTTTGGAAGTGAAATACAAAGCTGATATTTTGGGGGGGTGTGTGTGTGTCCATTTTAAATAGTGCTTCAAAGTGATCAAACTTACTGTTCTGCATGTAGGAAAAGGATGCAAAAATACCAGTCTGACTTCTTCAGAGAAACTCTGAGCTTAAGATAAGACAAGGAAAGTGTGTGTAAGCTTGAAAATAATTCCCATAGCAGAGGTTGGTGACAGAGCTCGTTTTGTTTATGCAGATTTAACTGTAAGCAAAGAGATTTCCTCTGCACATGCTGGGGCATGTCTGGATGCAAACAGAAAACACAGCACACTGCCAGTGGGAATTTTTCCTGGAAGCCAGCCCAAAAGGACACACACGGGTGGAGACTTAAGGAGACAAGCCAGACGAGCAGAGGTAACGCCACTGGAATTCAGATCGTCCCAGGTGGATTGGGAATGCTCATTTTTTAAATTTCCAAAACCTTGTTTTTCCTTTGTGAGAACAGCCACACCATACAGGTGGCCCCATGATGTGCTCAGATCCAAGGTCCTCAGAGCAGAGTGACAGGGCACAGGGAAGCAGAATCAGTTAAATTGTGCGTGGTTATGTATTGGGCTGTTAGCAATAAAAGGTTAATTTTAAAAAATTAAAAATAATAAAAATCATGGGTTTCCTGTGATTTCTGCTGTCTTGTTTTCACATTACTTGCATTTGCAGGGATTCCCACACGCCAGCACATCGTGGCTGGGGCTGGGAGGGAAAGGGGCAGCAGTTAGCACAGACCAGAAAGTTTCAGTGAGCCCCCCCAATCCATTTTCATGGATTTATTTCCCTGGGAAGATATTTCTGTTCATCCTGAGCTCTGCCACTGCTCCCTGCCTCCCGCTGTCACTGAATATCATGGCAGCTGCTCGCATTGCTCTTCCCTCTCCCTGCCTGGTGGGATGCTCCAAGGCCTGACGAGGAGAGGGAGGAAAATAAATGCAAACTGTCAATGTAAATAAACCTGCTAACATTTATTCCTGCTAAGGAATAAATAAGTGGAAAGGAGCGAATCTGTTTGGGCCGCTCATTCCAGAGGGACCCTCGCCGTTTGGCCGGGACTGGGCAGTGAGGGTTTTCCTGCAGGTGCTCTTTTCCCTTTTACTGTTTCTATTTCCCTGTGCCTTTTCCTGGAGTTGCCTCCTTCCCCTCGATGCATTCCCACACTGCAGGCGTGTGGCACACAGCTTGCTGAGCCATCCACACCAGGACTGAGTGAGAAGCTGCTGCCGTAGTGCACGGGTGGCACAGCTTGGGGCTCTCCGGCCCCTCCTGGCACTTCCCTTCCCACCACTTGTGTTCCAGCTGGGAGTGAGCTCTGCCATCCTGACACAGGGAACTGAGACGGTGTTTGTCCATTAGAGGTATTGATAGCTTCTTATCTGGCATGTGGCATCTGTCACCATCCCCGCCAGGACACCGCAGGGCCATGGCACGGCCGCGGCCAGCGGGAGCTCAGCCTTACACATCCCAGGGATGACTCTGTGGGGGCCGTGCCACCCAGCCAAGCCTTGGGAGCGTGGATAGAGCTGGATCTCTTTGTTCTCCAAAAATAACCCAAATTTGCCAGGCCTGAGTGGTTTTTAAAAGGAGCTTTTCCATTAGCTTTCCGTGGAGAGCCGCTGGCAGCGCTGCCGACGTCCCCGCTCCCTCCCCGGCTCGGGGCTTTCAGCACCACGCGGCCCCTGTGGCATCACTGAGGGTTTGCTGATTTTATTTAACACAAGGAGCTACAATGAGAGAGACGTGCATTAAGGTTGGTTTCGAGCAGAATATTTTAAAATACAAATAAAGTTTTTGGAGCTGTTTTGTGGGCGCTGTAACTTTATGTAAACACTGGAAGAGGCGAGGGACTGCGATAACCATGTGAAACAAAAACTCACAGAGACCAGGGCGGGAGGGACACTGAGCCATATATTTTTCCTGTCAGAGCTCAATGAAAGGCAAATAAACGAGGAAAAATAAACTCAACGTTTACAAAAGGGCCAGCGTGGGAGCAGCCGCCAAGGTCCGGGGCAGTTTGCTGATCCCAGTGCCCAGGTACTGCTGGAAGGATTCTGCTCCCACTGGAAATCCTGTTCCACAGCATTTTATTATCCAGACATTCCTAATCTAGGAAACCTCATGGTTCATATCCCACTAATTCTTAAGGAGAAGGATGCAAAGTAAGTGCTTTTAAATGAGCAGGTTAAAAGCTGTGTCAGAAATTAGGAGTGGAGCCCCAGCAGCGGCTGTTCCGTGCTCTGCTCTGCAATGCAAAGAGAAAACAGTACCATTTGATTTATGTATAATACTGGACTTGCTGTTCCACTGTAGCCCAACTAAAACATGAAATATAACCTATTTTTTAGTTTTCCTAATAGGCTTTTAGGTGAAGTTTCTTGAGGGCAGTAAATAGGAATATCAGGCCTTTGTCAGTTGTGTCATTTAGAACATGAAAGATGGATACTAATTTGATCATTTCCCAAGAAGCATATTAATATTTTTATCCTCTGAAATGTGTGGGAGAAAGAAAGGATCCACAGAGCAGAAGCTGCCTGGGATGAGGAGCCTGGGACAGCTGGGCTGGCAAGGGCAGGGAGCTGCAGCACCAGTAAAAGCTGCAGTTCCTCCATGGGAACCAGTTAACCATAAATCCGAGGCTTTGGATAATGTCCTGGCAGACCAAGGACTTTACTGCTTCTTCGTTTTTCTTCCTCTTCCAGAGTGTTTCACCACACACACACACACACACACACACACACACACACACACACACACGTGTGGCATCCCCGTGAGGCTTTTTTGCTGTTAGCAGCAAACAATACCTGTGCTGCAGGGCCGAGGGTGAGCACAAAGCAGTGCCTCCCCTTCTGTTTGCTCTGAGAGCATCAGTGCTGCCAGTGAGCAGTTTTTCTCCTCCAGGGCTCATTTTTGTTTATTATTCTCCTTTTCATTCCTCCTTATCCTCCCAAACTGATTGCATGCCTGCTTGGAGCTGAACACCAGCTGAGCACTGTGGTGGACTGGGGCTGAAGTGCCCCTGGGCACTGGTGGTACTGGAATGAGCTGGAAATACATTTCCAGACCCCTACATTGGTGGTTTACACTGAGGGCACGGCTTTGGGTGTTGCTGACTTCTGGGTGCTCCATGGCAAATCCAGGTGTGTGTGCTGGTGGCTGACTGACCACAGGCTCACCTGGATCCCAGCACGGGGCTCACTGGGTCCCAGCACAGGGCTCACCTGGATCCCAGCACAGGGCTCACTGGATCCCAGCACAGGGCTCACTGGATCCCAGCACAGGGCTCACTGGGTCCCAGCACAGGGCTCACCTGGATCCCAGCACGGGGCTCACTGGATCCCAGCACAGGGCTCACTGGATCCCAGCACAGGGCTCACTGGATCCCAGCACAGGGCTCACTGGGTCCCAGCACAGGGCTCACTGGGTCCCAGCACAGGGCTCACCTGGATCCCAGCACTAGGCAGAGCTGTCCCAGGGCACCGAGGGCTGCTCCCAAGGCCACGTGTCTGTGCAGAGCTGTGCTCTCCTCCCACGGATATTCCTGGGCCGTGGGACCTAAGCAGTTGCAACATTCCCGTAATAAAACCACCACCTTTGCAAGCTTTGGCAACGTTTGGCTGGAAGCCTCTGCTCTTTGCTGGCCATGAAGTGCATTCCTGCACCTCTCCCTGTGTATCCACGATAACCATCTCCTCAGACCAGGGATGGGGCTGGACCCTGCCCAGTAACTCCCACTCTGGGAACTGTCAAGCAGGGGATGGGGTGCACATGCAGCTCCAGATGGGAGTTTTCCTGGCTCGTTCTGGAGATGCCAGATGAAGTGGATATGGGCTGTGCTCCCCCCTCTCCCTGCTCCTGCCCTCGTGCCCTCGCTGAGCCTTTGGGTTGTGCTGGCTTGAAGCAGTGCCCTGCATGAGGACAGCCCTTCCCTCTGCATTTCCAAGGCTGATTAAGCAGGAGGCAGAGTAGCCTTAAGCATTCCTCTAATTAAAACAAAATCCCTCATGGCCTCTTATATACAGAGAGATATTACAGACCTAAGGGTTGTATAAAATGTGTATTTATTGATCAGATCAGCTGCTGCAGCTCCTTCTGTAGAATTCAGTGGGAGCACCAACATGACCATGCTGGCAAGGAGGGCAGGAGGGGGTTTGACCTGAGCTCTCAGTGATGCCAGCCCCTGAGTACCCACCTGCTATGAATACATTCATACACATTTGTATACATTTATGTACATTGAAATGCACAGCTGCCCAGCTAGGCATCACCTCCAACACCCAAATGGGTCCTGCTTTCCCAGGCTGGTCCCTGGATATGGTTTGTGGAGTTGTACCACAGGGGGTTGTTCCTGAGCCCACTCAAAGGGCTGTTTTTTCAATTGCAGGAAGGCAAAAGCATTTCTGGTAAAGCCTCAGAGTGATCGAAGGACAGGACACACTTTCCAGGGAGAAGAAACCACTTGAAAGCTTTTGCAGGCTGAGATTTTGTGCTCAACAAGTTGCTCCAATTTGAAGCAGAATCCTAAGAAATGAGTGTGAGGCGGAAATGTCTGCAGGCCTGGATTAAAGCGGCGCTGGCAGATGAGGCTGTAGCTTCCACAAGATAAACATTACAGAAAAATAGTGTAAATACGGGGGATTCTATTTTTTTCCCCTCATTTTTCCCTCACTTGGGCCAGGAACTGCTAAAGCTTAAATAAATCCTTGCAAAAGTGAGACTGACCTAAATTATTCTACACAGTGGAGACCTTGTCTCCTGCTTTTGGAGATTCTTGTATTTAAGCTGTGCCAGAACAGGGTTTAAGTTGTCTGTTCAGCAGTAGCTCCTTCCTACACCCTGGGGAGCTCGGGGGAAGGTGTGAGATGGGCTGGTGTGTGCCAGCAAGGCTGCTGGGGAGGCAGAGCCTCCAGCTCACACGCTGGGGGAGCCAGCAGGGATTTTTGGTGCCACACCATCCCGTGCTCGGTGCTGGCAGGTTTCCCTGCCCTGTGTGGGGCTGTCGCTGTGCTGGGCTCCACTTGTTCCCGGTGAACACGCGCTCCAGTGCCTAATTAAGTCACGCATGTGTGTCTAATCAGGGAATGCACAAGTGCTCAGATAATTTGCATTTGAGCACCCGAGGAGGTCATGCATCAGCATCCCAGCTGACCCTGGGTGGGCATGCACAGGTTCACACTTGGAGCTCACACAGGTGCAGGGCTACTCCTGCAGGGAAGCGGGGTCAGTGCATCCACGGATGGCTCGTTCCCGTGCCGTGGGCCCCGATCAGGGCACGCATGAGCGCCCGGGCAGTTCACGCATGAGCGCCCGTTATTTGGCATACAAATGCCCGATTAGCCTGTGCATGACTGCTCCATCATTTCATGCATGAGCACTAAGTGGTTTGCACATGGTTTCCCAGTAGGTTCACTGGTGAGCACCCAGTGTGTTCCCAGAGCAGGGACTCCCCTGGGGACTGCAGCCTGTGGCTGGAAGAAGGAGCAAGGAGCCTGGCAGAGTGGAGGGAGTGCAGCACGGGGACGTGGCTGACGTGGATGTGCTGAGGTGGGGCGGGAGGAACCCCCACCCTGCAGTCAACCCAAAGCCACTGTCATGTCTTGGCACCTCCCAGCTCCTCTGACGGCAGCACCGTGCTCTTGGTGACCACAGGAACCCAGCTTTGGCAAGTGCTGTGGCTCACAGGAGGGTGGAGTAAATGATCACAACAGCCCTGCCAGCCTTAAAAATGTAGGAAGCCTTTGATGTGCAGGCAGGACGCCTTGCAGATAAACCATGTGTGGTGTGGGGCTTGTGCTGGAGCGCCAGCACAAAGAGGGGGAGCACAGAAAAACAAAAATGGAGAAACTCAAAGTAAAATTACCCATCATCCTGGCCCTGGCCCTGCAGGCACCGAGGCTGTGTCCCCAAGCCCTGTGTCATGGTCAGCTCGGAGCCCTGCTCAGCCCACTGTGGGAATGAAGCCACAAGACAGAGTCAGAGAGCACGTGGCTTTGATGTGACCTTTCCTTCAGTGTTTATGTTGTCTCTAAACCCGTTTTTCTGTTCAGGAGAGATCAGATTAAAGGGAGTTGCCAGCCCTCAGTGCATCCAGCTGGTCCAGGAGCCTGGGTGGGGTGGTGGGAGCTGGGAGCAGAGGGCTGGGTGGCTTCTCACCCCTCATCCCCCTGCATGCACTGAGGCAGTTCTTACATCCCTGTGCTCATACAACCCTGGCGAGATTCCAGAGACGTGTCCTTATTTATGGATCCTGCATGAACTGCACACCGCGAGTCACTCGCAAAAACTTGCAGGGAGCAGCTGACCTGAATCCATATTAATAAGGCTCACAAGTCGTGGAGTGTTTTCTCTCATGCCTGTGGGATGGCAGGAACGCGCTGCCTTGTGGCACGCAGGGTTTAGACAAAAAGCCGTCTATAGCCTGTCACATTTTTAAGCCCGTTTGCCTTGGAGATAAGCCCAGGCTGCCCTGCCGTGGTGCCACGCTGCCTCTGCTCTGGGACACACCTGGGGACGAGGAGCGATGGCTCCCTGCACGTGGAGCCAGGGACAGGCCGTGCTGGCTTTGGGGACAGCGTTGGGGTTTCAGAGCCCTGGCGTGTGATGCTGCTGGGAAGTGTGGGATCTAGTCCCACAGAGGAGCATTTCTCCTTGGGCAGGGACACCTCAACCTCTGCAGCCACTGCCCGGCTGCTTCCACAGCAGTTACAGGGAGGCACACTCCTCCCAGCTGGGAAACCTGGGGGCAGTCCCAGCTCTGGTATTCCTGCACTCTGGTCTCACGTTGGGATGAAAGCCTTTGCACATCAGGCAATAATGCAGGGGACTTGGGGCTGCTCTTGCTGTTAAAGGACCACTCATGGTGTCCAAACCCTCCACGTCAGCGGTGGCAGCTCCCGCGGGAGGTTTTAGAGCCTTTCCTTTTATAGGGCTTTTTCTTTTTCCACGGGATTTATCCAGGTTCAATAGCAGGGATTCAGGCAGATAATAACGTACATTAACCAGGGCGCTGGAAACTGCTTTGCAAACAAGATTGATCAAAGCAGCCCAGGATGGAGAGCAAACCCTCCGGAATGTGCTTTGCAAAACACTTGCCAAAACAATTGAAACCTGGTGAAAAATAACACATTGGGCAGCCCTGGGGGGCTGTGCCAGGGAGGGACCCGGCTCCAGCAGCCAGAATGCTGGTGGGGGGCTGCAGCCATGAGCAAGGGCTCTTGTGGATATGATGAAGTGGCCAAAGCCCCCTTGGGATGGAGCAGCAGTCCTGCTCCAGGGTGTCCACACCCTCCATTCCACTCCAGAGGGGAATTAATAGCAGGTGCTTTACTGCTGCTGTTGTTTTTATTGATTATTGGCAAAGAGAGTGACTGATGGTGGAGTCTAGAGAAAGGAGGGGAGCAGAGGTGCAGGAGACACGTGGGAGGAGGAGAGAGGGAAGGAATTTCTGCAAGGACAGGAGATGAAGGTGACATTTCAGCTATTGTCTGCTGTGGATCTGTGCTATAAAGTAAGTCAGTGTGCCACGTCCATGGCAGGGCAGAGCAGAAATAATGGGCTGAGTCATATCAAAGTGAGTTTAGGTTAAATAAGAACAATTTCCTGTGGGGGATGTTTCTACAGAGGTACAGCATGGAAGTAGAGCTGGTGGAAGCAATGCTGCAGCCACACTCAGACTGTCAGCCCTGCATTTGGATCTCAGACCTCTGCATTTCTTGTGGCAGATGGACACAAAGTCTGTGGTTTTTTCATTTGTAATCACCTGGGATTGGAAACACATCCCAGGGGAAGCATGTGGTCATGGGGCAGGAGGAGCACAGCCTTAGATGGCAAACTGCTTCTCACGCCAGGCCCTTTTCCTGTGAATCTCTGTGAAGTGCTTTATATAGTCCACTCAGAGGAATTTATAAACAAATACCTTTTGTCACTCTTCAGGAATGCATCTCCCTCCATCAATCCTCCAAGCACTTTCATTGTCAAGGCCACGCTCCTTCCAGTGCAAGGAGCAGGACTGAGCCAGGCAGGAGCAGGGCTCCTCTGCTTCCTCTTGCTGCAGATGCTTTGGGAGGAGGCAGGATGTAACTGGGATAGGGTTACACTGGGATTATAGAAGCAGTCACCAGCTCTGGAGCCAGCTCTGGGGACTGCAGACTGTCACCATTTGAGTTCACCACTCTTTGATACCTTGTCCCTTTGCTCCTAAAGGCAGCTGCCTCCTGCCCTGGGCTGAAGGTGCCCACAGGCTTCTCCAGGACAGGAGGGAGACAAGTGCTGGTTGTGCACAGGGAAAATACCAGGCGGTCCACATGGTGCGACTCCTGGGGATGTCCTGTGCAGGGTTAGAAGCTGGACTCAATGATCCTCGTGGGTCTCTTCCAATTCAGAGTGTTCTGTGATGGGAGCACTCGTGGGAAAGCTGGGGGCTCCCACTGGGTGGGACAAACAGGATAAACATCGCCCAGCAGCTGCCTCTGGCCTTAAAACCTGCCGAGCCCCGTCAGCTGCCCTGCCTCAGCTCGGCCCTGAGAGCAGAGCACAAAGCTCCCCGATGCGAGCGGCGGCTCCGTTCCAAGGCTCTGCGCCGCCCGGTCTGGAGAGCTCATCAAACAGATCCACACGGCTCAGATCTGCTGCCTCAACAGAGCCTCGGCAGAGCTATAAATAGCCCAGCCAAGCGTGGTGCAGCGAACCTGAGCCGAGCCGGCCGCCCCCGTGGGCAGGCGCTCCGGGAGCCGCGTGGGGACGGCCGGGAGCCGCTCTGCACCACGGCCTGAGGAGCTGGCCCGCCCTGCCCGGGCAGGCCAGGACTGTGTCACCTGCCCGGGCACGGCCTTGTCCCCCCCGGCTCCTACAACCTCAGTGCCGGGCACTGCAGCGTTCATTCATCCTCACTTCATTTCTGCTGCTGACTTCTCTCTTAAAGCAGGAGCTCAGGTCTGGACCCATTAAGGAACAGTAAATATTTTATTTGCTGTTGGAGTTCTGACCAGTATCTCAGAGGCTACAAAGGTCACAGTAGGAAATATCCATTTCATTAGTGAATGGGATCGGCCCGTTCCGGGGCTGCTGGCTTGTGGAGTGAACCCAGCCTGTCCCCTGGGTGCAGTTACCAGCTGTAAGCTTCTCTTCATTCAGCAATCAAGTCAGTGAGGTTTCAGGACCTGGAGTGGTTTTCTTGGTTCTCAAGGCTATCCAGGCAATTAAAACTGGTCTTGTTAAGAGGCAGCTGAGCCCGGGCACCTCTGTCTCCCTCTCACTACTGTTGGGGCACTGCAGCGTGGGAATGGGGACAGCACAGGAATCAGGATGTTTTGTTTTGCTGGGCTTTTCTTCAGGTACCTTCTGCAAAGGGCTTCTTGGCACTGCTGCTCGAGTGAAATGGAGCAACCAAAACGGGAGCTGGCTGGCGGCCAGCCCGGCAGACGGGCGCGCGGGGGCAGCCGGGGGGACAGGTGTGTGCCCGGAGCACGGCTATCGAGGGCAGGAGCCCCGTGTGGGACAGCCAGGTGCCTGAAGTGCCAGGGTCACACCTGTGTTTGAGGACCCCTGTGCAGGAAAGCCAAGTGCACGAAGCACCGGGGTCACACCTGTGTGCCGGGGTCACACCTGTGTGCCAGGGTCTGGCTGGGCTGTGATCCCTCAGTGCCAGCCCCGGCACAGGATGCTGAGAGCTCGTGAGCAGGTGTGTGAACAGAGAGGTTTCATTGTGCCCTCTTGGCTTTGCGTGTCCGTGGAACATCGCATGTTCTCAGGGTGAACGTACGATGAAGCAGCTCAAACAGCCACACGTCACCCCCAGCCTCTGGGTGTGCGGGGACAATTCTCGGCAGCGCAGTACCCAGGTTTGGGATTTTATCAGCTTTCCCACACAAAACAAGGCTGGCAGGAAAAGGGCCTGGCAGGATGCCCTGAGACATCCCAGGGGAAAAGCGCAGGATGTGGGGCTGGCAGTTTAGTGAAAGATGGTTGTTCCTCGGACTTTGCTGGGCATTCCCCACACTTTGCTCCCTGTGAGAAAACCCCAAGAAACTCTGGAACACTTTTGATGCATTCAGGAGGGGGAAATGTGTCTGGGGAGATGCTGAGTCCTGCGGGAGACGCTGAGCACATGCCTGCTGTGACCTGAAAACCTGGACATTTGGGGTATGTCATGCAGCTCCAGGGAGCATGGATCTGCCCCAAATGGGGTGCTAACAGCCTCAGGGACCTTTCACAAGTCCCTCTCTTTCGTTAGTGCCTTTCAGCTGTAAGTATGTGCCACTGTGGGAGGACATCTCAAGGCTCAGGAGATCTGTGAGCATCACAGGTTGGAGATCTCAGGTGAAAGGTGCCACTGAGGGGCAAAGCTGCAACTCATCACCAATATGGGACTATATTTGACTCACGTTGAGCCCTCTGACCGAGAACACTGGTGTGTGACGCAACCCAGTGAGTTCCTCTTGGAAGGGTTCAGGCTTCCACCGGGGATCAGGGTCCTCAAGGCAGAGGGGACCCCCGCAGAGGAATCATGACCCCCAGGGCAACAAAGGTCCCTCTAGGGATCAGCCACTCCGGGGGATCAGGCTCTTTCCCCGAGGATGGAGGGCCGAAGGCGCGGAGCCCCGGGCTCCCACCGTCCCCTCACACCTGCCCGGGCCCCTCACGGCCCCTCACGGCGCCCCCGC